>ML791949.1:433179-445256 GCA_009831015.1 Picea engelmannii
AATAATATTTTTGAATTGATGTTTCATAGATGCGTGGATTTGAACTAGATATTGATATTTTGGTACCTTTGCATCATTTAGTTATCCATGGTTGGCTTAGAAAAAATGTAGCAAAGATGTAGCAATTTTTATCACCCCTATTGGTTTGGTATTAGCAATGCATATTGGTATTGGTATTGGTATTGGAAATGCAATGGTATTGGTATTGGTATTGCCAATGGTATTAGTATTGGTATGGTATGGTATGGTATGGTATTGGTATGGTATTGGTATTGGTATTGGTATTGTATTGGTATGCATATCATTGCCATGCATTTGTATGCAATGGTATTGGTATTGGTATGCAATGGTATGGTATTGGTATTGGTATGGTACGGTATGGTATGGTATTGCTATTGGTATTGGTATGGTATGGTATGGTATTGATATTGGTATGGTATAGTATGGTATTGTTATTGGTATTAGTATGGTATTGTATTGGTCTTGGTATGGTATAGTATTGGTATGGTATTGGTATTCTCCACTTTAGTTATCCTATTGACTTCCTACCTAAGCTACCCACTCCACTAGCATGCCCTTAGACTCCATATCCTCTATAAATATATTTGATTCTTTCCTACTAGCACCACATATCACACTTGACAATGATACCTTGGACCACTCTTATGATCATTGATTTTTCAACCACGTGGATTCTTGTTTAATATTTTGAGGATACAAACACTTCCATGATTTTAATTACTCTTGATAAATCTAATAAGATTTTTGAATTGATGTTTCATAGATGCATGGATTTGATCTAGATATTTATATTTTGGTACCTTTGCATCATTTAGTTATCCATGGTTGGCTTAGAAAAAATGTAGCAATTTGTATCACCCCTATTGACTTCAACCTTCTTTTTAGGTGCAATTATGTATGGTATGGTATGGTATGATATTGGTATTGGTATTGGTATGGTATAGCATAGTATGGTATTGGTATTGGTATGGTAATGGTATTGGTATTGATATGGTATTGGTATTGGAATTCTGTTATGCTACTCAGTTTGGATTTTATGCGTCGGAACCAATTGGCCACATATCCCTAAATGGCTTGAGGAGGCAGGTTACAACTTGTGATAAAACTCAAACTGGGACTCGGATGCACAAACCATCAATTGCATTGGATTCAGAGTTTCGATTTTCAGCTAGTGGGGCCCCTACGCTATCATTCCTTCTACCAAAAAACCATTTGTTGGAGTATCTACGACATTAGGGTTTTGGTTAATGAGGCATAGTGCAATTTCTGAAGATGAGGTCGATTTTCAACACTCTGTTGGGCATTTTTTGCTAGTGTAGTTGCATGGGCCTTGTCCAAAAAAAGTTGTGGGAGCTTACGGAACTTTGTTTTGCTGCTCGGTTTGGATTTTATGCCCCCTAACAAAATTGGCCACATGTCCTTGAATGGATTGAGGAGGCAAGATGCAACTATCGATAGAACTCAAAACGAGACTCGGATGCACAAACCGTCAGTTTCATTGTATCCAAAGCAACTGGTTTCAATTCTTAGGGCTCCTACGCTATCATTCTATCGACAGGAAAACAATTTTTTGAAGTATCTCCAACACTAGGGTTTTGGTCAATGAGGCATAGTGCAATTTCTGAAGAGGAGGTCAATTTTCAAGAATGATGCAGGAGCATCGTCAGCAGACAAACGAGCGTGAAGGCAGAAGACGGCTGGAAAAGCACCAGCGCACGTTTTTGAAATGTTTTTGAAGCATTAATGTAATGGTTAAATGGAAGCGTACTTGCATATTGTAAACATATCATGAGCGATTCACTCTCATCTATAGAATGTAGAGGCATTTATGCATAGTTAATGAAAGTAGGTAGATTTTAATTGTAGATTAGACAGTTGAGAAGAGAAGGAGGGAAAATGGATATAGACACCCTCGTGTTTGTATTATTGTATCATTAGAACATTAGTATAGAGTTGTAGCAGAGAGTTGTAGAGAAGAACCCATGTACAGAAGAACTTAAGTTAATATATGAAGCTTTGAATCAGATTTCATGGTGTTATGATGTTCATTGTTTACATATGCTAAATGGTATGCTTATGGTTGTTATATTCCCTCTGTTATGCATTTGTTATGAGGCTATGTTGTGTGTGTATGATTTCATTTTGAATGTTTGAAGTCTGAGAGAAGAAAGAGAATGAGTTTCAATTGTTTCTCTTCCTGAGAGAGAGTTCCTACAAGGAGTGCAGTGAAACGTCCGCAAGGTGTGCGTTGACAAGGATTTTGGAGTTTATCTCAAGAAGCTTAGGAGGGATACCGTTGTTCTCATTCCAGCAGAAGTGCATGTGGAGCACAGAAGCTGTGCAAGGTGTGCACAGGCTAGTCGAGGCCTTAGAATTCATCAACTAAGGTTGAAAGAGGAAGGACTGTGTCGCAGAAAGTGCACAGAGTCAGGAGGTCAAATACCCAGGAGTATTTAAAAGTCTGCCACAAGGAGTGTGTGCACGAGTTCTTTCGAGACTTGAGTTGCAAGTGAAATCTCAGGAGGGTTAGTTCCTTTGAAGTGTTAAAAAAAAGGAGATGGAGCGAAGTCACTTTGCAAAAGCCAAGTTCGGACGAGGAACACTGGTTCACTTCGCAGAAGTTGTCAAGGAGGGACCGAGCAGTTGAAATCCTTTGTGGAGAACTCACGAAGTCACGAGGACCATAGGATCTAGAGAAGATGCAAGGTGGATAGAGTTTGGACGAACTCATCCTTTTGGGTTCAAGAATCAATGAGGACTGTTGATTATGGTCAGGTTGAGCGTTGGATCATTTCTCGAACTCAAGGTTCGTGAGTTTGGAGTTGGAATACCAAACCCTTGGAGTCATGAAGTTCTGAGTTGCAAGAAGCGGAGGAAGAGATCTAGCTCATTGGATCTGAACAACCAGGAACAACCATGGGATTAGAAACGTCTTCGCTATATCGCATATCGGGGTTTCGGAGGTTGGGAGGAGTCAGTTTCAACTGCAGGAGTTGTGAAGTGGCGAGAACCGAGAGCTCATGTGAATGCGTGGCACATCTGTTAGGTGGGGACCATAAGGGTGATAAGTGGCATGTACTCATGCATCGAGGGTTCAACCCATAGTTTCCCTATCACATCTCAAGATTTCGCAAAGGAGGAGCACGAAGACTCTACACTTCAACTTGCGAGATTGCGAGTTGCGAGAAGTATTCAAAGGGAAGTCAACTATCGCGTCTCGGGGTTTTGCAAGGGGAGAGCGCCAAGGTTCGATACTCCAACTCACGAGGTCGTGAAGTTGCGAGAAGTGCTATTGTTTATCCCTAGCCAACGGTCACGCGTGGTGGGCACTGACAAAGAAGGAGCTATACCCATATCATGATCTCGGGCATCAGAGGTTGGAAAAAGAGAAGTTGAGGGGCTTCGACTCGCAAACTTCTGAGTTGCGAGAGACGTCTGTGTAAGGAATAGATCGTGGTCGTATAGAAGCATAAAGCACACCCTAGAGTAAATCTACATAGGGCAAGTTTTACGAAGGACCTGTGGATTCGTTGGACATTCCAGCGAGAAACAAAGGAGTCGCTTTGGCTCAAGGGAATTTTGGAACGATCCTGAGCGGATCTCAGCCCGAGGGTTTGGGGGGGGTCTGCATTAGTTGTGGTATTAAAGCTTGACTATGTTTGTATATTTCAGATAGAATAAGCGAGAGGAGAAAAGAGGAACATTTTCAGCCATTCCGCTGAGAAGAAGAGACATGCCAATGCCAATGCATGATCCAGCAATGGAAAGAGAAATGTGTGAGTTACGTTTCAGGCTTTATGCCATGGAAACAGCGCGAAGGCGCATAGCTGACATTGGGGATATCAGTGAGGCTAACAGTGAAAATGAAGCTAGAAACGAAGGAGAAGAAGTTGCAGTCGAGGATGTTAAAGAAGAACGCCTATTCAGGGTTGTTGCAAGGATAGGTGCCAGAGAAAAAATGGAAATTCCAGTGTATGAGGGAAACCTGGATGTTGAAGAGCTTCTAGACTGGATTAGAGCTCTGGATAAATATTTTGACTATGAGGATGTTGAGGAAGACAAGAAGGTCAAACATGTTGTTACTAGACTTAAAGGGCATGCAGCACTATGGTGGGATGAACTGCAGGCTGATAGACGTTGCAAGGGCAAGAAGAAAATCAAAAGATGGGATAGAATGGTTGCAAAGATGAAATCCAAATTCATACCCAAGGATTATCAAATCACTCTGTTTCGAAGGATGCAGAATTTGAGACAGAAGCTGATGACAGTGAAAGAATATAATGAAGAATTCTACAAGATAAACATCAGAGCAGGTCATCGGGAAAGTGATGATGAAAAGGTGGTCAAGTACATGAATGGTTTGTGGTATGACATTCAAGATGAGATGAGCATGATGATCATTCGAAATGTGGAGGATGCTTATCAGATGGCTCTGAAAGCTTAAGAGAATTTGAGCCGAAAGCAAGGTCAAAGAGGCCGAGGTAGAAGTCAAGCCAGAGGCAAAACAATTGCCGAAGATGGAACTTAGAAATCTAAAGAAGAAGGGAAGAAACCTCAATCTCATCATGAGAGAGGAGGAAGCTCACAAAGAGGGCAGTATGCTGGTAGAAATACTTTTCCTCGAGCTAGAGGAAGAGGAAGAGGCAAAGGTGGTGAAGTAAAATGCTTTGTCTGTGGAAAGATTGGATATAAATCTTATGAGTGTCCAGATAAGAAGAAATATGGTGATGAAACTCACATTGCCGAATCTCAAGGATGGAATGTTGAAGCAGAAGATGCTGAGGGCGGAAGATCTTTGATGATGCAGAAAGTTGTCTTAACGCCAGAGAAAGAGGCAGAGAACCCAGCCCAAAGAAACAATATGTTTCGGACTGCTTGCAAGACTAAGGACAGAGTATGCAAAGTCATAGTGGACAGTGGTAGCACAGAAAATATCGTTTCTACAGATATGGTAGAAAAGTTGGAGCTGGAGACTGTTGTACATCCAAGACCATACAGAGTTTCATGGCTACAAAAAGGACATCAGGTGAATGTCACTAAATAATGTTCAGTTGAATTTAAAATAGGAGGATATAAAGATGAAATATTGTGCGATGTCATTCCCATGGATGTTTGTCATCTATTGTCGGGTAGACCATGGCAATATGACAGAAACGTGATTCATGATGGGAGAAAGAACACGTACACCCTGGAGAAAAATGGGAGGACACACATGTTGCTGCCAATTAAGGATAAAGAAGTGAAACTAGAGGTAAGCAACATTGTACTTCTCATGAGTGGGAAGGAACTTCTTAAGGAGGTTAAGAAGAAGGAAGACACACAATTTATTGTGGTTAGGAAGCCTAGAATTGTTTTGACCTGTACAAGAGTAGATGATTTACCAGAGGAAATCTAGGAGTTGTTGGAAGAGTTCGTTGATATAGTAGTGGACGAACTACCTTGTTCATTGCCACCGATCAGGATTATAAGCCATCACATTGATCTTATACCTGGAACCAGTTTACCAAACAAAGAAGCATATAGATTGACACCGTAGGAGAATGAAGAAGTTAAGAGACAAGTCCAGGACTTAATGGACAAAGGATTTATTAGAGAGAGATTGAGTCCATGTGTTGTTCCAACAGTGCTCAGCCCAAAGAAAGATGGAGGCTGGAGGATGTGTACAGACTCAAGGGTGATCAATAATATTACCATCAGATATAGATTTCCATTACCAAGGATGGATGACTTGATGGATTGCTTGAGTGGAGCAAGATTTTTTTCAAAGATTGATTTGAAAAGCGGGTATCATCAGATTCGAATGAGAGAAGGTGACGAATGGAAGACAACATTCAAGACGAATGAGGGGCTGTATGAATGGCTTGTCATGACATTTGGCTTAACAAATGCACCCAGTACTTCCATGAGGCTGATGAACAAAGTCCTAAAGGATTTCATTGGGAAATTTGTCATTGTATATCTTGATGATATATTAATTTTCAGCAAGACAAAAGAAGAGCACTTAAAGCATTTAGCTACAGTGATTAGGAGATTACAGCAAGAGAAATTTTTTATTAATATAAAGAAATCATCATTTATGAGGACAGAACTCATTTATTTGGGTTTTGTTATCTCTGCGAATGAATTGAATATGGATCCAGAAAAGGTAAATGCAATTAAGAATTGGCCATTGCTGAAGAATGTGTTTGAAGTTCAAAGCTTCCATGGTTTGGCAAGTTTCTACAGGAAATTCATTCGAAATTTCAGTGAAATCGGTGCACCGATGATGGAAACGATGAAGAAAAGACACAAATCTTTTCATTGGACAGAGGAAGCAGAGAAGAGCTTCAATCTACTGAAGAAGAAGATCACTGAGCAACCGATTTTGGTTTTGCCAGATTTTAACAAAACATTTCAGGTCAAGTGTGACATGAGTGGGTTTGCAATTGGAGTAGTCTTGAGCCAAGACGATAGGCCTGTTGCATACTTCAGTGAGAAATTGAATGAAGCGAAGATTAAATACTTAACATATGACAAGGAATTCTATGTTGTCATACAAGCGCTCAAGAAATGGAGACATTATTTGGTTCCTAAAGAGTTTGTTTTGTACAATGATAATCATGCTTTACAATTCATGACTCAACAGGAGAAGTTGAACCAAAAACATGTTAAATGGTTTGAATACATGCATAATTTTACTTTTGTGATTAAGTATATTTCTGGAACTGCTAACAAAGTTGTTGATGCTTTGAGCAGGAAATGTTTTCTTATGTAGGAATTCAGAGTCAAAACTTTGGGTTTTGATAACCTCAAAGAAATGTATAAGGATGACCCAGATTTTAAGGAAGCGTATGAGGCATCTGAGAATCCAATTCTCAAGGATAGAACCCAATGGATTGAATACATGATCCAGGATGGATTATTGTTCAGGGGCAATCAACTATGTATTCCAAAATGCTCCATGAGGGAGAACCTACTTAAGGAAAAACATAGTGGAGGATTGGTCGGACACTTCGGTCATGATAAGACGTTCTCAAAGATGAATGGCTCATATTTTTGGCCAGGGATGAGGACAGATGTTAAGATATTTGTGGACAGGTGCAGAATTTGTCAGCACACTAAAGGAAGAAGGAAGAACACAGGGTTATATCAGCCATTACCCATACCAGAAAGGTCGTGGGACGCAGTGAGCATGGATTTCATATTGGGACTGCCAAGAACACAGAGAAGCTATGATTCAATCTTTGTTGTAGTCGACAGATTTTCAAATATGGCACATTTCATACCATGCCAGAAAACCAGTGACGCAACTCATATTGCGAACCTGTTTTTCAAGGAAGTTGTCAAACTTCACGGGTTTCCAAAGAGTATCGTTTCTGATCGAGATACAAAGTTCGTTGGACATTTCAGGAGGACTTTATGGAAGAAGCTAGGGACAAGTTTGTCTTTTAGCTCAGTGTATCATCCTCAAATGGATGGGCAGACAGAAGTTGTGAACAGGAGCTTGGGAGATTTACTGAGGAGCCTAGTGACTGAACACCACAATCAGTGGGATCACATTCTGCCACAAGCAGAATTTGCTTATAATGATTCAATCAATAGAAGCATGGGACAGAGTCCATTCTAGATTGTATATGGAATGCATCCAAGGGGAGTTTATAAATTGAAAGATTTGGAACAAGTTGAATTCAAAAGTGCTAGTGCAAAAGACTTTGCAGAAGCAATGAAGGAGCTTCATTGCAGAATTAAGGAGTGATTGCAGAGTTCAAATCAAGAATACAAGTGCAAAGCACATCAATACAAGTGCAGAGCACATCAACACAGGCGAGAGCTTCAATTTGAAGTTGATGATCTGATTCTTGCACATCTGAGGAAGGAAAGGTTCCCAAGGGGAACATATAACAAACTAAAGATGAAAAAGATTGGTCCATCAAGAGTCATGAATAAATTTGGGGCAAACGCATATGAGATTGAATTACCCGATGGGATCGGAATTTCACCAATATTCAATGTTGCAGATTTGTACCCTTACAAAGCTGAAAAAGCAGGAGCAGAGGATGAACAGACAGAGGTTCAGTGGACCAAACAAATGCCTGTAGCTGAAAAGCCACAAATGGAAAGAATAATTGACAAGAGGGTTAGAAAAATGACCAAGAGAAAGGAGTATTTTGAATACTTGGTCAAATGGAAGGGACATCTAGTTGAAGATGCCAGTTGGGAAGATGAAGCAAAAATTCAGAAGCATGGACAGACCGTGCAAGAGCTCATGAACAGAAGTTCATGAAAATTTTCAAGCGAGAGAGTATGATGCAGGAGCATCGTCAGCAGACAAATGAGCGTGAAGGCAAAAGATGGTTGGAAAAGCACCAGTGCACGTTTTTGAAATGTTTTTGAAGCATTAATGTAATGGTTAAAGGGAAGCGTACTTGCATATTGTAAACAGATCATGAGTGATTCGCTCTCATCTATAGAATGTAGAGGCATTTATGCATAGTTAATGAAAGTAGGTAGATTTGAATTGTAGATTAGACAATTGAGAAGAGAAGGAGGGAAAATGGATATAGACACCCTCGTCTTTGTATTATTATATCATTAGAACATTAACATAGAGCTATAGTAGAGAGTTGTAGAGAAGAACCCATGTACAGAAGCACTTGAGTTAATATATGAAGCTTTGAATCAGATTTCATGGTGTTATGATGTTCACTGTTTACATATGTTGAATGGTATGCTTATGGTTGTTATATTCCCTCTGTTATGCATTTTTTATGAGGCTATGTTGTGTATGTATGATTTCATGTTGAATGTTTGAAGTCTGAGAGAAGAAAGAGAATGAGTTTCAATTGTTTCTCTTCCTGAGAGAGAGTTCCTGCAAGGAGTGTTGTGAAACATCTGCAAGGTGTGCGTTGACAAGGATTTCAGAGTTTATCTCTGGAAGCTCAGGAGGGATACCGTTGTTTTCATTCCAGCAGAAGTGCATGTGGAGCACAGAAGCCATGCAAGGTGTGTGCAGGCTAGTCCAGGCCTTAGAATTCATCAACTAAGGTTGAAAGAGGAAGGACTGTTGTCGCAGAAAGTGCACAGAGTCAGGAGGTCAAATACCCAGGAGTATTTGAAAGTCTGCCGCAAGGAGTGTGTGTAGGAGTCCTTTCGAGACTTGAGTTGAAAGTGAAAAATCAAGAGGGTTAGTGCCTTTGAAGTGTTAAAAAAAAGGATATGGAGCGAAGTCACTTTGCAGAAGCCGAGTTTGGATGAGGAACACTGGTTCACTTTGTAGAAGTTGTCAAGGAGGGACTGAGCGGTTGAAATCCTCTGTGTAGAAATCACGAATTCGCGAGGACTGTAGGATCTAGAGAAGCTGCAAGGTGGATAGAGGTTGGACGAACTCATCCTTTTGGGTTCAAGAATCAACGAGGACCATTGATTGTGGTCAGGTTGAGCGTTGGATCATTTCTCGAACTCGAGCTTCGTGAGTTTGGAGGTGGAAGACCAAACCCTTGGAGTTGTGAAGTTTCGAGTTGCAAGAAGCAGAGGAAGAGATCCAGGTCATTGGATCTGAACAAGCAGGAACAACCGTGGGATCAGAAACCTCTTCGCTATATCTCATATCGGGGTTTCGGAGGTTGGGAGGAGTCAGTTTCAACTGCAGGATTTGCGAAGTGGCAAGACCCGAGAGCTCGTGTGAATGCATGGCACATCTGTCAAATGGGGACCGTAAGAGTGACGGGTGGCGTGTACTCATGCATCGAGGGTTCAACCCATAGTTTCCCTATCGCATCTCAGGATTTCACAAAGGAGGACCACGAAGACTCTACACTTCAACTTGCGAGATTGCGAGTTGCGAGAAGTATTCAAAGGGAAGTCAACTATCGCGTCTCGAGGTTTCGCAAGGGGAGAGTGCCAAGGTTCGATACTCCAACTCACAAGGTCACGAAGTTGCGAGAAGTGATAGTGTTTATCCCTAGACGACGGTCATGTGTGGTGGGTGTTGACAAAGAAGGAGCTATACCCATATCGTGATCTCGGGCATCGGAGGTTGGAAAAAGATAAGTTGAGGGGCTTCGACTCGCGAACTTCCGAGTTGTGAGAGACGTCTGTGTAAGGACAAGATCGTGGTCATATAGAAGCGTAGGGCTCACCCTGGAGTAAATCTACATAGGGCAAGTTTTACGAAGGACCTGTGGATTCATTGGACATTCTAGCGAGAAACAAAGGAGTTGCTTCGGCTCAAGGGAATCTTGGAACGATCCTGAGGAGATCTCAACCCAAGGGTTTGGGGGGGGTCTGCATCAGTTGAACATTATGCTGGGTCTTTTTGTCTAGTGTAGTCATGTGAGCCTTGGCCAAACAGACTTGTGGGAGCTTACGGAAGTCTGTTATGCTACTCAGTTTGGATTTTATGCCCCTGGACCAAATTAACCACATGTCCCTAAATGGCTTAAGGAGGTGAGTTGCAACTCGTGATAAAACTCAAACCGGGACTCAGATGCATGAACAGTCAGTTGCATTGGATTCAGAGCACCCGGTTTCAATTAGTGGGGCCCCTACTCTATCATTCTGTCAAACGGAAAACCATTTGTTGGAGTATCTCCAACACTAGGGTTTTGGTCAATGAGGCATAGTGCAATTTCTCAAGATGAGGTCGATTTTTAAGAACACTCTGTCAGGCATTTTTTTGCTAGTGTAATCACATGGGCCTTGTCCAAACAGACTTGCGGGAGTTTATGGAACTCTATTATGCTACTCAGTTTGGATTTTTTGCCCCTGGACCAAATTGGCCACATGTCCTTGAATGGCTTGAGGAGGCGAGTTGCAACTATCGATAAAACTCAAACCGGGACTCGGATTCACCAACCGTCAGTTGCATTGGATCCATAGCACCAGGTTTCAGTTATTGGGGCTCCTACGCTATCATTTTGTTGACCGAAAAAACATTTGTTGGAGTATCTCCAACACTAGGGTTTTGGTCAATGGGGCATAGTGCAATTTCTGAAGAGGAGGTCGTTTTCAAGAACCCTGTGTCGGGTCTTTTTGGCTAGTGTAGTTGTGTGGCTCTTGGTCAAACAAACTTGCTGGAGCTTACGAAAGTCTGTTATGCTACTTGGTTTTGATTTTATGCCCCTTGACTAAATTTACCACATGTTCCTAAATGCCTTGAGGAGGCAAGTTGCAACACGCGATAAAACGCAAACCGAGAATTAGATGCACGAACCGTCAGTTGCATTGGGTTAAGAGCACCATTTTCAACTAGTGGGGCCCCTACGCTATCATTTTGTCAACCAAAAAACCATTTTTTGGAGTATCTTCGGCACTAGAGTTTTGGTCAATGAGGCATAATGCAATTTTTGAAGATGAGGTCGATTTTCAAGAACACTATGTCGGGCGTTTTTGGCTATGGTATTTGTAAATTCTAACCTTGTACAATGTATACTGTAAACAAATATTCAAAAAAGAATAGAAAATATACAATGGAAAATGCAAACATTACATAGAGATTTTTCCCTTGAAAACCCAAACCAGGAAAACCAGCATATATTATATTCATAGATTGTGTTACATTGTTTACAATACAATATACATATAGGAGCCAACGTCATCCAAAACCCTAACCCAATGACCTGGATTAGTCCAAAACCCTAATTCCTTAACCGGAAATAGAAAACCATCGGCAAAAAACCATGTGCCGAAAAACCACCTAAATATCATGTGGTCCCGGAAATATGTCGTCCCGGTGCGAAAAACAATTTCAGGGGCGTTGCCCCCGAACCCCCACATGGGGGGCTCCACCCCCTCTAACCCCCCTGCGCGCCCGATGCAGATGCTTAGACACTACTACTCATGCAAATAATATAACACATACCCAACATTCTCCCACTTGTTGTTTTATTTGCACACAGGGGGTTACAGAATTACATAGTCAACAATCCAGGGCAGCAATGCCCATGGATCCTCTACACCAAGAGAACTTCTCAGTGCTCATAGATTTTGTTAATGAATCTACAACATTCTTCAAAGTGTCCACCTTCATCAATGATACTTTCTTTTCTTCAATCATGTCTCTCACAAAGTGATATTGA
>ML791949.1:471923-501650 GCA_009831015.1 Picea engelmannii
AGAACTGATCTCAAGATTGCAAATTCCAAAGTTTCTTCATTCACATCCAAGGTTGTCATACTAGTCTATGCCTTAGAGTATTTATACAAGAGTTTTGAAACTAATAATGCTAATAAATCTCCTAAAGATCATGATCAGATCCACAAAATATGCTATGAAGATCGAATACCCCCTTCAGATCCATAAAATATGAACAAATCCCAAGAAAATCTAAAATTGTCCATGATTTTAGGCTAAAACAGGGTATTTTCTACTGAAGTGGCCTTGTTTGACCAGCGTTGACCAGACACCTGGAAGGCTCAGATCTCGAAGCTGATAGGTAATCATCCATCCTTGTACATCAAAGATCATGACCCAAGTCTCAGATTTCGCCCAGCTATCCTGCAAGTACACGAACCTAGGAGCAATTACAGGATTTAGTCAAATCCTGTAATTTCTGATAAATTTTCAATTTTAATGCCAAAAATTTGAAAACTCAATTCTTAAGCTAAAGAATGATAAATGTACCTTGCATACGTTGTTTTATGGAAAATATGGAATGAAATGGAGGCAAAATGGATGGTTTTGGAGGCAAAAGTATAGTTTATAGAGTAAAAAGGAAGCATAAAAATGTACTCAACAATTGGTATTGGTATTGGTAATGTATTGGTATTGGTATTGGTATGGTATAATATGATATTGATATTGGTATGGTATTGGTATGCATATCATTGCCAATGCATACCATTGCCGTGCAATGGTATCCAACGGTATTGGTATTGGTATGCGATGGTATGGTATTGGTATGGTATTGGTATACAATGGTATGGTATTGGTATTGGTATTGTTATTGGTATTTGTATGGTATTGGTATTTGTATTGGTATGGTATTGGTATTGGTATGGTATTTGTATGGTATGGTATGGTATTGGTATTGGTATTGGTATTGGTATTGGTATGGTATAGTATGGTATTGATATCGGTATGGTATTGGTATTGGTATGGTATTGGTATGCATACCATTGTCGTGGAATGGTATGCAATTGTATTGGTATTGGTATGCAATGGTACGGTATTTTATGGTATTGGTATTGTTATTGGTATGCAATGGTATGGTATTGGTATTGGTATGTTATTGGTATGGTATAGTATGGTATGGTATTGTATTAGTATGGTATTGGTATGATATGGTATGGTATTGGTATTGGTATTGGTATGGTATGGTATGGTATGGTATTGGTATTGGTATGGTATGGTATTTGTATTGGTATTGGTATGCAATGGTATTGGCAAGGCATAAAGGTATCGGCAATGCATATTGGTGTTGGTTTTGGTATGGTATTGTTATGCATATCATTGCCAATGCATACCATTGTCGTGCAATGGTATGCAATGGTATTGGTATTGGTATGCAATGGTATTGGTATTGGTATGCATACTATTTCCACGCAATGGTATGCAATGGTATTGGTATTGGTATGCGTACCATTTCCGCGCAATGGTATGCAATGGTATGGTATTGGTATGGTATTAGTATGCAATGGTATGATATTGGTATGGTATTGGTATGGTACTAGTATTGGTATTGGTATTGGTATTTGTATCGGTATTGGTATTTGTATTGGTATTGGTATGGTATGGTATTGGTATTGGTATTTGTATGATATGGTATGGTATTGGTATTGGTATTGGTATCGTATCATATTGGTATCGGTATTGTTATGGTATAGTATGGTATTGATATTGGTATGGTATTGGTATTGGTATGGTATTGGTATGTATATCATTGCCAATGCATACCATTGTTGTGCAATGGTATGCAATGGTATTGGTATTGGTATGCAATGGTACGATATTGGTATTGTTATTGGTATGAAATGGTATGGTATTGGTATTGGTATTCTAATGGTATGGTATGATATGGTATTGTATTAGTATGGTATGGTATGGTATGGTATTGGTATTGGTATTGTTATTGGTATGGTATGGTATTGGTATTGGTATGCAATGGTATTGGTTGTATTGGTATGCAATGGTATTAGTTGTATTGTTATGCAATGGTATTGGTATTGGTATTGGCAAGGCATAAGGGTATTTGCAATGCATATTGGTATTAGTTTTGTTTTTGGTATTGGTATTGGTAATGCATATTAGTATTGGTGATGCAGACCTCCTACCTCGGCAGGGTATGTTGACCTCCCGGTCTAAGGATCATTCTTAACTCTGATGAGCTAGAGAATCTCTCTCGATTCCCTGCTAGAATCCCACGAAAAAATCCACAGTTCCTTTATGACACTCTGCCTGTGTGAATAAGCACCAAGTGTGAGTCTCACCTCCCCGTGACCACGGGTTGTGACCGCACGCCTACGCAAAAAGCGCGTCACGATTTCGCGTGTTGATACTTTGCGAATGAGCCAACCCTAACTCCCTGACTCCTGAAATGTTGATAAGAGCTTTAACGACCCCTAGCTCCTCCCTTGGCCTCCGTCCATCTGACCATTCACCATTACCTGGGGCTCGATTCTCAAGCACGTCGAGATTTCACGTATTAGGAATTCCCGATGTGATTCACCTATGTTCTCTTAATCCCTGAAATGTCGATATTTGTGAGCATCAGATCGACGAATCATGACTCCCCGTGATCTAATGGCTCAGATCAATCTGCGGTTTCACATTTCGCAACTTTGGGAGTCTCCTTACCTCCGTTCTCCTGATATCTGAAATCGCGATGGCGCTAGATCGACGGTCCAGATATTTCCTTGGATCAATGGTTGTGATCAAGTCAAGATTTCGCATTTCATGGCCTTGACTCTTACAGAGTCCCTTTGACACTTAGCTGAATTCCAAATCTATGCACTCCTTGCATCAGAATTTTATGCAAGACGTGGTTCTTGCGGGTGACTATGCACACCTTGCAGCAGTCGCTTTACACTCCTTGCAAATGGGAAGTTTTGTGCTATCTCTTCTGAGCTTCGGAATCGAAACAGATCTCGTCACACACTCCTTGTGTTATGTGTGCACACCTTGAACTCACTCAACAGAGGAGAAACAATTAAATCTTATACTAACATTCACAGTTTCATCCATCCATAACGAAATTCATTCATTTATGAAAACACAATAACAAAGAATTACAAACAGTAACAGTACTATGCATTTGAGTCAATTTTCCTCTGTCATATTCATTTCAAAGTAAATGGCTACAGCTAATATCAAAACAATAAATCAAACTCAGAAAATTCCTACTAACTCGCAGCAGCCTCATTTGGGTGTACAAAACCTCTATTTTTATCAAAGGGTCGTTAGGGTTCCCCCCAACTACTCATCTACTCAAAAAATGAAAAAAAAAATCTAACTACTACCTAAGTTCAGTTACATTCAAGACTCAGAGCGAAACTCCTAGATCACTCGTGATCATCCGCTCCCAGGTGTTTGATATTCTTATGTTTTTCCAATCATCTCCAAAAGATTTGAAGTAACTCCCAGTGTTTGAGATTCTGAAATGATTCCCAGGCGTCAAGTTGTCCTGCCACGCGCGCTTGCTGACAATGCTCCTGCATCATACTCCCCATGGACAAAGATTCATGGACTCCTATCCATGAGATCCTGCACCGACTTTCCATGCTTTTGGATATCAGCTTCATTTTCCCAACTGGCATCCTCTATTGGGTGTCCCTTCCACTTAACCAGATATTCAATATAGGTCTTCCTCCTAGTCTTCTTGCCAATTCTTTGATCAATGATCTTCTCCATCTGTGGTTTTTCTGCTACAGGCATTTGTCTCTCCCACTTAATACTATTTTGATCTTTTGATCCCTCTGCATCATCTTTCTAGTAAGGATACAGGTCTAAAACATTGAATATGGGCGATATGCCCACATCATCTAGCAACTCAATCTCATAGGCGTTTTCATCAAACTTCCTCAAGATCTTACATGGCCCTATCTTCTTCATTTTTAACTTGTTATACATTCCCTTAGGGAACCTTTCTCTCCTGAGATGTGCCAGAACCTGATCTCCCACCTCAAATTGAAGTTCTATGCGATGTTGATCAACTCTACACTTGTACTCTAGACTAGAGTTCTGTAATTTTCCTCGGATACTCCTCTGGGTTGCATTCCATACAATATCTGGAATGGGCTCTTTCTGATGCTTTTGTTTGGTGAGTCGTTGTATGAAAATTATGCTTGTGGTAGAATCTGATCCCACTATTTATGATGCTCAGTGACCAGACTACTCAACAAGTTTCCCAAGCTTCTGTTTACCACCTCAGTTTGTCCATCTGTCTGAGGATGATAAGTTGAGCTGAAGGATAAATATGTCCCCAACTTCTTCCATAGTGTTCTCCAAAAGTGACCAACAAATTTTGTGTCTCGGTCTGAGACAATGCTTCTAGGTAGGCCGTGAAGTCTTACAACTTCCTTGAAAAATAGATTTGCAACATGTGTTGCATCACTGGTCTTTTGGCATGGGATAAAATGTGCCATATTTGAAAATCTATCCACCACCACAAATATGGAATCAAATCCTCTTTGCATTCTTGGTATTCCCAACAAAAAATCCATGCTTATTGCATCCCAAGGCCTCTCTGGTATTGCCAATGGTTGATACAATCCAGTGTTCAGTCTTTTTCATTTCGCATGTTGGCGGATTCTACATCTGTTCAAAAATTTCACCACTTTTGTCCTCATACCTTGCCAATAGTATGAACTGCTCAACTGTGTGAATGTTTTATCATGGCCGAAATGTCCAACCAATCCTCCACTATGCTTCTCCTTCAAAAGGTTGTCCCTCATTGAACATTTTGGTATGCATAATTGATTTCCCTTGAACAGCAATCCCTCTTGAATCATATACTCTGCCCATTGGCTCCTATCTCTTAGCACAATATTTGCGCATGCTTCGTATGCTTCCTTGAAATTTGGATCATCATTGTACATTTCCTTAAGGTGTTCAAACCCCAAGGTCTTCACCTGAAATTCCTGCAGAATCAAACATCTCCTGCTCAATGCATCAACAACTTTGTTAGCATTCCCAGCAATATGTTTTATGACAAAAGTAAAATTCTGCATAAACTCAATCCACTTTGCATGCTTCTGATTCAATTTTTCTTGTTTGGTTATGAATTGTAAATCTTGGTTATCACTATACAAGACAAATTACTATGGGACAAGGTAATGTCTCCACTTCTTCAAGGCTTGAATTATGGCATAAAATTCCTTATCATATGTGGAGTATTTTCTCTTAGTCTCATTCAACTTCTCACTGAAATAAGCAACCGGTCTATCATCCTGGCTCAAAACTTCTCTAATTGCAACTCCACTTGCATTGCGTCTCACCTTAAATGTCTTTTCAAAATTTGGCAAGACCAGAATTGGTCATTCTGTTATCTTCTCCTTCAGTGTATTGAAGATCCTCTCATACTCCTATGTCCATTTAAAAGACTTGTGCTTCTTCTTCACAGTATCCATCATTGGTGCACAAATTCCACTGAAGTCTCTGATGAAATTATTATAGAGGCTTGATAATCCATGGAAGATCCTCACCTCGAACATACTCCTTGGTGACGGCCATTCTTTGATTGCTTTCACCTTTTCTGGATTCATCTTCATCTCATTTGAAGAGATAAAAAAACCCAAGTAAACGAGTTATGTCTTCATAAAAGAGGACTTCTTCAAATTTATCAACAGCTTCTCCTGTCGTAGTATTCTCATCAATAGTGTTAGGTGTCTCAAATGCTCCTCTTTAATCTTACTAAAGATCGGTATATCGTCCAAATACACAACCACAAACTTGCCAATGAAATCCTTCAGTATTTCATTCATCAACCTCATAAAATTACTTGGGGCATTTGTTAAGACAAATGGCATAACAAGGGTCCATTCATACAAACCTTCATTTGTATTAAAGGTTGTCTTCCATTCATCACCTTCTCTCATTATTATATGGTGATATCCACTTTTAAAATCTATCTTAGAAAATAAGTTTTCTCCACTTAGACAATCCATTAAATCATCCATTCTTGGCAAAGGAAATCTATACCTGATGGTGATCTTATTAATGGCTCCTGAGTCTATACACATTCTCCATCCTCCATCCTTCTTTGGACTCAACATAGTTTTCATTGCGCATGGACTCAAGCTCTCTCTGATCAAACCTTTGTCTAACAATTCTTGGACTTGGTTCTTTACCTCCTCATTCTCTCGAGGTGTTAATCTGTATGTTGCTTTGTTTGGAAAACTTGCTCCTGGTATCAGATCAATATGATGGTTGATACTTATGATGGGTGGTAATGAGTTAGGAAGCTCATCCACCACTATGTCAGCAAAATTATCCAATAATTCTCAAATTTCTTTAGGCAAATCATCCATTGAAGTAATTGTAAGGACAACTCTAGGTTTCCTCACTACATCAAACTGCATCTCCTGTCCTTTCTTAAGTTCTTTCAGGAGTTCCTTCCCACTCATAAGAAGTATGCTTGTGTTGGCTTCCTCTTTCTCTTTCTTCTCTTCTATTGGCAGCAACATGTGTGTCCTACCATTCTTCTCCAAGGTGTATGTATTCTTCCTCCCATCATGAATGACATTCTTGTCAAACTGCCATGGTCTCCCCAACATAATATGACATACATCCATGGGAATTACATCATATAGGATTTCATATATATATATCCTCCTATTTTAAATTCAACCAAGCATTGTTTAGTAACCATTACCTGGTGTCCTTTCTGCAACCATGAGACTTTGTATGGCTTCGGATGTGAAGTTTTCTCCAGCTCCAATTTCTCCACCATCTATGTGGATACTAAGTTGTCAGTGCTCCCACTGTCAATTATCACCTTGCATACTATGTCTTTAGTCTTGTAGGTTGTCCTAAATAGGTTGTTTCTCTACATTGTCTTCTCAACTTATGCCTTTGGTTTTAAGGGAACCTTTCTCAACATCAGGGATGCTCCATCCTATGATCCTTCTGCTTCAACATTCCTTCTCTATGCTTCCAAAATGTGAGCTTCACATTCTCCTTCTTTCTTTCTCTCGGGACATTCCCAAGACTTATGGTCTGCCTTTCCATGGGTGTAACATCTCACTTCTCCTCCTTGGCCTCTTCCTCTTCCACCATATTGTCTTCCTCATGAACTTCCTCCTCTTTCTGAGTGAGTATGTGGTTTCTCAGTCTCATCTTTGGATTTTTGTGCCTTGTCATAGGCAAATCCCTTGCCTTTGTTCAAGATTGGACTTTTACCTCTTCCTCGTTGGTTTTGTTTTCTGGCCAACTTATCCTCCACCTTCAGGGAAAACTGATAAGAATCCTCCACTGTCCTTACTGAAATCATGCCGATCTCATCCTGGATTTCATACCTCGGGCCATTTATATATCTGGCAACTTTTTCTTCATCCTTCTCTCTTTGTCCAATTCTGATGTTCAACTTGTAGAACTCCTCTGTGTATTCTTTAACTGTCATACCTTTCTGTCTCAGGTTCTGCAACTTTCTAAACAGATTGATCTGATAATATTTGGGCATGAATTTCTCCTTTAGCTTAGCTACCATTCTATCCCAATTCTTTATCTTATGTTTTCCCTTGCTTCTCCTCTCAGCCTGCAGTTCATCCACCACAGTGCTACATGTCCCTTGAGTCTAGTGACAGCATGTCTCGCCCTCTTCTCCTCTTTGACATCTTCATAATCGAAGTATTTTTCCATGGCTCTTACCCAATCCAGCAATTCTTCAGCATCCAAATTACCTTTGTACATTGGGACCTCTATCTTGGCTCTAGCTCCCAATTTGACAACTACTCTTAGTAAGCGTTCTTCGGCAACATTCTCTCATCTAGGTTCTTCGACTTCTACTTCTTCACTCTCTACATCGCTAATGTCTCCAGTATCAAGTTCTCTCCTTTGCACTATCTCCATCGCCTATAATCTTGCACAAAGTTCTCACATCTCCCTTTCTACAACCCGATTGGCTAAAGGTTGTTCCACTCGTCTCCTCGATAGAATTGTGTTGAGTCTCTCACACATAGATTGTAGCTTCGAGTTCTTTCGTCTCCTTTATCTCCTTCGCCTAAAATATATAGACAAAAATCATCTCTAATACCACTTGATGGTATCAGACTATATCCTTTCACCGTCCTTCTTTTGTCTGTGGTCTGCAAACAAAACTAAGCTTTGATACCACTTGATGCAGACCCCCTACCTCGGCAGGGTCCGCTGACCTCCCGGTCTAAGGATCATTCTTAACTCTGATGAGTTGGAGTAGCTCTCTCGATTCCCTGCTAGGATCCCATGAACAAATCCATATGTCCTTTATGACACTCTGCCTGTGTGACTAAGCACCAAGCATGAGTCTCACCTCCCCGCGACCACGGGCTATGACTGCATGCCTATGCAAAAGGCGCATTGCGATTTCATGTGTTGGGACTTTGCGAATGAGCCAACCCTAAATCCTCGACTCTCAAAATGTCAATAAGAGCTTTAATAGCCCTTATCTCCTTCCTTGGCCTCCGTCCATGTGACCATTCACCATGACCTAGGGCTCGATTCTCAAGCACGTCGGGATTTCACGTATCGGGAATTCCAGATGTGATTCACCTATGTTCTCCCGATCCCTGAAATGTCGATATTTGCGAGCGTCAAATCGACGGCTCATGACTCCCCGTGATCTAATGGCTCAGATCGATCCTTGATTTCCCATTTTTCGATGGCACTAGATCGACAGTCCAAATATTTCCTTGGATCAATGGTTGTGATCAAGTCGGGATTTCTCGTTTCGTGGCCTTGACTATTACGGAGGCCCTTCGACACTTAGCTGAATTCCAAATGTGTGCACTCCTTGCATGAGATTTTTATGAAAGACTTGGTTCTTGCAGGTGACTGTGGATACCTTGCAGCAGTCGCTTTGCACTCCTTGCAAAGGGGAAGTTCCGTGCTATCTCTTCTGAGCTTCGGAATCGAAACAGATCCTGTCATGCACTCCTTGTGTTCTATGTGCACACCGTGCACTCACTCAAAAAAAGAGAAACAATTGAAACTTATACTAACATTCACAGTTTCATCCATCCATAACGAAATTCATTCATTTATGAAAACACAATAACAGAGAATTACAAATAGTAATAGTACTATGCATTTGAGTCAATTTTCCTCTATCATATTCATTTAAAAGTAAATGGCTACAGCTAATATCAAAACAATAACTCAAACTCAGAAAATTCCTACTAACTCGCAGCAGCCTCATTTGGGCATACAAAACCTCTATTTATCTCAGAGGGTCCTTAGGGTTCCCCCCAACTACTCGTCTACTCAAAAAATGAAAAAAAAACTCTAACTGCTACCTAAGTTCAGTTACATTCAAGACGCGGAGTGAAACTCCCAGATCACTCATGATCATCCACTCCCAGGTGTTTGATCTTCTCCCGTTTTTCCAATCAGTGCCAAAAGATTCGCAGTAACTCCCATCATTTGAGATTCTGAAATGATTCCCAGGCGTCGAGATGTCCTGCCATCCGTGCTTCCTTATGATGCTCCTGCATCAATTGGTATTGGAAATGCATATTGGTATTGGTAT
Source organism: Picea engelmannii (assembly GCA_009831015.1). Lineage (NCBI taxonomy): Eukaryota > Viridiplantae > Streptophyta > Pinopsida > Pinales > Pinaceae > Picea > Picea engelmannii. The sequence continues at coordinate 481,468 of ML791949.1, forward strand.
GGGATTGGTATGGTATAGTATTTGTATGGTATTGGTATTGGTATTAGTATGCATATCATTGTCAATGCATACCATTTCCATGCAATGGTATTGGTAATGGTATGGTATGGTATTGGTATTGGTATTGGTATGGTATTGGTATGCATATCATTGTCAATGCATACCATTGCCATGCAATGGTATGCAATGGTATTGGTACTGGTATGCAATGGTATGGTATTGGTATTGGGATGGTATTGGTATTGGTGTTGGTATGGTATGGGATTGGTATTGGTATTGGTATGGCATGGAATGGTATGGAATGGTATTGGTATTGGTATGCAATGGTATGGTATTGGTATTGGTATGGTATGGTATGGTATGGTATTGGTATTGGTATGGTATAGTATGGTATTGATATTGGTATGGTATGGTATGGTATAGTATGGTATGATATGGTATGGTATAGTATGGTATTGGTATGGTATAGTTATTGGTATTGGTATGGTATAGTATTGGTATGGTATTGGTATTGGTATGGTATTGGTGATGGGCATGATGGGCATATTGGTGATGGGCATGTTGGTATGGTATTGGTATGGTATTGGTATTGGTCTAGTATTGGTATGCTATTGGTATGCATATCATTGCCAATTCATACCATTTCCATGCAATGGTATGGAATGGTATTGGTATGCAATGGTATGGTATTGGTATTGGTATTGGCAATGCATATTGGCATTGGTGTTGGTATTGGTATTGGAAATGCAATGGTATTGATATTGGTATTGGCAATGGTATTGGTATTGGAATGGTATGGTATGGTGTTGGTATTGGTATGGTATTGGTATGGTATGGTATTGGTATTGGTATTGGTATTGGTATGGTATTGGTATGCATATCATTGTCATGCAATGGTATGCAATGGTATTGGTATTGGTATGGTATGGTATGGTATGGTATTGGTATTGGTATTGGTATTGGTATGCAATGTCATTGGTATTGGTATGGTATAATATTGGTATTGATATGGTATAGTATTGGTATTGGTATGGTATTGGTATGCATATCATTGTCAATGCATACCATTTCCATGCAATGGTATTGGTATTGGTATGGTATGGTATTGGTATTGGTATTGGTATGCAATGGTATTGGTATTGGTATGCAATGTCATTGGTATGGTATTGGTATGGTATAGTATTGGTATGGTATTGGTATTGGTATGGTATTGGTGATGGGAATGATGGGCATATTGGTGATGGGCATGTTGGTATGGTATTGGTATTGGTATTGGTCTGGTATTGGTATGCATATCATTGCCAATGCATATCATTTCCATGCAATGGTATGGTATGGTATGGTATTGGTATTGGTATTGGTATTGGAAATGCATATTGGTATTGACGTTGGTATTGGAAATGCAATGATATTGGTATTGGCAATGCATATTGGTATTGACATTGGTATTGGAAATGCAATGGTATTGATATTGGTATTGGCAATGGTATCAGTATTGGTATGGAATGGTATGGTATTGGTATTGGTATGGTATTTGTATGGTATGATATTGGTATTGATATTGGTATTGGTATTGGTATGATACTAGTATGCATATCATTGCCATGCAATGGTATGCAATGATATTGGTATTGTTATGCAATGGTATTGGTATTGGTATGCAATGTCATTGGTATTGGTGTTGGTATGGTATAGTATTGGTATTGATATGGTATTGGTATGGTATGGTATTGGTATGGTATGGTATGGTATTGGTATGTGTATTGGTATTGGTATGGTATTGGTATGCATATCATTTCCAATGCATACCATTTCCATGCAATGATATGCAATGGTATTGGTATTGGTATGGTATGGTATTGGTATGCATACCATTTCCATGCAATGGTATTGGTATTGGTATGCAATGTCATTGGTATGGTATTGGTATGGTATAATATTGGTATGGTATTGGTATTGGTATGGTATCGGTATGGTATTGGTGATGGGCATGATGGGCATATTGGTGATGGGCATGTTGGTATGGTATTGGTATTGGTATTGCTCTGGTATTTGTATGGTATGGGTATACATATCATTTCCAATGCATACCATTTCCATGCAATGGTATGCAATGGCATGGTATTGGTATTGGTATTGGCAATGCATATTGGTATTGGTCTCAGTATTGGCAATGAAATGGTATTGATATTGGTATTGGCAATGGTATTTGTATTTGTATGGTATGGTATTGTATTGGTATTGGTATGTTATTGGTATGGTATGATATTGGTATTGGTATTGGTATGGTATTGGTATGCATACCATTTCCATGTAATGGTATGCAATGGTATTGGTATTGGTATGGCATGGTATTGGTACTCATATTGGTATTGGTATGGTATGGTATTGGTACTCGTATTGGTATTGGTATGCAATGGTTTTGGTATTAGTATGCAATGTCATTGGTATTGGTATGCAATTGTATGGTATTGGTATCGGTATTGGTATGGTATTGGTGTTTGATCCCAAGCTAATTTTGACTTGTGGCCCTATTTTCCCTAACTTATTAGATGATAATGGATTTGATTGGTGTGCTAAAAATTATTGTCATTGTTGTGTAACAGGATCCAGAGGAGACCATGGAAAGAGGACGTGGACGGCGTAGACCTACTAAATTGCAAAGAGGAAAGTGTGTGGAAGAGGATATGACAATGAAATCTGCAGATACAATAAAAGTAAGAATAAAAAGCAACCTCAACCAAAGGAGGAAGGTCTTTATGAACTCACAAATGCTACAACATAGAAGAGATAAAGTCATTTTTTCCATGTGGCCTTTGAGCTCAAACTTATTGGTTGAAAATGCACAAGAATGGTGATTAAATGTGATTCTACGATCAAGGAAAAAGTTTGAAAATTAGGATGGTCATGTGGGATAGGGATGTTGGATACTTTTCTTGTTGAAATTTTGGCTCGATGTAAATGCCCAGGGTCGTAAAATTGTTTTTTTTCAACTCCAAAACATGATATCAATATGTCAAAAATGTGACTAAGGTGAGGTTTTTTGTTGCATAGCATATTCATTGAAATAATACAATTGGTGTACTAAAAGTTATTGACTATGTTGTGTATTACAGGAGCCAGATAAGGCCATGGAAATAGATCGTGTCATATCAAATGAGGACACAACGGATGACGCGGGACATTAGGTACTCTAATTTTGACTAAACTTAGGAAAATTAATCTGATGGCATTTTGTGAAACGTCATGTTTTTTCACGAAATTATTAAATTTTATAGTGTATTATCCAATCTTGTCAGAAATTAATGCATGTTGTCAGAAAATGTAGAGCTTGAGCATTCAACTAGTAAAATAAAAAGATATGTACGTGGACATGGACCTAAAACTATTAAATCATGTAGAGGACAGTGGGTGGAAGAGGATATGACAATGGATCCTGCAGACACAACAAATGATTGCAATGAACAAGAGGTTGGTCTGAAATAAATGGTCTTTCACAGGCGAGGAAATATCCTGCAATGTGGGCATATGGATGACATTATCGTGTAGAAAGTGTACATGTAAAGAGATGATCTTTTGATTGTGGAATCATGGTTCATTTCAAGAAATCTAGTTGAGCAAGCTCAAAAGTTAAGAATATTATTGAAGGGAATCTACAATATGTTGGAAAAATCCAATAAATTATTGAGTTGGATTACCACCCTTTTAAATGTTGTATTTTTAAGTGTAGATGGTATGAAGCATTTGAGAGGACACAAAGACATGATACCCATAGTGTATTGTTTTCTATAGATTCCTTAAGGTTCCTACCAGAGGATAAGGAGCCTTATGTTATACCAATTCATTGTGAGCACGTATTTCTTTAACTCAAATAAGAAGCAATAATGATCATTAATCTATTGATTCGTAGTTTTTTGCAATAATATATGTGTTTATTAATAAATAAAAGTGTTATAAGATATTTCTAATATATGCGTGTCATTCATGTGCGGGTATTTTTCTATGAAGATATTTTGGACCCGAAATGGATATTTGTCATACATTTTGATCCAAGATTAAGGCATGTATTTGACGATGCATTAGTGGATATTGAGCAAAAAAATGTTGTTCAACAAAATGAGAGAGATGGGTTAGAGAACATCGAAGAAATTAACATCCATGATGATGTTGAAGATGGTTATGTTCAAGCACAAGAAGACAACAATCCAAGGTTAGATGATTTTATGGAAGACAATTACAATATGGATGGTATAGAAAATGATGATCCAAATTATACATTTGGTAACAATATAGATGGTCTACAGTCAAATTTAAATGATGATGAAGATGATGCAGATCAAGAAGAGGATGATGATAATATTAAATACTTGAAAGAACATATGAACATTGACAATGATAAAATGGATGACATTGTTGCAGACAATAATGTTAATAACCAAGACTTCTAAATTTTCAAAGTTATTTGTAATCCAGTTTTTAAAATGACGTTGATTCTTATGGCCCAAAATTTCATGAAATGCTTCATTATTATTTCTGACAATACAAATTACTTTTGGCAATATCCTTAAAGTTTTTAATCTTTTCTATGAATTGTTAGCAAAAAAATTAGGATTACTTATATAAGAGTTAGCATGGTTAGTGGTCATTTATTGGAAATTGTTACAAAATATAATTAAATATATTGTATATGTAAATCAATGTAAATCCAAGAAATTAGGCTAATTAATGTATCCAAAGTTTATTCATTAATTTATATTTTAAAACAAATTGAAATATTTCACTAAGCTTAAACCTAAGATCTTAACATGTATAGCATCTAACCCCAAACCCCTTGAAAAATGTACGATCTTGAAGATTATGTGGGGACATCAGGCATCCTTGAGTCTTGAAACCCTCCCATACAATCAAGTGACATGTGCCTAGTATAACCATGTCAAATTTTGACGCATACAGGCACAGCTTGGAGAAATTTAAATGTTGGCCTCATTCACTGGTAACCATGTAGGGTCGATTGATGTCATTAATCCCGTCACCCAATATAATCCCTAACCCATTAAAAATTAAACCACTTTCATGTTGGACCCTATAAAATTATTTTGGGTTGTCTCAACTTAATAGAATCATGGTTTATAAATCATTAGGTTTCATTGTAAAGATGGGTATGTCAAGTTTCATCTTTGTTGGCATGGATGGAGAAATTGGGTCATGATGAATATGATGATGATGATGATGGAAATGATGAAGAGAATGATGTCCCTAAGTCTTAAAAACCTCCCATGCCATCAAGGCATGCACCTAGTGTAAACATGTAAAATTAGAACGCATACAGTCACATTTTGAAGAAAAATCAACATTGGCCACATTCATTGCTCACTGTGTGAGGTTGGTTGATGACATTGGTGATGGGCATGTTGGAAGTTCCAAGACATTTAAAGAGAGTTCTGACAATGATGAACGTTGATGAAAATGTGGATGATCTCAAATATTATGTGGGGACATCAATATACATCCTTGAGTCTTGAAACCCTCGCATACCGTCAAGGCATGTGTCTAGTCTAACCATGTCAAATTTCGACACATACAGGCACATATTGAAGAAATTTCAATGTTGGCCCCATTCATTTCTCACTATGGGGGGTCGGTGCATGACATTTGTGGTGGGTGAATTGGAAGTTCCGTGACATTTCAAGAGATTTCCATCAAAGATTCTATATATGGAAACAACGAATGATGACAATGAGATATCCATTATGAACGTTGATGCAAACATGGATGATCTCAAAGATTATGTGGGGACATAATACATCCTTGAGTCTTGAAACCTTCCCATATTGTCAAGGCATGTGTCTAGTCTAACCATGTCAAATTTTGACACATATAGGAACATATTGAATAAATTTCAACGTTGACCCCATTCACTGCTCACTATGTGGGTTCGGTGCATGACATTTGTGGTGGGTGAATTGGAAGTTCCATGACATTTCAAGAGAGTTCCAACAAATATTATACATATGGAAACGATGAATGATGAAAATGAGACATTCACTGTGAACGTTGAAGAAAACATGGTTGATCTCAAAGATTATGTGGGGACATTAGACATCCTTGAGTCTTGAAACCCTCCCATACCGTCAAGGCATGTGTCTAGTCTAACCATGTTGAATTTTGATGCATACATGCACAGTTTGAAGAAATTTCAATGTTGGCCCCATTCACTACTCATTGTGCGAGGTCGATGCAAGATGACATTGGTGATGGGTGTATTGGAAGTGTCATGACATTTCAAGAGAGTTTCGAAAAAGATTATATATATGGAAATAATGAATGATGACAATGAGACATCCATTATATTGAACATTGATGCAAACATGGACGATCTCAAATATTATGTGGGGACATCAAACATCCTTAAGTCTTGAAACCCTCACATACCATCAAGGAAACTATCTAGTCTAACCATGTCAAATTTCAACTCATACGGGAACAAATTGAAAAATTTCCAACGTCAACCCCATTCACTTCTCACTGTGCAGGTTCGGTGGAAGAAATTTGTGATGGGTGTATTGGAAGTTCCATGTCAAATTTCAAGATAGTTCTGACAACGATTATATAGAAGGGAATGGTGAATGATGACAATGAGATGTGCATGATGAACGTTGATGCAAATGTGGACGATCTCAAAGATTATGTGGGGACATAATACATCCTTGAGTCTTGAAACCCTCCCATACCATAAAGGCATGTGTCTAGTCTAACCATGTCAAATTTTGATGCATACAGGCACATATTGAAGAAATTTCAACGTTGGCCCCATTCACTTCTCACTATGCGAGGTCGGTGCATGACATTTGTGGTGGGTGAATTGGAAGTTCCATGACATTTCAAGAGAGTTCCAACAAAGATTCTACAAATGGAAATGACAAATGATGACAATGAGATGTTCATTATGAATGTTGATGAAAAAATGGATGATCTCAAATATTATGTGGGGACATCAGACATCCTTGAGTCTTGAAACCATCCCATACCATCAATGCATGTGTTAAATCTAACCATGTCAAATTTCGATGCATATAGGAACAAACTGAGGAAATTTCAACGTTGGCCCCATTCACTACTCATTGTGAGGGGTCGGTGGAAGACAATATTTGGGATGGGTGTATTGGAAGTTCCATGGAATTTCAAGAGATTAGTTCCAACAAATATTCTACATATGGAAATGACGAATGATGACAATGAGACATTCATTATGAACATTGATGAAAACATGGATGATCTCAAATATTATGTGGGGACATTCGACATCTTTGAGTCTTGAAACCCTCCCATACTGTCAAGGCATGGGTCTAGTCTAACCATGTCAAATTTTGATGCATACATGCATAGTTTTAAGAATGTCAATGTTGGCCCCATTCACTGCTCACTATGTGAGGTCGATACAAGATGACATTGGTGATGGGTGTATTGGAAGTGCCATGACATTTCAAGAGAGTTCGACAAAGATTCTATATATGGAAATAATGAATGATGACAATGAGACATCCATTATATTGAACATTGATGCAAACATGGATGAACTCAAATATTATGCGGGGACATCAAACATCCTTAAGTCTTGAAACCCTCCCATACCATTAAGGAAACTATCTAGTCTAACCATGTCAAATTTCAATGCATACGGGAATAGATTGAAAAAAATTCAACGTTGACCCCATTCACTGCTCACTGTGTGGGTTCAGTGGAAGAAATTTGTGATGGGTGTATTGGAAGTTCTATTTCAAATTTCAAGATAGTTCTAACAACAATTGTATAGAAGGGAATGGTGAATGATGAAAATGAGACATGCATGATGAACATTGATGAAAATGTGGACGATATCAAAGATTATGTGGGGACATCATACATCCTTGAGTCTTGAAACCCTCCCATACCATAAAGGCATGTGTCTAGTCTAACCATGTCAAATTTCAACACATACAAGCACATATTGAAGAAATTTCAACGTTGGCCCCATTCACTTCTCACTATGATGGGTCAGTGCATGACATTTGTGGTAGGTGAATTGGAAGTTCCATGACATTTCAATAGCGTTCCAACAAATATTCTACAAATGGAAATGACAAATGATAACAATGAGACATTCATTATGAACGTTGATGAAAACATGGGCGATCTCAAAGATTATGTGGGGACATCAGACATCCTTGAGTCTTGAAACCCTCCCATACCATCAATGCATGTGTCTAGTCTAACCATGTCAAATTTGGTGCATATAGGCACAAACTAAATAAATTTCAACGTTGGCCCCATTCATTGCTCATTGTGAGGGTTCAGTGGAAGACAATATTTGTGATGGGTGTATTGGAAGTTCCATGGAATTTCAAGAGATCAATTCCAAAAAAGATTCTACATATGGAAATGACGAATTATGACAATGAGACATGGATGATCTCAATGATTATGTGTAGGGTCGATGGATACCATTAATCTCTTGACCATATATAATCCCTAATCAATTAACCATTAAACTACCTAACCCCTAAGCCCCAAATCCATTATCCATTGACCCTTAATCCCTTAAACTATAACCCCTAATCCATTAACCCTTAATCCCTTAAACGGTAACCCCTAATCCCCTAACCCTTAATCCCTAGACCTCAAATCCCTAAATCACCTAATCCCCAAAGCCCCTATCCACTTAACCCCCAAAAACTCAACAAAATTACTATTTAGGCACATTGGGAGTTAAATTGGAAGCCAAACTAGAAGCTAAACTGGAAGCTAAACTAGAAGCTAAACTCGGAGCTAAAATCAGAGCTAAACTGGGAGCTAAATAGGGAGCTAACTAGGGCGCTAATAGCGCCTATTTTATCACCCACTTATGTTGCTCAGCACAAATAGCTCCATAAATAGAGCCATCCCGATAAATAACGCTGACTTTAGCAAAAAAATGGATAAAAATACATTAAAACAGTCAGTGGATGCAAAAAAGGGAGCTAATCATAGGGATTTGTTGTAGTGATTGAAGGAATCGATACTCCTCCAACTTACTAGCCTATCTTCCATAGGATTAATGTAATCTTCCTTTTTTCCAGTGATCAAATTGTAAATCTATTCCAAAACATCTTTCTTTATGATGTCCTCCATAGGCTTGGTGTACCATGGCCCTTGGTAAGGATCCATAGGTTGTACTACCTTGGTACCATTGGTCTCAAAAATCATTGTCTCCTTTTTCAAATCAATGAAAAAATAATGATCAGTAAAAATACTCTTATATATGATTTATAGGATGCTTTCATTTATGATTAATATGTTGTTTTGAGTGTGGCAATGGTGCTAAGGAATAATTTGCAGTTGTAGTTATGTTGAGTTTACTCAAAATTTCATTCCCTATGAACAATTGAGGAATGCCAATATCTTTGTAATGGCCATCGTTCATCTTACTCGGAGATTCGAGATCAAAGGTTGTCATGAGATAGTCGTTGCAAATTAATAGCTAAGTTTCTAAATCTAATTGCAAGGAGAAATACAATAAATAAAAAACACTAAATTGAAGGAGATCGCCGGCATCCTAAAGTCAACATGTATGATGCGTATTTCATGTTGTTGAGGTCATATTGAAATGAGCAAGATTCATTTACTACACATGACATGAAAAATTTGGTTCATAAATGAAATATCCAAAATAAATGAGATAACATAAAAGAATCCATATGGATTAAAATATTGTATTGAATAAAATTATGAGAGATGATGATAGAATGATATTCAATGACCTCCGTGATAGTGTATATATGCATTGACTGGTCATGTTGGTTGAATGTTCATGTCATTTAGTTAAGTCATGTACTTTCATTAGGATGTGTCACTTCATTAATTATTAATTACTATTGTTACTATTATTTGTTGATGTTTATATATTTATATATTTATTTCATCACATTGCCTTCCCCTTTAAGATGCTTTGTCCTCAAAGCATTTTATGGAAAAACTTGTTTTTGTCCTAGAATGTAATGCCTTCTCATGATTCATTATTCTTGAACCAGTGACGGTTGACGATACAAGATTATATGAGTTACAAAGCATTGAGAAGAACTATCTTATTGTGAAAGGGTCATACCACCCTATTTCAATTCTCTACAAAACTATGTGGCAACGAATTCTATGATTTGAGAAATGATAATATTCCACTTGAGCTTCTCTTCAATAAAATAAGATCTTTACTTAACTTCTTATGTTGATTTCATCTTTTGTTAGCTTGTTGAATAATACGATGACCTTTATCATTTGGATGATGATAACGCATCCTTGTATCTTGCATCTTATTTTTGGAAACCTTGCCATCCTTATCATTCATAGAAAATGATGAAAACAACATTTTTCTCCTAAATTATGATCTAGGTGTTTGAGATTTTTTGTGGGTGTGTCCACCCCAATTGCTAGCGGGGGAAATCCAACTATTACTATATTGGGTCTAGGTACATGTGGAGCACTGACTTCCCTTAAAATATGGTTACATTCCTAAGCTACCCAAAAACTATATAAACTTAAATGAAAAGAGAGAGGAAAATAGGTGTACCTTAGGTCATTGCGGCTGGTGTAGACCTCTTTCGCCTTTGCAACTTCCTTGATTTTCGGTCTCCTCCCAAAGATGACCTACAAAAAACTTAGGAAAACAATGCTACAAGATATACGATCTCTACTTATCATTGTTAATGTTTAGATATAGATATAAATCCATAAATCAAATGAAAACATAAACACAATGTTTGGGATAGGAAAGAACTCGTTTATTCAATATGAAGATCAAAAAGATTACAACCTTCTTATCGAAAAATGCTCTGTGAACCAGGTTCGGGCTCCTCTTATTTTTGCTCCAAGTGCATCACTCCCATGCTTGTCTCTCACAACCAACTGATCTCTTGGTCAAAAGGGAAAGGGTTGTATAAGGAGAAAGGGATGGAGGGGAATGTTGAGGCCAAATCTCAGAAAAGGATGCAAAACTTGGGCTAGAAGGGGAAGGGATTTTAGAAGAGTTTACTTGGTATCTTGCTTGTTGTTGTAAATGGGGCCCCAATACCTCTTTTTATATGAGAAAAAGATGGTTATTCGGTTTGGGGACGGGCTACAATGGGTGAATGGTTGGGAAACCCTCGATAGCCTGTAAACTTTGTCGAATTCCTTGCAATTATATATTTTTTGAAACTTTTTGAGGTAAACGCGAGTTGTCTAGCATGCAGCTCGCGTATGTATGTGGTATGTCTAGTATGAAGCTAGTGTGTGTATGCGGCCTATATTTCAGCAGAGCGTGTACATATTCCAAAAAATGGTCTTTTAAGAAGGATCCTCAGTAGTAATTTGGCAAATTGTGTAAGTGGAAAGGCCAATGCCATGTATGCATAGGTAGGTCATTTTTGGACTATAAAACTAATGTGACACTTAACGCTACCAAAAATTTGATTAACCTAGATCATGAGCTGTGAGATATAGACAACTCATTGTAGACTTGTTTTCATTTCATGTCCTGACTTCTAATGATATGTTGGTTCATAAGATTTTGTTTGGATATGTATTGGTTTATTTTACAAAATTATGGATTTTTACACCTGATGACTTCACTATTTCAACGATATTGGTCATTGTTTATGTATCAATCATTGATTGTTTGTGTTTAAGTTGCTCCAACATTTCTTGTTGTGACATCTTTTCACTTTTTAACTTAATTTGTGCAATCAAGTTTTGACTATGATTCTTAAGGTGATAAATTTCTTTGTCTTTATCTATGATAACTTTGTCAAATTCCTTTTTCATATTATGTACCATCTTTTGACTATATTGGGATCACCTTTGAGATATATTTAAGGTCTTTTGATGGGGGAGATTCAAAATTCATTATAACATCTTGCAATATTATCTTTTTCTTCTTATAGTAAAATGTCAAAAACTTTGTCTCCATGTTTAAGATGAAGTGACCCAGTATTTCAAGGAGAGTTGAACCGAGAATTATGTCAATCATTTGTTTATGCATAGTTATGTAACATTGAATTGGGATATGTATTTACAATCATCAATTGTTACTTGCAAGTCCTTAATTTCATATTGTCCCTTGCAAATAATGTTTTTATTTTCGATTATATTTGGCTCTAGAATTAATAATTGATTTTTCAAATTAACATTAATAGAATTTTTCTTATGATGGCCACCGATAATGATATTAAATTATTTTTCGTGAATACTCCCTTTGAAAGTTAATAATATGAAGCATGAAGTTGAAACACCTTTATAAAAAAATATTTTTTCTTTCATTTTATTAAAATCAATTTTTAGTTCCTTTGACAATTAAATACTTTGGAAACTTTTAAATACTCCTTTAATAATCCAATCGATATATTTTTTTTACTCTTCCTTAATTTAGTTGTAAAGTACTTTAATATTGGTAAAGTCCTTTAATATTTTATATTCAAATTATAATGCTCCACTTTTATTAAATGGTACTATGCTTTTTGTAATTTATATCACTTTAAATATATTAATATAGACTTCTTCAACTTAAGTAATAATTGTGATGTACCATTTATTGACCCCACTTCATAAGTGTTTTTTTATGATAATAGTGGCAGCTCGAAGGGCGAATTAAAATGTTTTGAATATCCAACCCTTTTAACTTTTTACTGATGTGGTCTGTGTGACATTGATCAGTAGCAAGAGTTACCCTCGGTGAGAAGTCCCAATTATACCTCACACCATTTGGAATAGGGAATCCATATGGATTATGGCATGGTAGTCATTGTTGGTTTCGGATTTACCAATTGCGGTCTGGTCCACTAGCAATGGTTTCTAGACTTAATAGTGAAATGAAACTAGTCTAAGATGAAGATGCATGTGTTTGGACGAATCTAAAGGTAACCAAAAAGTAAATATAGAACCATGCATGCTCCTATCAATAGCCCTAGAAATAGTTCACACGAAGAAAAGACAAGAATATGAGTAAATAACTACAACCCAAAATGGTCTAGCATTGAAACAATCATTTACAGTCCTACGTTCATAGATTCAAACAAATATTTCCTGAAGAAAAGAAATAAAAATGCAACAACTATACATGAGAATAGTCTTCATACATTCTTACACAAATCTAGTGTTGAGAAAAGATAGCAGAATAGTCCACAACAAGTGCAGCGTCAGAATTAGAGTTCTTCATAAAATAGTTTGGCCAAATAGGCTTCTCCTCATTAAAGTTTCAACAATAGTACATGAAATCTCCAAGAGATAACAGACCTTAATTCGAGTACAATCCCCCTATTTATTGAAATTCACCTTGACTATTGGCCTTTTGCCTTCCTGACTGTTGACCTTCCATTTGAAAAAAAATTCTTTATTCTCTATGGAAAGATGAGGGAATAATGATAGCAGAAATGTTCATAATTTAATATATCATACATCATTTACATTCAACTTTCGAAATTGTCTTTTAGTGTTGGTGGGCCATCATGGGTTTATATAACTGAGTTTGGTAGTTGTTCCTTGGGACTTCTTGGATTCCCAAGAAACTGTTACAAACTCTTCACCTTCCATATTATGTTTCTTTATGAAAAAAAAAGATGAAATGTACAAATTCTTTTTTTTATCATATGATTCCTTTTGTCTTTATCTCTTCTTCCTCTTCTCTATTGTTTCTACTTCGTCTTCTTTCCCCTTTCATTCAGATTAATCCGTTAATCTATTCTCTTCCTCTAGTACCTTTCATCTCTTTGTTCGATACTCGTCTACCATGAGATATGTACTTCATCTCTTTCCATTTGGGCTTAATTCTCTTTTGTTGATGGCTTCTCAAATGCTTGTATTTTATTCTTTATTGTAGATCACATTTAAAGGGACAATATTGTGGACAATTGGATCCCCCCTTTGTCTTGATGTAGAGAATATGTTTCTATGTAGTCTGCTCCTTTACACACTATGTATTATGACTCCAGTGTATGATCTTCTTTCAATATTAGTACCTGGATGTCACTCACCACCAAATACATGAGTTTTCAGTATAAAACTTCAAAATATAATTTAAAAAGGTATTTAAACATGAAGAAATTAATTGGCAATTCAGTGAGTTGTTTCGATGTACTTCCCTAAGTTTGTTCTATGGTCCCTTTCATGATGATTTCCCATATATCCCAAATGAAATGTTGTGTTATCTGGTTCTTGGGTTGATGATAGTATGAAAAAATTAAAATACCGGATGAACGATAAGGAATATCCTGGAACTTATAACTAGGAAGTTGTAGAGTTCATCAAGACCTTTCCAACAGTATCAGGAGCGCACGAAATGGAGCAGGGAGTCAAAATTTCTAGTGAAAATACAATAGGAAGATCCATGGTGTGTCAACCTAGAACGTTGATTCTTTGTCGATATGTCGGCCCAAAATTTCTATTCTTGGTCGATATGTCGGACCAAAATGTGGATTCTTGGATTAAATGTCAATCAGGAAGAGAAAATTATAGATAAAGAAAAAGGTGAAATTTTTCTAAGTGTTCAAGAAAGCTGGAGAAATTTCATAGTGTCAGCCAAGAATATGGATTCCTCACTAATAAAGGATGTATCAGCGAGCTAAGTGGATTTCTGGTTCGTGTATCGGAAAACAAGTGAGGTCTTAAACTTTCTCAAAAATGATCAAGTTGGGAGGGAAAGGAAAATAATTTGAACTTAAACATTTTGTAAGTAAGAATTTTCATGTTTATATGAGTGAGGACATTGCTCAAAGGGGGCCCAATTTATTTACTAAGAACAAAATCTTTAGAGAAGGAGTAAAGAAATTAAGGGAAGGTGATGATGTTGGCACAACAATAGACTCACTTCAAAATTTCATAGCTTGCTCATACTATGTCTGATTGAGGCATTGTTTTTGCAATGCGGAGAGAACGGGGAGAAGTTTCTAGTGAGAAAAATTACAACTTCATTCAATCATTTAAGCAGATTCATGGTTAATGAAGTTCGCTTGACAAAAAAATACCTTGGAAATAATTTTATCACTTCTGGACCTCATATTTCAATGCCATCTGTGGCATTGGATTCATAATCTTGCAAAACATATAATTGGTATTCTTCAAAGGTGAAAAATCCACTTTGACCAGTGCCCAAAATTATGGGTAAACGATTTTTTTAATAAAATTTTAGGCCTCATTCTTTCTATTGCTTCACCCGAATTCAGTTTCATCAATTCCTACGACATCTATGTTATATTGGCTCTCAAATTGTCCATTGGAACTAAGGTTACCCATCAGTGGTTGAGAAATATTATCTTGTGAAAATAGCCAATTGACATTTGGAGCACTTAATACTAAGTATGTGTTGGGACGACCAATTATTTTTTCGAGATGCAATTCAAAGCCAACCTATGTCTTGTAGACGTTGTAATCAACACATATAATAATAAAAGGGCACTTTCATGGTCAGAATTATTCATAGAATCAAAAGGTGTAAAAAAATGTGTGGATATGACAATCATAAGGAAAATTGCTAGCGACACAAACACATTCACCAGGATTATTATCACACTCAATCAAGACTGCAAAATGACATAAATCTAAATCAATAGGAAATCAAATATCAGTCATCTAGTCAAAAGGAAATGACTAACCATTGAAAATAAAAAGAACCTAACTAATGGGCACATCGATCAAAGGATCTGAGTTGGAAGAATTTTAGGAGGGGCCCTAATCCCGCTAGCTTGGGGAAGGTGTTGAGGCCTCAACACTTATTTAATAAGAGATTATATGTAATCCAACTCTACCATCCAAATTTGACAATATCCAATGAATGGTGGTGATTCATACTTACATAACTTCCTTGCTAACCTAAAGTATGTTAATCTTAATATAATTGCTTTATTTTTTTGGATTAAATTGAATGTGTTTCATTATGGAATGTGATGTTTCTTCCTTGTGATACTAGCGGTAATATCAATGGGACCATTACTAAGGGACATGATGCCTTGATCATGTGCTTTATAATCTGATGACCCACCTTCAACATTTTGTGATTGTGTGTGATATAGTTATTGACTTCGACCAATGGTCATGGTTACTATGAAGAACAACAAAATCCTAATGACAAGTAAATTGGCATCCCAACAAGTGAAATACTCCTAGAATCGAGAGTTGGTGGCCTTGTGTGACAATGATCAAGTGATTTTTTTTCTGAAATGGTCACTTCCAACAGAGATATGTTATGTGTTGATGATTCTATGATGTGCTTTATGTAGCCTCTAGATGATCTGCTAAGATAGTCCCTTCTTAAATGCCTCACAATTTTTGCATATTCGATAATCTTTATAATCCTTTTCCTTGCTTTTTGTGTTGATTTTTATTATATCTACAGTGATCTAGCAGCAGAATTATCTTCATTATTGATTATTTCCTTCTAGGATGTTTTAATTTCACGGTTTGACAGTTGATGGAAATGACTCTTTTTTATCTTCTTCTTTGATAATTCTTTAAATAATTTAACTCCCTTATTTTTTGTTTACTTTGAACTTCCAGTGGAATTAGTTTTTTCTTCAATGGAATTTTTGGACTTAGAGTGGCCAAAGGCCCAATTGTGGTCAATGGCATAGATATCAGAGAAACTTTGAAAAATGGGGTTGGCGAAAATCCAAATCATACAAGGTTTGAATGAAGTGTGGACAATGGTTGAGATCAAAATTGGCTATGATCCCAAATGAAATGAACAAGGTTCATTTCCTAAATATGACATGAACAACTTGGTTCATAAACTAAATAGATAAAATAAATGGGATAACATAAACAATCCATATGGATTAAAATATTATATTGAATAAAATTATGGGAGGTGATGATAGAATGATATACAATGACCTCCATGATAGTGTATATATATATCAATTGGTCATGTTGGTTGAATAGTCATATCCTTTCATTACGATGTGTCACTTCATTAATTATTAATTAGTATTGTTATTATTATTTATTGATGTTTATATATTTATATATTTATATATTTATTTCATTACACATACGCAACAGAGTGATCCCAAGTGAGGCTGAAAAATATTAAATTATCCCTTTTGAGGTCATATAGATCCATAGAGGTCATACGCCTCTCTCCCTCCAAGGTTGTGCATTAGAAAATGTTTTTCGAGGCTAAAGGAATTGCAACCTCTATAAATTTCTTAATCACTAGTCTCTTGGTTGTTGGGTGTTATATTTCCCAAATTAGTTCCCACACTTCCCTTAATTGAACCACATGTGATAACTCAAGTATTGATGTTTCCCTTATGTTATTTTTTGCATGTTTGATGGAGTGGGAATAAATGCAATTGATTGTTCATTGGACGTAAGAACCTGGTTGAATTGTTGGCACCATTGATTTCCAAATGAAAAAAAAATCCCACCCACGAGGCATTCCTCTAGGCCTTTACGAAATGGTTGTTAGAATTTTTCCTTTTTGCAACACATTAAGTTTTCCATAACACTAAATACCCACTACTATTCATTAGGTGGTTTCCTCAATCAATCTATTGTTTGTGTAACTATCAGTGTGATTTTTTTTTTTATCTACCATATTTTTTGGCTGTATGGCATTCCACAACTTGTTTATTTGATGGTTGTATTTTTGGGATAACCTATAGTGATTCATTTTCCTCAATCTTAGTGCAGCCACCTATTTCACATTGTTTACATCATCTTATTCTTGCTGCAACATCCAAACAATGATATACTTGCAATTATAATTGTTGATGTGGCACCTTTAGGAATTGCATATTAAGGATCAACACTCTAACCATTCATCTATTAACTATATTTAGTATTACTAATTTGTAACCAGAAGGGTGTACCATCCTCTATTCCTAATTCTACAAATGGGAAAAGTATTGCTTGCATAGCTCTTGTAATTGGATGGTTGTGGAAACCTCTATTGGGTTGGACATTGTGGTTTATCTAATATTTATTTAAAACATGCGGTGGAATAAGTGTTGATTTTTACACCTTGGATAAAAAAAAATCCTTTATGCTTGTTGGTGGTTAGAGGTCGAGGATTTTGCACTCAAAATTTGTACCAAAATTAGAGAAATGATTTTGATTTCCACAAAGTGTCCATGTTGGTGAGACGTTGGATGGGCCATAGGCCCACCATCTACAAATCGTAATGTATTATATCATTTGAATCCTTGACTATTATGCAACTACTAGGACTTTGAAGAGAATGTATACCTAGCATGGGTAAAGAAAAAAGAGAAAGGTTGGAAGACTTAAATGCCATCAATGTTTAGCTTCAAAAAGAGAAAAAATGTTTGAAGGAGAAGTTATGAATGTATGAATAGAGGATAACAGATATGGAGAAGAAAATTGAGACCTTTTCCAAATTCATACCATTACTAAAGAAGTGATTCGATGAAATCCAAGAGTCCCTCGCAACTATCATGGAATATTGGGATAAGAGCATAGTGCAACTTATGAAATTAGGAGAGAAGAACATATAGATGGATAGATGGTAGGAGGACAAGTTCACTCAGATGATGGCTCAGCTACACCGAGAGTTGGAAGATAAGGAAGAAGCATTGGAAAAGCTATAAGCATCTATCCAAGGAAGAAAATATACCTTCCATTTCCACTGCCAAGGCTAGCACCATGACCAATACAACTCTAGTAAGCTCATCTTCCTTAGACATTTCTCAAAAGTATTTTGGTGAATTTGAAAATCATACCAAGGGCATTGTTTTGAAATTTATTAACATGGGATGGGCTATGATGGACAAGGGTTAGGCAAGAGAAGATAAAGGCATCATAATCCATATTGTATCTCAATAAAGGGTTGAGAATGAAGGCCTGGGTTTCAATGGAAAAAAGGAAAAGGCCATGAACAATAATATTACATTTGTAAAGGCAAAATACATGGAAAAATTGGCCTACTCATCAGAAGTAAGAGAAATGAAAAATTACTCCATCCTTTTGGTGGAAAATTGTAGAAGGGAATTGATGAGTAATGTGTAAAGACTCCTTCTACACCAGCACTCATAAGAAGTGGCAAGAATATCAATGGGAAAAATAAGGAAAAGAGAAGTAATTTTCCATCAAACAAAACATCCCTTGGTTGCCATTGCTGTAAGAGGAAAGGCCATAGCATTGTCAATTATTGGTACTCAAAGGCATACTCATTCTATGGGAGGAAAGTCCATATTGAGGTATATTTATAAGAGAATCAAGACACATGCCACAAGACAAATTTGTTTTAGAGGAGGAATGGAAGGAATACTCCCCCAAACCAACAACAAATTCAAAGGCATAGAAAGAAAATGACTATGTCAAGAAATCCATACAGCAGTACCAAGAACCTTTTCCACCACTACAAGTTAAGTGGCCATTAGGAAGAAAAGTGTTGGAAAATTTATCCTAAGTTTCACCTCAAAAAACACATGACCAAGATAAGACTATGGAGAGTGAAGAGAAAAGAGGAAGAGCTACATGCATCTCTATTCCAAGGAGTAGAAGATTTCCAAGGAGTTGCAGCGGCACAAGAGGTCAACCTCACCAACGAAGTAAGCAATTGCTTGATGGAAGAGAGAGAGAGAGAGAGAGAGAGAGAGGGAGAGAGAGGGAGAGAGAGAAATGATCTCAAGCATGGTTTGATTTTTATTTCATTGCAATTCGATTGAAGAATGACTCGCCATCCAATGAATCAGCTTACCGATGTTCAAACTTTTCTACAACCAGCATGTAGGGGCATGTAAAACTACATTTGATTCCTTACCCATGGTGATAGAAACTGAAAGAGTGAAGCACTCACACACTTCTTGAATAGAGTTATACATGTATCTTGTTGAGAAGAGGAATGGAGGCGTTATCACTAGAAGTCACGCCTATATTGTTGTAGATGTAATCCTAATACCCATCAGAATGTAAAGGATAATGTTTTAAAGAGTGTGGCAAATGGATGTAAAAATTAGTTTAATATGTCAATCACAAATCCTTCCATGAAATACACACCAACAAGCAAGGCTTTGAATAGCTTCAAATAAGGATTTAAGAGATATAAATGAGAGATGGAAGACTTGGAAAGAAAAGTGTAATATGTGTATCAGTATACATCAGGTATTTCGCAGACACATATGAAAGAAAACTCATTTGAATAAGAACTTAATCCAAAGAGAAAAAAAAAAAAAAAAAAAAAA
>ML791949.1:509674-533877 GCA_009831015.1 Picea engelmannii
GATCCTTCTAGAAGCGGAAGCTTCTATTAGGTCTTCTTACATCCACCTTATTCTATTTTATTGAAAGGCCTTATTAATATTGACCTTTATTACATCCGAATACATTGATCTACCTATGTGCGGGTTAGGACCTTAACACTTTCCATCCTGGATTGCTACGTCAAATCCATTCCTCTCAATCATTGAGACTGAGATCACACTCCTCTTGTGTTTTGACACCCATAGCACATCCTGCACTCTCAGTGTGCCTCCTAACTCCATCTGGAATGACATTGTTCCAAATCTCTTCATTGCATGCTTGGTCCCCATACCAAATTCCACATGCATCTCTAAGTTAGACTATGTGAAGCTCTTGAACACTTCTAGTGCTCCTGTCATGTGACATATAGCTCCAATATCTATCAATCATGCATCAGGTGATATGATGCCCAAAGAAGTATGAGAAACCAGTAACAACTCTATATATTCAAACTTCTTGTGAAAATCGTCCACTTAAGCCTTTATCGACGCAACTACCTCTGATTACATTTTGTTTCCCCTCTTCTTCTTCTGCGGCCATTTCCCTACATAATTTTCAAACTTGTGACATGCAAAGAACTTGACTTTGCTCATTTCCTGCTTCTTCTTTCCATCTTGAGCGGTCAACTCTCCACTGGCAATCTTCTTGAACTTTCCCTTCCTTGCATGATTGGCAAGAGAAAATTTATCATCATGGCTCCTCTTCAAACCATCCCTGGACTCTAATCAAGTCTCCTCATGAATATAATCATACCATAGTCTATCAAAACCTGGCACTATCTCTCATGCATAGATCCCCTGCACAAAAGGTTCCCAAGACTTGGGAAGACCTCTCAATGCTACATTCACCAACTCGGCATCCTATATTGTCTCACCAATCGTTGCAAGGTGATCTCGGATCTGTGTAATATTCATAAGATAATTCACAACCTTTTCCTCACTGGACATCCTAACAACTTGAAGTTGGTGCTTCAAATGTAGCAGCCTGCATGTATTCTCGTTTTAGTATAGACTCACCAAAGCAGCATACATTTACTTGGCACATTGCTTCTCAGAAATGTGTGGAATCAAGTGATCCTTCACCGATTCTAGCAACACCTGCTTGGCCTTCACTTCCTTCTTCTTTTGAACTACCAATTCCTATGGATCCATAGGGTCTACAACCACAACCTCAATATACTCTTGAAGGTTATTCTACTCTAACAGAAGAAGAATCATTTCCTTCTAATCCTGGAATTTTGTTGCCCCTTCTAACATGTCCTCAATCTTCAATGTGTTCACTATCTTCAAGATTTGATTTGATAACCCTATGTTGGAACTACCTTGTATTGTCTTGTATGGCCTATATGTGACTTTCCCTTCCTTGATCGGCGGATATCTACACCCTGTCCTTTTGTGACCCGTGAATGTTCATGCTTGTTTACACTATGACTCGTAGATGCCCCTGCAAAAACACTTGTTATGCCGGTACTCTTGTTTCCCTGAAAATATTTCCTTTAGAACAAGAGAGACAAAGAACCAGCGCCCTTGAGCAGACTGTAGTGATTCTCACGTGACGTGTGGACACTCTTGAGCATGAATGCCAGCAGCTCAAAGCCATAGCAATGTTAATTTAGGTTCAAACAATCAGCTTACTGTAAACCCTCATATAGAGAATCTATAAGAGACACAAGGAGACCGAGAAATAGTTCCAATGGAAATCAAAAATAATGAACCTAACCATGGTGAATTCAAAGAGACAACGGACAACAAATCTATTCTTTAAAATATGTATTTTCAATGCATCTTTTTGTTTGATCAATTTGTCAAAGTATATAGTAACTAGTTTTTTTTTTACTTTAGAACAATAGAAGAGGATTCAAAGAGATTTCAGCCAATTTTAATAACTATATATATAATCGCATCAATTTCTTAAAAAAAAACCTTAAACATGGAATGTTCACAAACTTTGTTTAAGTGATCCAACAAAAGAAAATACACTACATCATATTATAAAAAATATTAATCTTCAAAATCAACTCCCTTCATAGCATGCTTTTAGATAAATTTATATATTCATTAAAGCAATTAAAAATCTTGTGAGTCTTAATACAATGCATCACATGATAATATTTATAGATATGTTGATGCAGGAGAATCTCCCGAGACAAGCGAGCCAGTGCAGAAGACAAAGGATAGTTGGGCACACGCCAACCCAAAATTTTGAAATTTCCCTTGAAGTTGATGCGCCAAGCATAAATGAGATCATTTAATGAAGGCACCTTGGTATAATGTATTCAGACCTTGAGCGCCTCTCTCTCGTCTGAAGTAGATGGAGGCATTTACAGTAATAAATGTAAGTAGGTAGAATTGAATACTAGATTAGACAGTTTTAAAAGAAAAGAGGGAAAACGGATATAGACACCCTCATTTGTACATTGTAACATTAGCCTGAGCATAGGAGAAGAAGCAGAAGAGCGAGCAGAGAACTGTATGAAGAACACCCATGTACTGATATTGAATTAATAGAAGAAGATTGGTTCAAATTCATGGTTTTTGTTATTCTTTGTGTATTGATGTTATGCTCTTGAATGTTTCCTTCCTGGTATACATTTGCTTTTATATGTTGTGTATGTGATTTCACGGTTTGAGTTGAAGTTTGAAGGAAGAAGGAATGAGTTTCAATTGTTTCTCTATCTGAGCAAGGATTCCTGCAAGGAGTGCAATTGAAGTTGTCTGCAAGGAGTGCGTTGACATAAGGCTCAGATAGTTAACTCTTGTTCTCATTCACTCAGGAGTGAAATTGGCTATACGAACCCTGCAAGGAGTGTGCAGGCTAAGGAGAATCTCAGTCGTGAATCTGAGCGAAGTATTGAAGGACTGCTGCTACAGGTGTGCACAGAGTCAAAAGAACTCAACACTTGGAGGTGTTTGAGAACTGCTGCAAGGAGTGCGTGCAAAGAACCTGTGTGAGGTTGAAAGTGTGAGAAATCTCAGGAGGGATAAGGCTTTCAAGTCCGTCGAGAAGAAGCACAGAGAGTCTGTGCATAGAGTGGTTGAATAGGCACTGCAAAGTTACATGCAGAAGGACCAATTTTCATAGAGAAATACTGGGTTCACTCATAGAAGATATCCAAGAGGAAGGTGGACGGTTAGGATCTTGCAGAGGAGATTGACAAAACCCGTCAGTCGTTCGATCTACCAAAGAAGCAAAGAGGTTATGGTCGTGTTGGGAGTTTAAGATCCAGGATTCGTGAGCCGTCAGATCATGGATCAGTTACCCGTCAGTCGTTGGATCTGACAGAAGTTGCACGAGGGTTACCATCGGGATTTGAAGGATCGGAAATCCCATGGTTGAATGTTTTTTGATATTTGAAACCCCGGAGCCCAGGAAGATTGGAGTCGTTCGACAGTTGGACACATGGCATAGATCAAGGCATCAGGAGTTCGGGAAGTCAGAAGTTTTGTGGACAGAAGGTCGGGAAAAGTTCGTAGTGAAAAACCTGGCATAATATGAATCATCCATTCGGGAGGACAGGTGTCAGGAATCCGAGGAGAGTCGGGATATCCGACGTTGGGAAATCGGAGTTCCTAAGGACAAGGAAGTTGAGACATTACAAGTCCCGAAACCCCGGAGAAATAGGGACCGTTCATCAGAAAGGACGCGTGGAAGAAATCGGTGTCATCAAGAAAAGTCCCGACAAGGAGTGATCCATCGGTGTTTGGGGCCATCGGATATCGGGGATCCCGGTGACAAAGTGTTTACGCACTTTGGTTTCACAAACCGCGAAACCCTGACGAGGGGGATGGAGTAACCGTGCATCCAGTTGTCAGCACGTCAAAAAGGAGGGAGGTGTCGTAGTGGAAGCCAGTTGTCATCCTGACGGAGAATCGGGAATCCTACGGGAAAGTTTTTTGTAGCATTTGAAACCCCGTAGCCCCGACGGGGATAAGACCGTGGTCATGGGTTAACGTTCATATGAGCCAAGGCCTATAGCCAGGAGGGCTATTGTGAAAAAGGCGCGTCGGAATTCGGGGAATCGCAAGTCCTGGGGACAATTGTATTTTGACATCGGAAAGTTTGAAACTCCGATGAGGGATATGACTGTGGTCTTATAAGGAGAGGTCACGTGGACCCAGGAGCTTAGCCTAGAGGGCTAACAGGAATTTGAGGAGCATCGGAAATTTGAAGTCAGAAACCCCAATAGAAGGGATATAAGGCTGAGGTCTTATAGAGAGTGGTCGTGTGGACTGAAGGCTTAGCCAGGTGGGGCTAAGGCAACAAAGGAGCGCATCGGAGATCGGGGATCGGTGATCCAAGTTACCAGAACATCACTAGTGTCAATATCCCGATAACGGGAACCCCGATCACAAAGAAAATAGGGCAGCGTTGATTTCCCGATCGTTAAGGGAGGTCAGTTGGAGAGTTGTTGTGGGTGTGGAAAATTCCCGATAGGGAATTAGAAGATCTTTTCAGTTCTTCGGTCCGAGTAAGAAGAGAAGGTCATGTGAACGGACGTGCCCTGGATGGCGCGCCTGCATCAAGTGGTATCAGAGCGCAAGAAGGAGTCTTTGCTTTCTATAGCAGAGAAAAAGGAGAATTCACCATGCCGCCAAGGAGAAGAGATAGACAATCACCCGATCCAGTGGAAGAAAGGGAAACGCCCAGAGGTAGGGGTAGGCAAGTGCAAAATCCAGAAGTGGAAAGAGAACTGCATAACTTACGCTCCATGATTGTGGACATGGGGATAAGAGAAAGGCGAAAAGCTGATGCAGGAGATATCAGTGAATCTGAGAATGAAGATGATGTTGGACAGGGAGAGAAGAAATCCCAGCGGAAGATGCAGCGAGTGAACGATTACTTAAAGCTGTTGCAAGAATGAGTACAAAGGTGAAAATGGACATTCCAGTTTATGAGGGAAATCTGGATGGGGAAGAGCTTCTAGATTGGATTAGAGCTCTAGACACTTACTTTGACTATGAAGATATTGAAGAGGACAAGAAGGTCAGGCATGCCGTCACAATATTAAAGGGACATGCAACCTTGTGGTGGGATGAGCTACAAGCTGACAGGCGTTGCCAAGGCAAGCAGAAAATTAAGAGCTGGGACAAGATGATTGCAAAGATGAAAGCAAAATTTATTCCCAGGGACTATCAAATTTCTCTGTTCAGGAGAATGCAGAACCTGAGGCAGAAGCTGATGACAGTAAAGGAATATACTGAAGAGTTTTACAGGTTGAATATTAGGGCAGGTCATCACGAAAGCAATGACAAAAAAGTGTCCAGGTATATGAATGGCCTGAGATATGAGATTCAGGATGAGATGAGCATGGAAACCATCCGAACGGTGGAGGATGCTTATCAAATGGCTTTGAAAGCTGAAGAGAAGCTGAGCCGTAAGCAAGGTCAGCGAGGCCGAGGCAGAATTCAGCCCAGAGGCAAATCAGTTACCCAGGAAAGAACCCAGAAGCCCAGGGACGACTGGAAGAAACCTCAGACTCGGACAGAGAGAGGCGGAAGTTCGCAGTGAGGGCAATACGCAGAGCAAAGAGAACATCATACTGAACAAAGAGGAGGATATGTTGATAATAATAGATTTCCTCGTACCAAAGGAAGAGGAAGAGGAAGAGGTGGAGTAATCACATGCTTCACATGTGGAAAAAATGGGCACAAGTCATTCGAGTGTCCAGAAAAAAAGAAGGATGGAGGAGAGACTCACATCGCCGAGGAACAGAGGCGAGATGTTGAGGCAGAATACGCTGAAGGCAGGAGATTGTTGGTGATGCGAAAATTCCTTTTGACATCGGAGAAAGAAGTGGAAAGTTCAATCCAACGGACCCGACTTTTCAGAACATCTTGCAATACCAAGGGTCGGGCATGATAGGTTATCGTGGATAGTGGAAGCACAGATAATCTCATTTCAACCGAGATGGTAGAGAAGCTGGAGCTGGAGACAACTGATCACCCGAGTCCATACAAAGTTTCATGGCTACAGAAGGGACATCAGGTAAATGTCACTAAACAGTGCTTAGTTGACATTAAGATAGGAGGATATAATGATAAGATTTTATGTGATGTTATTCCTATGGACGTTTGTCATATATTGTTGGGTAGACCACGGAAATACGATAGAAATGCAATTCATGATGGGAGGATGAACACATACACCCTGGAGAAGAATGGGAGAACCCACATGTTGCATCCAATTGAGGATAAGGAGGTGAAACCGGAGGTAAGCAACACAGTACTTCTCATGAGTGGGAAGGAACTTCTTACAGAAGTTAAGAAGAAGGAGGATCCACAATTCTTTGTGGTCAGAAAATCGAGAATTGTTCTGACTAGCACAAGAGTGGATGATTTCCCAGAAGAAGTTCAGGGACTACTTGAAGAGTTCGCTGATATTATAGTGGACGAACTACCTCGTTCGTTGCCACCGATGAGAAGTGTAAGTCATCACATTGATCTCATACCAGGAGCCAGTTTGCCAAACAAAGCCGCGTATAGATTGATGTCGCAGGAGAACGAAGAAGTTAAAAAACAAGTCCAGGAGTTGTTGGACAAAGGTTTGGTCAGAGAAAGCTTGAGTCCAAGAGTTGTTGGACAAAGGTTTGGTCAGAGAAAGCTTGATTCCATGTGTTGTTCCGACAGTAATCAGTCCGAAGAAAGATGGAGGCTAGAGGGTGTGCACTAATTCAAGGGCGATTAACAAGATAACTATCATATATAGATTCCCATTACCAAGAATGGATGATTTGATGAATTGCTTAAGTGGAGCAAAAAAAAATTCAAAGGTCGATTTGAAGAGTGGATATCACCAGATCCATATGAGAGAAGGTGATGAATGGAAAACAGCATTCAAAACAAACGAAGGTTTGTATGAATGGCTTGTTATGCCATTTGGCTTAACAAATGCACTAAGCACCTTCATGAGGTTGATGAATGGAGTCCTGGGGGATTTCATCGGAAAATTTGTTATCATATATCTGGATGATATACTGATTTTCAATAAGACGAAGGCTGAACATCTGAAGCATTTGGCCATTGTGATGAAGAGACTACAGTAGGAGAAGTTGTTGATAAATATGAAGAAGTCCTCATTCATGAAGACAGAACTCATTTACTTGGGGTTTGTTATCTCGGCGAATGAATTGAAAATGGATCCAGATAAGGTGGAAGTAATCAAAAATTGGCCATCACCGAGAAATATTTTTGAGGTGAGAAGTTTTCATGGTTTGGCTAGTTTCTACCGGAAATTCATCAGGAATTTCAGTGGAATTAGCACAGCAATGATGGATACAGTGAAGAAAAGACATAAATCTTTTCACTGGACTGAAGAGGCTAAAAAGAGTTTCAATTTGTTGAAATGAAAGATTACGGAACAACCAATTCTGGTGTTGCCGGATTTTCAGAAGACATTTCAGGTAAAATGTGATGCAAGCGGGTTTTCCATAGGAGCGGTCTTAAGTCAGGAGGACAGACCGATTGCATATTTCAGCGAGAAGATGAATGAGGCAAAAGAAAAGTACTCCACGTATGATAAGGAATTTTATGCCATCATACATGCAATAAAAAAAATGGAGGCACTATTTGATTCCAAAGGAATTTGTTTTATATAGTGATAACCACGCATTGCAGTTTGTGACTCAACAGGAAAAGTTGAATCAGAGGCATGTTAAGTGGGTTGAATACATGCAACATTTCACTTTTTTAATAAAACATATTTCTGGTACTGCTAACAAAGTGGCTGATGCTTTGAGCAGGAAGTGTTTGTTGTTGCAGGAGTTCAAAGTCAAGATGTTAGGCTTTGATGATCTCAGGGACATGTATGCATATGATCAGGATTTTAAGGAAGCGTATGAAGCAACTGAGAACCCAGTTCTCAGAGACAGAAGCCAGTGGATAGAGTACATGATCCAAGAAGGATTGTTGTTCCGAGGCAATCAATTGTGGTGGGTTAGCAGGACACTTTGGCCATGACAAAACATTTGCAAAGCTAAGCGAGTCATACTTTTGGCCAGGGATGTGAGCAGAGGTCAAGAGATTTGTGGACAGATGCAGAATTTGCCAACATTCGAAGGGAAGGAAGCAGAATGTAGGATTTTATCAACCATTTCCCATACCAGAGAGGTCGTGGGAGGCGATTAGCATGGATTTTGTTTTGGGGTTGCCAAAGACACAAAGAGGTGTAGATTCAATATTTTTGGTAGTGGACAGGTTTTCTAAAATGGCACACTTCATCCCATGCCAGAAAACCAGCGATGCGACACACATCGCAAATCTGTTTTTCAAGGAGGTCATTCGACTTCATGGTTTTCCGAAAAGTATTGTTTCGGACAGAGACACGAAATTCATAGGGCATTTATGGAGGACCTTATGGAAGAAGCTGGGGACTAAATTATCGTTTAGTTCAGCTTATCATCCTCAGACAGATGGGAAAATGGAAGTGGTCAACAGAAGTCTGGGAGACTTGTTGAGAAGCTTGGTGACAGAGCACCATAGCAGTTGGGATAGCATATTGCCGTAAGCAGAGTTCGCATACAATGATTCAATGAATAGGAGAACAGGCCGAAGTCCATTTCAAATTGTGTATGGAGTGCAGCCGAGAGGAGTTTCTGAATTGAGGGATTCAGAACAGACTGCTACTAGCAGCGCTAGTGCAGAGGAGTTCGCTGAGGCGATGAAAGAACTTCACAGTAGGGTGAAGGAGCGGTTGCTGGAATCAAGTCAGGAGTACAAATGCAGAGCAGATCAGCGGAAAAGACAACTTCAATTTGAAGTTGGTGAATTAGTTCTGGCACACTTGAGGAAGGAAGGGTTCCCGAGGGGAACATACAATAAGTTAAAGATGAAGAAAATCAGACCATGTAAGGTCTTGAAGAGATTCAGAGAAAATGCTTATGAGATCGAGTTACCGGATGGGATCGGAATATCTCTGATATTCAACATCGCAGATTTATACCCATACAGGGGTGGAGAAGCAGAGACTGGAACCGAGGAACCAGTGATCCAGTGGATGAAACAATTGTTAGTTGTAGAGAAGCCACAGATGGAGCAGATACTGGATAAACGAGTGGGTAAGAAAAACAGAAGGAAAGAATATTTTGAATATTTGGTCAAGTGGAAGGGCCATCCAATTGAAGATGCCAGCTGGGAGACTAAAGCAGAGATTCTGAAGCATGGACATACCATGCAGGAACTCATGGGCAAGAGCCCATGCAAATTTTCAAGCGAGGGAGTATGATGCAAGAGCATCTCCCGAGACAAGCGAGACAGCGCAGAAGATAAAGGATAGTTGGGCACACGCCAGCCCAAAATTTTGAAATTTCCCTTGAAGTTGATGCGCCAAGCATAAATGAGATCATTTAATGAAGGCGACTTGGTATAATGTATTCAGACCTTGAGCGCCCCGCTCTCGTCGGAAGTAGATGGAGGCATTTACAGTAATAAATGTAAGTAGGTAGAATTGAATACTAGATTAGACAGTTTTAGAAGAAAAGAGGGAAAACGGATATAGACACCCTCATTTGTACATTGTAACATTAGCCTGAGCATAGGAGAAGAAGCAGAAGAGCGAGTAGAGAACTGTATGAAGAACACCCATGTACTGATATTGAATTAATAGAAGAAGATTGGTTCAAATTCATGGTTTGTGTTATTCTCTGTGTATTGATGTTATACTCTTGAATGTTTTCTTCCTGGTATACATTTGCTTTTATATGATGTGTATGTGATTTCATGGTTTGAGTTGAAGTCTAAAGGAAGAAGGAATGAGTTTCAATTGTTTCTCTATCTGAGCAAGGATTCCTGCAAGGAGTGCAGTTGAAGTCATCCGCAAGGAGTGCGTTGACAGAAGGCTCAGATAGTTAACTCTTGTTCTCATTCACTCAGGAGTGAAATTGGCTATACGAACCCTGCAAGGAGTGCGCAGGCTAAGGAGAATCTCAGTCGTGAATCTGAGCGAAGTATTGAAGGACTGCTACTGCAAGTGTGCGCAGAGTCAAAAGAACTCAACACTTGGAGGTGTTTGAAAACTGCCGCAAGGAGTGCGTGCAAAGAACCTCTGTGAGGTTGAAAGTGTGAGAAAGCTCAGGAGGGATAAGGCTTTCAAGTCCGTCGAGAAGAAGCACGGAGAGTCTGTGCATAGAGTGGTTGAATAGGCGCTGCAAAGTTACGTGCAGAAGGACCAGTTTTCATAGAGAAATACTGGGTTCACTCATAGAAGATATCCAAGAGGAAGGTGGACGGTTAGGATCTTGCAGAGGAGATTGAAAAAACCCGTCAGCCGTTGGATCTACCAAAGAAGCAAAGAGGTTATGGTCGTGTTGGGAGTTTAAGCTCCAGGAGTCGTGAGTCGTCGGATCGTGGATCAGTTACCCGTCAGCCGTTGGATCTGATAGAAGTTGCACGAGGGTTACCATCGGGATTTGAAGGATCGGAAATCCCGTGGTTGAATGTTTTTCGATATTTGAAACCCTGGAGCCCGGGAAGATCGGAGTCGTCCGACAGTTGGACACGTGGCGGAGATCAAGGCGTCAGG
The DNA here is from genome assembly GCA_009831015.1 of Picea engelmannii. Classification (NCBI taxonomy): domain Eukaryota; kingdom Viridiplantae; phylum Streptophyta; class Pinopsida; order Pinales; family Pinaceae; genus Picea; species Picea engelmannii. Next base: position 520,209 of record ML791949.1, read on the forward strand.
AGTTCGGAAAGTCAGAAGTTTCGTGGACAGAAGGTCGGGAAAAGTTCGTAGTGAAAAACCCGGCATAATCTGAATCGTCCGTTCGGGAGGACAGGTGTCAGGAATCCGAGGAGAGTCGGGATATCCGGCGTCGGGAAATCGGAGTTTCTAAGGACAAGGAAGTTGAGACATTACAAGTCCTGAAACCCCAGAGAAATAGGGACCGTTCATCAGAAAGGACGCGTGGAAGAAATCGGCGTCATCAGGAAAAGTCCCGACAAGGAGTCATCCATCGGTGTTTGGGGCCATCGAGATATCGGGGATTCCGGTGACAAAGTGTTTACGCACTTTGGTTTCACGAACCGCAAAACCCCGACGAGGGGGATGGAGTAATCGTGCAGCCAGCTGTCAACAGGTCAGAAAGGAGGGAGGCGTCGTAGTGGAAGCCAGTTGTCAGCCTGACGGAGAATCGGGAATCCTACGGGCAAGTGTTTTGTAGCATTTGAAACCCCGTAGCCCCGACGGGGATAAGACTGTGGTCACGGGTTAATGGTCATATGAGCCAAGGCCTATAGCCAGGAGGGCTATCGTGAAAAACGCGCGTCGAAATTCGGGGAATCGCAAGTCCTGGGGACAATTGTATTTTGACATCGGAAAGTCCGAAACTCCGATGAGGGATATGACTGCGGTCTTATAAGGAGAGGTCACGTGGACCCAGGAGCTTAGCCTAGAGGGCTAACGGGAATTTGAGGAGCATCGGAAATTTGAAGTCAAAAACCCCGACAGAAGGGATATAAGGCTGAGGTCTTATAGAGAGTGGTCGCGTGGACTGAAGGCTTAGCCAGGTGGGGCTAAGGCAACAAAGGAGCGCATCGAAGATCGGGGATCGGTGATCCAAGTTACCAGAACATCACTAGTGTCAAGATCCCGATAACGGGAACCCTGATCACAAAGAAAAGAGGGCAGCGTTGATTTCCCGATCGTTAAGGGAGGTCAGTTGGAGAGTTGTTGTGGGTGTGGAAAATTCCCGATAGGGAATTAGAAGAGCTTTTCAGTTCTTCGGGCCGAGTAAGAAGAGAAGGTCCTATGAGCATACGTGCCCTGGGTAGTGCGCCTGCGTCATATGTATACAGTGGTGACTTCATGACCACACACTACATCAGATTATAAAAAAGATTAATCTTCAAAATCAACTCCCTTCATAGCATGCTTTTAGATAAATTTATATATTCATTAAAGCAATTAAAATCTTGTGAGTCTTAATACAATGCATCACATGATAATATTTATAGATATGTATACAGTGGTGACTTCATGACCACTATTTGATAGGAGTTAAAAACAGAAAAGCTGACTGAAGTATGGCCACGTTTTGTATACCGAAAAGGGACAGATTTTATATTTTATTAATATAAGTGTTTTTTCTTTAAAAAAAAAATATGGAATAATATTGTTTATGTTTAAATTTAAATTTAAATAAATATTATATCTATTCAAATTTAAATATAAATGTGGATATATATTATGTTAAATATGAATTTAATTAACTTTACAATCTTTGTTTAAAAAAAATTTGTTAACCATAAAACTTATCAATTCTGTCTTACACGCATTATGACCAACAGTTCAGCGTACCCATCATCAAACAACATTGAAATATATATCAAATTATATATGTAATTTAATAATTTGATTACAAGTAATAATTATATATTAAATTATATATATCATCTAATAGTTTGATTACAACTAATAGATTAACTTGCACATGAACTTAAGGTTGCTCTTTTCTTTGTGCATACTCCTCATGCATGACGTGGTAAGTATAATAATGGAAAATCAATTGATAGAAATCTGCACACTGAAAACTCTTGTATTGACCAGGTTTTCTTTTCCTTGATGTGCAAGCAAGGTGACCATTCAATGCTTGAACGTTCTATAACAAATTAATAGTCAATACTCCAATCTTTGATTATGATGGCGTAACAATACAATATGTCATTAATTTAAAATTTCACTCTTTCCTGCCACCTTCATACGTTCACATTATTTATAAGAAATTGTTAGGGTATGTCAGGGCAAACCCCACCGAAACAGATAATATATTTATTTATTACCCTTCAGTAGAACGGGTATACTTGGCCTTGGAGAGTGTCGATGAGCCGTGGATTGAATGGATGGTAATGACTCCTCTGCTGAACCTACATAAATGAACGTGCCTGCGATGCAAATTTCCATTCCAAAGCCAAGCAGGAAGAGGAGGAGAGTAGAGAATCATGACTGATAGTGGGTCTTCAGTTTCTGTAATGGTAGAGTTGGAGAACGTCCTTAAGCTCTACAGTGACGGATCCGTGGTGCGTGCAGACGAACCATCAGTCGACTGTCCTCCACTGAGTGATAGTTATGAGAATGAGATTTTATACAAGGACATCGTATTTGATAATACGCTCGACCTGTGGGCGCGCCTCTATCTCCCTGCTCGTCACGCCGCCACCATCACCACACGCCTGCCAGTAATCCTCTTCTTTCATGGCGGTGGCTTCTGTAGGTATACTCCGCGGAGTCCCAATTTTCACCACTTCTGCCTCAAGTGGGCAGCGTATGTAGGCGCCCTCATCGTCTCTGTCCACTATAGATTGACTCCCGAGCATCGTCTGCCTGCGGCTTACCATGATTCCATCTCTGCGCTCCAATGGCTCCATTCTCAGTCCATGTCTATTAGCGGAGGAGGAGAAGGTGATCCCTGGTTCGATTCCCGCGCCGACTTCTCCAAGCTGTTCCTCATGGGCGACAGCTCACATCGCACATCGCCTGGGAATGTGGTCTGGCGGGCAAGATTGGGGTGGTGATATGCGAATCAGAGGATTGATTTTGCTGTATCCCTATTTCGGAGGGGAGGCGCGGACTGCGTCAGAGAGTGAAGAGAGGCAAGATATCCCTACGTTTACATTGAAAGACTCGGATGTGCGGTGGGGTCTGGCACTGCCTGTGGGAAGCAACAGAGACCACCATTTCTGCAATCCACTCGCCCCCCACGAGGATGTTTGGTCCCTTGAAGGACCCCTCCCCCCGACTGTTATGGTGATTGGAGGACGTGACATTCTAAGGGACAGACAATTGCAGTACTGTGAGCTTCTCAAGAAATTATGTGGTAAGCAAATCATTGAAGTTGTGGTGTTCGAGGAGGAAGATCATGGTTTCGCCCTCCTCAAAATCGACGAACAGAGCTCAATAAAAGTAATGGAATACGCTTCCAATTTCATTAAATCCGCAGGTTGAAATGAATAGTCGGAGGTCCAAGGAGTACTAGATCGATCCTGTTTCTTCTCTTCATTCATTCATGAAAGTTAAGTTTATATGCATGTATATGCTCATGTGATGAAAACCGCCATTGTAATAGTTTTTACAAAGCTTCAAGTGCACAGTCCATGTGGCTTGGATATCTATGATACGCTGGAGCTCCATACCATCGTTCCTTTGAATCCTTCGATTTGACAAATTGTTGTAGAAAGTTTATCCACTTCATAAAGGTGAGTTGCAATGGTTAGTAATGTTTTTTACATGTTGGTGCTAATTTCTGGTTCCACAAAAAAATATGTTTAAATATTAAAACTAAGAAAAATTCTTAAGTTACCACCTAATATGATTATATCCATTTCATGAATGATAATAAATTTGATCCTTGGGTTTTGCTACCCTTTTGCTCCTTTCCTCAGTCTTGCGTACCCACACTTGGATGAAATGTCATCTTCACCCAATCAATGAGATCTCCTTACTCATTTTGTGTGTGACACAAGCACATGAGCAAAGAGTCCTCCTTTGTTCCAATGTACTTTTTGTGTATCCCATCCTCTCACTTACAATCTCGTTTATTATGTTGAGTTAACCATAAATCCAAAACCCTAGATCATCTCCAAAGTGATCAAAGGTTGAGATTAGATCTCACCTTCACTTTAAATCTAACGACTAGGATTTAATCAACTCACTTAAGTTAATAATGCCAAGAACTTAGGCATTTAATTTAATTAAACTCACATTAATTAAAAAGGTCATTCACTTTAATAATTAACTCATAAAGTAAATCTCCTAAGGTTATGAGAGGTAATAAGGACGACTTCCACATGCTAGACACCAAGCCAATGTGGAAGTACTTGTATGATGTTAAATACATCAACACTTCCTCTTAGTGAGGAAGGTACTTCCACCACTCGAAGGTGGCTCTGTCTTCGCTATCAGATCTGCTACCATGGTTTCTCTCCAATCCACTCGATCGGTTGCTCCCTCTTAACAAAAAGTTATCCCCGCTATCTAACTCGGACCTTTCTTTGAAGACTTCCCTTTGAACATGCTCCTAGAATCCTCATGCTCCTGAGCATCCTACATGGGCATCTTGTACTATGACTCATTTTAGACATACTTGGAAGGTTGCTCCTTCCCACCTAAACGTAAAAATTGACTCCCTTTGGGCTGCTCAACCTTCGAAGCTACCTACAAATTATTTTTTGCCACTCTACTGCTTGTCATTGCTCAGCAAGCCACCCAACAAAAAAAAATATATGTGGCCCAGATCCCTGCCCGGGACCCGGTGCCTACTACCTAGATTCGTTGCCTACCGCCCGGACCCCTGTGCGAAGCTACCCACGACTTCTCTAGGTTACCGAAGTCCTTTCTGGGAGCTTCCCAGCTATTTCTTCTCATTGCATGGGGTTGCTCAGACCTCTTCATGTTGCCTAGGGGCTACCCGATGGTTGTATCAACCCTGTGGCCCCTATGGTCTGCAGTTGGGTGTGTTTATGTCCCTATCTAGCGATTTGTTGTTGTTGGTGATGACCCCTTCTATAGCCAGCACCACCATCGACGTTCTTCTCTGGCCCAATATCTCAATCGACAGCCTCCAACTTTGCCCTAACGACTTGCTCGATCCATTGTTTGTCAGTTGGATGTCGACTGACGGTTGGTATTCCCCTGAGGTTTGCGTCCTCTGATTGGTTGGTAATTGTTTTGCCTCTCTCCATCCTTCACACAACCTCATTTGTTGGTTGCACCTCCATTGTAGCACTCTCAGCTCTTCACGATGGCGGCTTCTTTCACTACCTTTACGACAACTACATCACCCTCTCTCTATAGTTCCCACGTGTGGATTCTCCCAGCCACCAAACTTATAATTATCCATTATTTCTTCCTTGATGTAGCCCGATATCATTTGGCGGCTACAACAGTCTTGTAGCATACACGACCCGATCTATAGCTTTCCTACAGCCTATCTCACCCCAATTCCTCACAAGCTTCGCCTGATCTCACTTGGTGGCTACAACAGTCTTATAGCATACACCACCCGATCTACAACTTGTATGTGGCTTGTCTCATGCCAATTCCTCACAGCCTTCGACTCGCTTTCCACGGCTGTTATCTTCAGCAGTCAATCCACACACAATTGATATGTACATTGTATGTCGATTGTATGACTATTGTACGACGACCATATGACTCTCTTTTTTTAATTTATCTTATTTTCGGCCTGAGGAAAAATTTAAAAAAAAATATCGTTGTCAAAAACAAAAATTCCACTGCTATTTTTTATTATTATTTCTGAATTTTACCCTCTGTCTGCAGCCTACAAATAAAAACATTTTTTGCTACAAATACGATCTCAATGCAAATCTAGCTTCCTTCAGAACCACAGCTCTAATACCATGTTAATTTATCTCAACACAACACCCGGCTAATAATTACGAATAAAATCACTTTATTAATTAAAAACACAGCTAGGTTATTAACGAATTAATCAATGGAAGCATAAAATTGAAACCATACACATTGCACAAAGATTTATGGGTAAACACCCCTTGAAAAACCTCGAAGGGGAAACCAGATCTTAGTTGATTTTATTAAATAAAATCGTTGCCTCTCGTACTAGGATAATGACCCATCAAAGGAAAACACAATGCAACAAATAGCCTAGCCTACCTAGTTGTTATCTACCTTGTTGCCCCTTTTCTCCTTTCATCAACCTTGCCCACTCACACTTGGATGAAATGTCCTCTTCGCCCAATCAATGAGATCTCCTCACTCATATTGTTTGTGACACAAGCAAATGAGCAAAGAGTCATCCTTTGCTCCAATGCACTTTTTGTGTGTCTCATCCTCTCACTTAGGCTGCATTTTATTATATTGAGTTAATCCTAAATCCAAAACCCTGGATCATCTTCAAATTGATCAAAGGCTGATATTAGATCTCACCTTCACTTTAGATCTAACGACTAGGATTTAATAAACTTACTTAAGTTAATAATGCCACAAACTTAGGCATTTAACTTAAAATTAAACTCACATTAATTAAAAAGGTCATTCACTTTAATAATTAACTCATAAAGTGAATTTCCTAAAGTTATAAGAGGTAATAACGACAACTTCCACATGCTAGACACCAAGCCAATGTGAAAGTATATGTCTAATGACAAATACATCAACATGATCATCGTAGATTTGGGCCCTTCCATGGGTTTTATTTTGAATTTCATCCCCCCACCTCTGGAATTATCCCCTTTCCCCTCGCATATTTTGGCTCTAGTCCATCCCATCAACAACATCCCCATTCTCACAAAGTTTGGCGATGATCCATCTCGTCTATAACCTTTCCTCTCTCACATAGTTTTGTGTTGGTCCATCCCATCTACAACCTCTCTCTCACAACGTTCAACTATAATATTTCCTATCTACAACGCCTCCCCTCTTACAGAGTTTGGCTTTGTTCTATCCCATCTATAATCTCACCCCCCTCACAAAGTTTGACTCTGGTCTGTCATGTCTACAACCTTGCCTCTCTCACAGATTTTAGATCTGGTCATGTCGACAATGTTGGCACTTGATTGAAACCATGGTTCTTATAGGTTTCCAACAAAATTCCTATTATAATATATGTTAGCAATAATTCTAGTCATGGGTTCGAGAAGCATGCGAGTCTGCAAGTTATATGAAATGCTCGAGCGTGGCTCAGGAGAATTCTTATTTTCCAAGTAACATATCAAGCGAGCGGGCGAAGTCTTGCCATTGGCAGCCGAGATCCGTCCATGAAGCAGATCGACGGTTATCGGAATCTCGGAGTTGCCAATTTACTCGACGTTTAGCAACAGAGAAATCTCTTATGTTTGGAGGTTGAATATAGATCGTCTGATCCAGTGGCACGTGTCGCAAGGGCTGGCCATCTCGGCGTTTCGCCCATCACGACTCCAACCCGCAAAGAGCAGCTTCGTTATTTCACGAGACGCGAAGTGCCGAGAGCATCCGAGAACTCGGGCCCACAGAAGTGTCGAGAAGATCAAAGCCATCCGCCAGCAGAGACACGTGGCAAGAGATCCCGCAGAGTCGGGGATCGGGGAACTGAAAGTCCCGCGCACATGGCAGCGGGAATCGCGATATCACGATACGCGATTTCCCGACAGGGCCGAGGACTATAGTGGAGTACAGGTGGCATCGGCATATCGTGAACTCAGAGGTCGCGTGCTCGTTGACATTGCAAACCGCGAAATCCTGAGGGAGGATATGATTGAGGGCATATGGTGGCGGTCACTTGGACCTGGGCCAGCTCGAAAGGCGCATCGGCAATCGGAAGATCGCAAGTCTCGAGGAGTTGTGTATCGAGACGTCGAAAACGCCGAAGCCCCATCAAAGGTTTGGCTCTGGTCATATAGTGGGAGGTCTTATGGATCATATAATAGCCAGGAGGGCTAACCCATAGGGGAGGAACTCATCGCACATCGGGATATCGGGGTTTCCGGAGGCAAAGAGTTCGTGCATCCCAAACTCGCGAATCCCGAATCCCCGAAAATCCGAAGCCTCATCACATGCCTCCTTGCCGACACGTCCTATCCCCTTGTCATGCCAACTCATAATTTCTTCCTGGTCCTTGTGTCTCCTCCACCTGGCTCGTACACCCCAAAATTCATGAGTTCTGCAACGAGCATTTTCCCTATCGCTTTCCCTCGGTCATCTGTTCACGTGGCCTCTCCTCATCCCATAGTTGCATCGAGTGTGTTTAACTACCCCTGCCTGGTTACCGTCTGTTCTCCTCCTCATATTAAGATCTCCAGTCATCCCGAGCGCCTCCATGTCCTGAAGGAGCAGAATCAACCTGGGCTTTTCCCGATCCCATTGAAGCAGTTATTACAGCAGTTGATGGTGGTTGGACATCGTTTCCACCATAAATGGAAAGCCAAGGAATGAATGCAATCTTGTCAATTCAGTCACAGATCCTTTGGAACGCGATTGCGTCTGAATGAAGTTCATGAACGTCTAGAGACTGCATGCGCAGTAAGTGTGAAGACGTAATGTCTTCAATGCGATGTCTCGATTTAGCTTCTAGTGTTTTTGTTCCAAGTATAGGTAGGCATTTCTGCCATTTTTGAAGGTATCGATGGTTGAGCTGAGCTCCCTGGTTGTAAATTTTTAATGAAGCATTGTTGTCCTGGATATATATGAACTTTGGAGACTTCTTGCCTTATGAATGCCAGTTTCTTTCGTGTCTTTGTTTACACTGTGTTAGAGCAGCTCGGAATTGGAGGATCCAGTCGAGTTGTAGCTATTATAGGATGATGTTGTAATGGATCACTGTGATAGTTATGGAGCCTCTAATCAGTCCTTGTGATTTCTTTAACGTTGAATGACTTGGAATTGGAGGATCCAGTCAAGTCCCCTTCAGTTTCTCGAAGCCCTGAACCAGGAGGATCCTGTTTTCAGAAGTTTTTCCTCTACAAACCACTGCAAGCCTGATGCCTAGAGTCGTTTGTTCACTTTCTCCTAAGTCTTCCACCTGTTCATCCTTAAATCAACCCACTGGCTGAAGTTAGGATTCCATACCTCTTATGTTCTTACGTACCAGACTCAGTCCCTGAGTTAGAGTGATACCTCCTAGAGCCATTATCTCCATTTGATCACCTTTTATAAACAAATCGTGACATAAACTGATGGGCGTTGGGCTCTGCTCCTGCAAGCAATCCAGGAGTGACTTCTGACGCTAACATTTCTGGCGCCGTTGTCGGGGACGAAATTGAAGATTTTCCCTGGGTAGAACGACATTGAGCCTTTGAATCCGAAGGTGCATCGGATTATCGGAGCCTTTCAAGATTGCTAAGTTGCACCTGGTGACTCCATTGTAACGACTCCGCTGGGAAGAACTTGCTCTGTTAATTGTGGCTTTCAGAGGTAGGCATACGTGGTCTCATCCATAGTTGCCCCTAGCTACACCTGAAACAGATCCAGAGGCGGTGCTCAGAAAGGGAAAGGCCTCTGAGGAAGAAGCGTCCATCACCGAGCCAGGTAATCCACCATACCCTTCTGTTGGACCCCTTTTTCTCCTCCTCAGATTTTTGACAGGCATGTATCTGCAGTTTCCCGTTTCTTAAATTTTGGGAGTGTCCCTGTTGAGTTTTCCTCTCCTGGTCTGGGACCAGAGGGACAAGACTTTGTCACTCCCCTCTCCCCTGAAGCTATACCTTGGCGTAGACCTAGGGCCGCAGAAGATTTCCCCACTCCTGCGCAAGGAGGAGTACCTGCTGACTGGAGCTCGGTAGCCTGTTCCTTGAATCACCTCTTGTTTCCCACCCCACTCCTAGATTTACCCTCAATAACCCCTTTGCGAACTTCGTCTCCTCCCAGCTCTCCCCCACCTAACATTCCTATGGTCGGTGCTAATCCCCCTCCGAATAGAATGGATGCCATAGTCGCTGCCAGATACGCCCCTTTAATCCTACCCCATCCTGTGAATCCTCTTCCTACTGGAGATTACTTGAAGTACATGCCCAAGTTCACTCGGGAAGGAGACATAACTGCTGAAGAGCACCTAGCTGCTTTCTACAGTTATGCAGACAACCTTAATATTGAAAATGAATATGTCTGGATGAGAGTTTTCATCCAAAGCCTGGATGGTGAGGTAAGGAAGTGGTTTAGAGGATTAGCTCCAGGATCTATTGTTGGGATTGAAGCTCTAGACAGTGCTTTCCTGAGGCAGTGGGGAGATAGGAAGGACTTCATGTATTACATGACAGAATTCGGGTCTTTGAAGAAGATGGAAGGAGAGTCGGTCTCTGACTTCTCCAAAATATTTAACAAGATGTATAATAAGATTCCTGCAGAGATAAAGCCCTCAGAAGCCTCTGCCCAAATTTCCTATGCTGGTGCATTTGACCTTGATTTCTGCCTGTTGTTGAGAGAAAGAAGAGCCACTTCCTTAGCCCAAATGCAAGATGCGGCCATAGAAGTGGAATCCAACATATTAGAAGCTGACAGACTGAGAAACAAGGCCGACGCAGACAGGAGAAAAGGAAGGACGGAAGCCTCAACTTCTGGATCATTGGTGCCTCACCCTCAGGTTGACGAATTGACTAAGATGGTGAAGTCTTTGTCTGCAGAAATGGAGAAGATGAGGGTGGAAGGGAGACAAGAATATAAAGGCCCTCAGATCGTCGATAATAAAGGAGGATTCAGGAGGCCGAATAATTTTACTTCCCCGAATATACAAAGAGAGAAGGGAAGAGACAGAGAAGACCAGAAGATTCAGGCCCCTTTTCAAAACAATTTCATGGCCAAGGGGGAAGAAAGAGAAGCAGACGAGCTTGATCCTGAGATCCATTTCTTTGGAGACACTCCTCCTTTTCCTCATCTCACCCAATCTGCATACGAGGAGTCTCTCATGGACGGTCAGCTAAATGAGCTAAGCAAGGGAGACAAAGCTAGTGGCGGTCGAGGCAGGTACAACCTGAGGTCTGATAAAAAGATAGCAGCACCTGATATTCCTGAGCAGCTCACTAGAGCAGAGAGACGTACTAATGAAGTAGAAAATGGTCACAGAGGTAAGAAAGCTCACCCCCCCTCTCCCATTGTTCATAATTATGTTCCCGAAATAAAAGAAATTCTAAAACCTACAGCCTCCTTTAATTTTGAACATGAGATTCAAAAGATCAGAATCCCTGTGCCCCTCACTGAGCTAATTAAGCATGGAGAATTCAAGAAGAGATTTTCTGAGCTTTTACAGTCTGAAGCCTCAATCCTTCCTACAGACTCCATAAACCTCCAAGATGAAAAGTCAGCAGTTGTCCTAGGTCCTATGGTGGAAGACAGAGATGACTCATCCCCTCCCTTCTACACATCCCTGAACATACATGGCAAAGTGCTGCACAACTGCTTGATGGATTCAGGGGCCTCTCACAACCTCATGCCTAAAACTGTCATGTAAGAGTTAGGACTAGAAGTTACCAGAGCCTATCATGACCTCTATTCTTTTGACTCCAGGAGAGTTCAGTGTCTTGGAGTTATTAAAGACCTAGTTGTAACCTTGTTTCAATTGCCTATGAAAAGTGTGGTCATGGATATTGTAGTAGATGATGTCCCCCCCAATTTCGGTATGTTGTTATCGAGGTCTTCGATAAAAAGATTGGGGGGGAACTTGCAGATGGACCTCACATATGCTACTATCCCAGTGTTCCGAGGAGAGCATAGAAGACTGTACAGGGAAGCTCAATTGGCCTATATAATCAGTGATGAAGCCAACCCTACCAACCATCCTATCTTTGCCTTAGATACTGATTTAGGCTCCAGTTTACTGCAACTCACCCATGTCCCAGAGCCGCCTCTGAGACTCAAAAAATAGCCCATTGTTTCCCCTGAAGTTCCTCTCTCCATCACCCCAATCTGGAAAATGTTTTTTGATGGAGCCTGTTCCCGAGAAGGCGTTGGAGATGGAGTAGTTTTTGTGACACCTTCTCAGGAAACCATATCTCTGTCATACAAATTAGAATTTGAAGCTACCAACAATGTGGCAGAGTATGAGGATCTTGTTCTAGGACCAAGGGCTACAAGGGAAATGGGAATCCAGGAGGTAGCAGTATTCGGTGATGCAGAGTTGGTGGTCCAACAAATCAAGAACACTTATCAAGCTAAACATCCTCGACTCAGGAGTTATAGGAATGAGGTCTGGGACCTTATTGACAGTTTCTTCTCAGCATTCAATATTTCTTTCATCCCAAGAGAGGAAAACACCTTGGCAGATTCCTTGGCTGCATCCGCTAGCAATTTCAAAATACCTCTGCCACCCAAATTCAGATATGATGTAGAAGTAAAATACAGACCCTCCATACCTGACAACGTCAAACATTGGAAGGTATTCGAGGACGATCGTGAGGTCAAGAGATTCTTGGAGACTGTTGAGGAATTTTCAGAAATGCATATAGACCAAGATGTTGTCTCAGGGGAAGAGCTCGATGGAGTTAATTTTCTGAATAAGATTGCAGGGCGTGACATTGTACAACTGCCCAACAACCACATTCCCAGGGGAGTGGTTCCTTTGGAAAGGATTTTTGATAGTAATGATGTGTCGGTAAAGGGAAAGGTCTCGGTAGAGGACGTTGGTACTATTCAATGCAACATTGGGACCGAGAGTGAGCCCAAGTATGTCAAATTGTCAAAAAGCTTGACAGAGGAACAGAGGTCCAAATATAGTGGACTTCTGAGGAAATTTGCTGATGTATTTGCATGGACCTACGAGGATCTCAAAACCTACGACACCTCAGTCATAGAGCATAAAATTCCATTAAAAGAGGAAGCAAAGCCATTCAAGCAGAAGCTGAGACAGATCAATCCCATGCTGCTACCTATTATGGAGAGAGAAGTGAAGAAGTTGCTTCAAGCTCAGATCATCGTTCCACTGAGATATTCAGAATGGGTGGCTAATTTGGTGCCAGTAATGAAAAAGAATGGAGAGATCTGACTCTGTGTACACTTCAGAAACCTAAATAGAAGCTCATGAAAGGATAACTACCCCTTGCCGAAGATGGAACATATACTGCAGAGGGTGACAGGAGCTTCCAGGATGTCCATGATTGATGGTTTCTCTGGCTACAATCAGGTCTCTGTTCTGCCTGAAGACAGGGAAAAGACAGCATTCACCACTCCATGGGGCACATTCATGTATGCCAAGATGCCATTTGGACTAATGAATGTCGGGGCGACTTTCCAGAGTGCCATGGACATAGCTTTCGTTGGGGAAAAGGAAAAATTTGTGGTCGTTTATCTGGATGACATCACAGTATTTTCAAAATCTGATGTAGAACATCGTCGTCATCTCGGGAAAGTTTTCTTGAAATGCAGAAAATTTGGCATTTCATTAAACCCCAAGAAATCTTTGTTTGCCATGAAGGAAGGAAAGCTACTAGGCCACATAGTATCAGCAGAAGGAGTCAGGATCGATCCCAGCAGAGTTGAGGCGATACAAGCCTTATCAATCCCGAGGTCTAAGAAGGAGGTCCAATATTTCCTTGGTAAAATTAATTTCCTAAGGAGGTTTGTGCCTAACTTTGTTGAGGAGGTAAATCTTATAATAGCCATGTTAAAGAAAGAAAATGAAGTAAGGTGGACCCCTCAATCCCGACATTCCTTCGAACAAATCAAAAAAGCCCTGACTGAAGCTCTTGTGCTTATCAGTCCCGACTACTCAAAGGATTTCCTTATTTTCTCCTTTGCTTCACCTGACACAGTAGCTGATGTTCTATTACAGACAAATGACAGTGGGTTAGACCAACCTATTGCTTACTTTAGTCAAGCATTGAGGGATGCCGAAGTCAGGTATGACACTATGGAGAAGCAAGCTTATTCTCTAGTGAAAGCTATCAAAGCCTTTAGAACCTACATCCTGCAGTCA
>ML791949.1:548760-584098 GCA_009831015.1 Picea engelmannii
AAATTTAAAAAATAAATTAGTAAATAAATTTTCATGTGACCATTTAGGATCCAATTTTGGGTTTTTTATTTGCTTAGGGATTTGTTGTCAAGGTCACACTTTCAATTATGTCGTAATTAGCTGCAATTTTAACGTTTAGAAAAAATATTTTGTTTTAGGTAACGTCATGTTTTTATTTTGGTGTAAGTTGTAATTTTGACCCGATTACAAAAAAAGGTGCTATAGGTAGCACCACTTTTTGATTTGGGGGTTGATTTTCATGTTTTTTATGCAAAAATATGGGTTTTAAGGGCTAGTGTTCTTGTTTTGAGGTCGCAGTTCTCATTAAGTTGGTAACTTTGTTTACAAGTCTTGGGTATATCATGTGGACAGTTTGCATGTGGATGGAGGGTCTACAAAGAAGGTAAAAAATAGTAATATTCATTTCCATTTTGTCGAGTTGATAATTTTCTTTTTTTTTATTCTCAATCTTTTACATGTAGTTTGTGGAAGGAGAAAAAAAACGATGCCTTTCTTTTGACAATGCCACAACCAAGACAAAGGTCAGAAAGAAAAAATGATTTCCTCCTTCAAAGGATTATTCAGCCAAGGACCCCCCACTACAAATTATTCCAACTGCTCCTTTGCAAATGACCCCTCTCCAAGTTGTAATTCAACAAGGATCCCCCATTTAAAAAAAAAGTGTTATCTTGTTATGTTATAAATATGGACACTAGCTTTATCTTGACTATGTTGGCATTATAACTAAAGCTTGACACGGACGTTATAAATCTTGACATTGGCTTTAGGATAACTATGACATACTTATAAATATTGATGCTAGATTTATGCTAATTATGTTGATGTTATGCAAACATAAAGTTATGATCACTATATTGGTTTTATGTAGGCATAATGTTATTCTCGCTATGCTATTATTAATACATTTTAACATGAGAATTGTAACTATGTGAATGAAAATTCCTTCAACTATAATTCAGCAAGGACTCCCCAAAATTTTTTTTTAATTTTGTTAAATGTAATTTGTATTTTTGTTATGATGTTATATTGAAGCACACCTAAATAACAACTAATGTTATCAATCATGAAACCAAAATTATAAATCATGAAGCAGGTGTAAAATCATGAATCCAACATTATAAATCATGAAGTTTTTGTTATAAATAATGAAGCTAACATTATAAATCATGATGTTGGTGTTATCCTAACTATACTAGCATTGTCCCTTGGAAAATAGTAACCCCGTAAACAATAATTTCTTCAATTGTAATTCTGCAAGGACTCCCCATTTAAAAAAAAAAAAAATTTGTTATATGTTATTTAAATTTTGTTACATTGTTATGTTATGCAAAGAATACCTAAATAACAGTCGACAATATAAATCATGGCACTAGCTTTATCCTAACTATGCTAACATTATTCAAGTTTAAAGTTTGGCTTACTATGTTGGTGTTAATACATTTTAACATGTGTTGAAGAGAACCTATTTGCATGAGAAACCATGTCATATTAGGTTTATTGATGTAGATGGCAATGGTGTCAAGGATGCTTCTGCGGTAGAGACATCGAGACCAAGAAAATAGATCTCACACGTGAGGTGACAATTGTAGGTAAATGTTTTAGAGTGACTGTTTACATATGATTTTTTTGTTTGTTTCAATTACATGTTAGGCTAACAAACTTTATGATTACTTTGTGTAGGTTATCCCTGCAACCCCGACTGAGATATCAACATGGCTCTAATATTCCTCTTGGATTTATGAACACAAACTCAAAGAGGATCCTCCCCTCTATTTTTTCAATCTAGAGAGTCCCCCTCCCCCTCTTAACATAGAGAGTCCCCCTCCCCCTCCTAATCTACAAAATACCCCCATCTACTCTTATTATTTGTCTTGTTGATGATGAATATGAAAATGATGATATACTCGACGATCCCATACTAGATCTGACATTGGTAAGTTTGATCATGGTAATGATTCCATGTTGTGTTATTAATTACTTTTTCGATTTAATGTTTCAATGGTTCTCCTGGAATTTAAATTTAGTTATTTTCTTTGTGCAAGAAGAAGAGAAAGACAAGGAAGCTAAATTGTGGGTTGATGAAGAAATGGTAGAGGAAATTTATGGTAAAAGTGGGTTGGAGCTAGAGAGAAAAAGATATAAGGTCGTGCATTATGAGTTTCTGCAAGTCACTCTATTATTATTTTGTGGCAGTATTTTGAACTGCCAACATAATAACTTTTATTATTTTCGTTTAGAATAGGAATCCATGATGATAGTTGATGTTGGGAAACAATCTGGAAAAGATGTGAAGATGGTAAGGATAAATTTCAATTTGCATTTAATGTTTGTAGTTGTTTTTATTTATATTTATATGATGCTACTCTTATTTTATTCTAACACCATTTATCATCAATATGTAATTGATGGTGAGCTTTCCCTTAGTTATGATGTCACCTAGGTGGAGCTAGGGAAGGGAACAAAGGAACCATATCTAGGACAGATAGCTATGCATTCTGAGCACAACCTTCCACATAGTAAAATAAAGAAAAACCCTAGAACACATATTTGTTGGTACTTAAGGTTTTGCAGAGGTTGTGCATATTCCATAAGCTAGCACTACGCGTGCTCAAGAATATGCATTGTGCGGAACCAAGTTTCAATGTCTTCCCCATCCAAGGATTTACTACACGTGCCAACCCATTTTGTATTGTGTGTAAGGACTTAAAGAGATCGCATGTAGGTCACATCTGCAAAGATCATTAGGAATCATTGTAATTATTTTTGTAACAACCCGATTGGTCATGGTCGAGGTTGTGGATGAGCTGGAATGTTTGTTATGATCGAAACGCTCCATGGAAGATATAGGGGGATGGATGAAAATGTGTAAGGATTGATTTTTTTCATTAAGAGTGATCAAGTAGTATGATAATGTGTAAGTTGTAAATGAGTTAGAGCTCCAATTCTGTTTTGTACAAGTTCAGATGTTAGAGATACTTTGTGTGTGAATGTGAGAGAGAAAGTAGATCTGAGGGCATGGCTCGTATCTATTTTTATTTTTAATGCATATTGAGCAAGATGCAGCCTCTGTGTATAGAAATGTATTTGAATGCCTTTGAGTTTAATGAATAAATTATGAAGGACATTTATCTCTGCATCTGATGAGTTATGGTATGAATGTATGCATATTTTATATTATTATGCGCAGTATGCTTATGGTAGTTACAAATGACTGAATGACTAGTTAAACAAGGTCTCACCCAAGATGCCATGAGAATCACAGAGATCTAGCTTCAAGTCCCCGCAATGAAACCATTTTTTGGCTAGAATGGGGGGTTTTAGACATGGGGTTTGATAGGATTTACCAACAAGAACCCACAGGCACAAAAATATTCAATATTCAAGGACTGAAGAAGGTCTCTCACCCAATATGCCATGAGAGTCACATAGGCCATCAGTCTTGTGTAGGGTGTGAAGGAATAAAACATACAGGAAACCTTCATCAACTAGTCATTCAGTTGATGTTTGCAGTTGTTATGCATGGATAGAAAACCCTCAACTCCAAGAAATGCATCATTGTCAGTTTCCACCACTGATGCACTAGTAGCAGCGACCTGCTCATTCTGTGTACTTCACACTCAAGTATGGTGGAACGAGTGATTAATGAATTAAAATGATCCTTCCTAACAAAATTTTCCATGTGTTTTCAATCCATGTTCTAGATGTTTTTAGTTTGAATGTGCATGTGTTGCAGAATGAATGTTAACTTGATCTTGATTAACTAAGTATGCACTTCCACTTTGTTGCAACAGTTATATTGTTGGGTATAATTATGGCCTTCATTCAATGTTGTGAGAGTTCCCTGTGAGATTTGATCTAGAGGGTCAATCTATAGAATTGTATATTGCATGTTCTTTTAAGTGCACTTGTAGTGATTGTCCAATTTCACCAATATAGACTTTTCCATAGGAACATGGGATTTTATAGACACCTTCCAATTTCCTAATATCTAATTATTCCTTCACCAAGTCTACCAATATTCTAATGGTGTTCACTGGAGTGAAGGTTATCATGATGTTCCTACTTCTTATTATTTTTCCAATTTGATTTTTGGTACCCTTGATTTACGAAAATGTGAGTTTTGGGATATCCACCTGCATATGTAAGTGTCTTATGTTCATTTTTTTTTTATTCCCTTGATAATTTGCCAATCGTTATAACCATTCATTCAAAATACCATACTAAGGTTATCTAGTTCATAGTTCAAGTGTTTTGCATCCAAGATTATTGTGGCCCTTGTGGAAAGGATGTGAATGATGCTTACTTTTTGAGATGGGTGGTGATGATAGTCTACATGAAGGTATCTCTTTGTTTGTGACTTCCTCCTATAGACTTGATACCTAAGTCTCCCATTGAACTTCTTGTTGAGCATTACATCCAAAAATTAAAGTTGGTTGTCTCTTTCTATTTCAATGGTGAATTTGAAGTGTTATGAAAAACTATTGATGTTCTTGAATAATCCATTAAGATCCTCTCTAGTATGTCTCCATTTGGTGAAGATATCATCAATGTGTCATTTCCATACTCCTAGAGTGAGTGGAAAGGATTTTAAATCCATTACTTCAAATTGTTCCATGTATATGTTTGCAAGTGCTGGTGATAGTGAGAAGCTTATTGCTATAACATGAATTTTCTCATAGATATTTCATTTGTAGACTAAATATGTTGACTTCAGGCATATCTTCACCAATTTAGCAATTTTGATGTATGTGGTGTTTCCACTGTGACCTTGGTGTAGAGAGACACATTGTCAAAGCTTACTATAATTTCATCATCTTCTACATTTTGGATTTTAATACATTTTACAAAGGATGATTATTCCTTTAAAAAAGAGTGTGTATTGGCAGAGGGGAGGATGATAACGTAGCAAAAAATTTTACCAAAGAGTAATTCAGATATCCTATCATGTTTACAATCAATATTAAGGGGACACCATATTTAAGAATCTTGGGTGCACCATATATCTAAGGCATGATATCATTCTTTGGAGTGATCTTCTTCTTAATTGAGTCATCAATGGATAAACATTTGATCATTGTGTACAATACACACGTTAATTTGCTCCCAAGGTATCTATTGATTACTCTATAGCTTCTACATGTGACGTGCTCCGTCAGTTTTTTATGGTAATCTACTTCATCCATTATGATATTAGTGTTCCCTTTGTTAGCCTTGAGTATCTTAATTTATTTATTATTTCTCAAATCCCATAGATATTTTTTCTCATCCTTAGACAAGTTGTTTTTTTGTGGTATAGAGGATCTTATCACTACCATGCATTCATGCTTAATCACTTTAGTATTTTCTATTTTTTTAGATATGAGGGAAGATTCAATTTTGCTCATCAACTCTTCCACGAGTATATTGTTTGGGACTACCACAAAAATCAATCCTTTCCCTAAAATATTGTGTACTAGCATTTTCAACATGACCTTTGATAAATTCACCACAATGATCTTCTTATTCTTTGGTAATCCCACTGATCTAATATTATTCCAATACATGTGTAAGATAGTTTTTGTGTTTCTACAAGTTTTTTATGAGAAATCAAATATAATGTTGTTGTGTTTCTACAAGTTGTAGTTTCATACAGTGAGGAACCATGTCCACTTGGGATGGACATATCATGTCCTTCTCAGATATCATGTGTCGAGTTAAATCTTATTTAAATGTGAAATTTATTATCTTATTTTGGTTGACTTTCATGTCTTTATACTAATAAAAATATTATAAATGTGTATGCAAGTTGGTTTATTGATTTCCACATCACCAATACCACCGTCATACCATTCACCACTAATAACATTTCACCCATTATTTGTCCTAGGCTATAGGGAAAGTTTGTTCCTTGGCCACCCTACCCCGACGCTTGGGACACCATTTCCCCCCATAGGGTATTTCCATCCCTGGTACAACCCATGGGAATTTATCATTTCCCACCCCCACCACCTTTTCCATCCCATCCATACATGGTGGTTGCACCTGTACACCACCCACCAATCTACATTATTGCATCCCGCACTATTTCATCCACTGTGGCTACACCACTTCTCCCTCATGCATCCCCCCATCCATCATATGATGTAGACAACATAGCTAATGAGATAATAGTTGTTTCCTCGGAGTAGCTTGTAAATCCGAGTGTTATACCTGCTAGTGAATATCCGGTGTTGCCTAAGTTATTCACAGTGAGATCATTTGTTGATGATTTTTTTATGTATCATGAAAGGAATTGATTTTAGGCATTTTTTTATTAAATTCCATGCTTTGATTCTTGTAAGTGTTGTAGGGCAGCATAGTAGAGAGATTAGGGTTGAGGAGGAGGGAAACACCCTCGTGACTAACAGTATCATATGTGGTGAGTTTTCTTGAAAATAATTATAAAGTATAATTTTGTAAGTGTGTTAATTCATTGTGGAAAAAAAATATAAGAATGTTTTTCTTTCTCCATTCTTCAAAGAGACAAACCACACCTGGGCGGAAAAAGACTCGAACTCCTACTTCGAGTAAGAGGAGAAAGATCGACTATAGGAATGCACTTGATAGAGATGAGGGTGGCAGTGGTAAATGAGTGACCAATGAGTGCCATTTTGTAAAAAATGTACAGTTGAGTCGATTTTGAACACACACACACACACACATTTCATGGAATGTGTTCTATGAATTGAAGTGTTTATTTGTTTTATGTTAATGAAGGATTATGATGGTGTTGATTATTTACCCTCATACATATGAAAACACAATAAGTATCATCTCATCTAATTAATATAATCATGTTAATAGATTGTCCATTAGGTCGCCCTACTTGGACACAAGACATTAGTTGATAGATGTTAAACCAATTATGTTAGAAATCATTTTGTAGCTTGACACAAATTATATTTTGTATGTGTAACATTGAATGTTAGTATTGAGAGTTGAAGAAATCATATTGTGTATGCTTATTTGGTTAATATAAATCATTCATTTCATTAATTATTATCATGTGTGTGTGTGCGCA
The DNA here is from genome assembly GCA_009831015.1 of Picea engelmannii. Classification (NCBI taxonomy): domain Eukaryota; kingdom Viridiplantae; phylum Streptophyta; class Pinopsida; order Pinales; family Pinaceae; genus Picea; species Picea engelmannii. The sequence goes on from ML791949.1 coordinate 555,821, forward strand.
TGCCAAGTGATTGAATGTGGAAACGTCACTGTTATTGCTACCATATAAAATTAGTTATATTATTGGTATTATATATATACCTTTGTTTAAATAATGGAAATATATGTGTCACGATTCAATGGCAATATATTGATGTATCTGAAGAAAATTCAAGAATTGTGTATTTAAAGGATCCGGAAAACTACCTCTTAAATTATGTGTAATACCACTACTTATGTACACTTTCACCCAATGATGATGTTATTCAAGGTGCATCACTTCCTTTATTCTATTAAGTTTCACATATGTTCAATGTCATATTCCTCATATGGGCCTAAATGAAACCCAATTTAGGTGTATTATTGGATTCTTTAAGTCACCTATCCTAGGTTGAGTCCTTTCACATTGATTATTTAAGGTCTTGGAATCCTTAAAAGTTGATTAATTCAAAATATTAAATCCATCATACAAACATGCTTAGTCATTAGGGTGGATGGGTAAGCCTTGTTTTGTCTTAATATTATTGTTGATGGTATACTTAAGAGACCAAACCAAGTGAAGCCCCAATTTATCCCACATAATTAATTTGGACAAACAATGATCCCAAATCATTCAAATTCGAATCATTATATAGTTATATGTGAAATATTTTACCATAACCAACTCTAGAGTGGGAATTATCCTAAAACTAGGTGTTGGTTGTGGAGCTTGATTATCTTCCTTATTCAGATGTTTGTTTCAACCATGCTTGGACCCCATTCCCTAACAGGGAGTGTGGGGGGGCTTGCCCCCCACAACTATTTCCAAGGGGATCCAAGGGGGGATGCAACCATTTTTGTAGCCCCCTTGGTGGGGCATTCGGGGGCAGCGCTCCCGAAGAGAAATATTGGGAAAATTTTCCTTGTAAAATATTGTAATTTCGTAGTCAATCTGGATTGTTCATTATAAGGTCTCAAATCTGACGGTAGAAGTTATGTTAGGGTTTTTTTCCATAGAAGGAAACCCTCTTTTATGAGTGAATTGTATTGTGGATGTATATGAGTGTGATTATTGTATTCTAAGAGAGGATATTGTGAGAGAAAGAAGCGGAAGTTACAGTGGGCATGTTGTAGGTTGTATCCCTTCATTTTGCTGGATAATAAAAGGAAGGACTTGTAAATTTCTCTGGTGGATGTAGCCCACACTAGATGAACCACATATATATGTGTCTCTATTGTATTGTGTATCTTTTGTGTTTTATTTCCACTTTTGTTTTATTTTATTGCTCTACGATCCTGTTTTTCTAACACTAGGCCACTTGGTGGTGTTTAAGTAATCTGATTGCATACATGTGTATTCCACACTAGAATACAACCCTATTGGTTTTGTTTCTACATAGTGGATCAACATGTATAGGGAGTTACATTTGGTGCTACCACTTATCAAATGTATTTTTTTTTTTAAATTAACCAATTTCCTTTCTACATGTTTCTCCTCTTCTATTTTATACAAGTGATGCATTTGATCATATACACATTGTACAAGGACCCACCCTTCAACTTACCTTTTTCATTTACTCCTCCAAATTAGTGATATTTGGATTCACCATAAGCAGGTAGAACGAGAGGTCCCAAGTATGAATGATAGCCTTCTATCTCTTATATACCATATTAGATTATCCCTCGTCATATTTGTTAATATTGGGATTTTAGGAATGTGAGTTGTGCTCGTAGCAACACTCAAACATAGTGAAACCAATGAACAAGCAAGAAACAACCAATGCTCAACATGTTAGTGAACATGAATAATGAAATACCCAAGCATGAGCTTCAATTTGACAATGTACTATTTGTTAAAACTAATTATCTACTTCCTTCTATTGTTAATAAATAAATTAACGTAATAAGCCTGTGTATGTGAAATGTGATGTTTGATGTACAACTTCAGCAATTTCAAGTTCTCAAGTGAAGTATGCATATTTAAGCATTGTTTGTTTTGCAAAGAGGATGGAAGAAACAAGTAAATAATTATGGGAAAAACCAATACTCTAGCATCAATCTCTGAAGCTCTCATCTTTGTTGCACACAAGATTATGGATGGAAATTTCACTGTAAAAATATAAATTCAATCTTGAAGAAACCCTCTTGAAGGATACAGGCTTGGAAGCTCTTTTCTCTTCACTCTGGGAATGGCAACTAATCTGGAAAGCAATGGTATATAACTCACATGCTTGGAGTTGGTTTCTCACATATGTCTCAATCCTTCAACAAATACATGGATTTCCTTGCATAGATCTCAATCACTTGGATTGAATGCTTGGAATACCATTGCACTGGTTAAGAAGATGTACAAGGTTACCAAGTGAGTGATGGGCTTCCTAGGAATTTACCAAAGTAGGTAAAACATTTCCCACCTCAAAGATAAGAGTCAAAATGGGGCGCTTAGGGGATCTCCTAGCTTTCATAACCAATGATATGCTATATAGAGGCGAATCACTGGCTTGGGAGGCTGGTAAGCCTCCCAAGTGAGCAATTTGTTAAAACATGTGCAAAAAAATCCTCTGGGATTGAGAAAAGATACCAAAATGATAAAACAAATGAGGTCTAAATTTCATGGTTATAAAAAAATAATTGTGAAGCTAATACATTAAAAATAATCATGGTTTCCCGTAAAATTAATAGTTCCTTTGGCTCTTCGTTGCTCATTATGAGTGTTTTGGACTCCAACAATTTCACAATGATCCACAATTTCATGATGAGCCAGTGTTTTGCAAAATTGACCCCTTTGTGCAAAAATTGCATTATTTCTTACTGAGAAAAACATTAGTTATGGAGATCGTCAAATAAAACAATTTTGGGGAAATGGAACCATAGGAGAGGGGTGCCCCTAGTTGTAACCTAGTGTTAGGATTCTAATGCAACTCACTTCCTGAAGTCATTCAAGGACACATTGAGAATTTGATTCAAGGTCATAAAATCCAAACAGAGAGGCATAATTGAGTTCCTTAATATCCCAAAAGTGTGTTTATCCAAGTCCCATGTGAGAATGCTACCCACAATCGACTGAGCTAGTGTTTTTCAAAATTGACCCCTCTGTGTAAAAAAATGCATTGTTCCTTACTAAGCAAAACTCTAGTTCCAAAGATCATCAAATAAAACATTTTTGGGGCAATGGAATCATAAGATATGGGTTCCCCTAGTTGTAACCCAATGTTATGAGTCCAATGTAATCAACGGTTCGTCGATATGAATCCTGGTTGGATTTTTATGGCAAGTTTCAACTCACTTCCTGAAGCCATTCAGGGACTAATTGATAATTTTCTCCATGGACATAAAATCCAAAGTGAGCAGCAAAATTTAGTTATGTAAGTTCCCACAAGTGTGTTTGGTCAAGGCCCACATTACCACACTACCCACAATCTCCCAAGCCAATGTTTTGCAAAATCCACCCATAGTGCAAAAAATGCATTGTCTTTTATTGAGAAAAACCCTAGTTCTAGATATCATTCAATAAAACAATTTCTGGGAAATGGAAGATAGAAGATGGGTACCTGTTGACGCTTGAATCTGTTAGGACCAAAATGGAAACCTCACGAGGATACAAATCGCCATGCATTTTTATAGAGGTGGTACTCCTCTTTGTTTCAAGATTTTCTTGGAATTCTAGATTTTCAAAATAATATAAGACTTTGAGAAAGTCCGTCGTGATATTCAAATAAATATAAAGATTGCAGTAAAATAAAAGTTTTGTTTTTAGGGAGATTTATTAAGAGATGATCAGGAACCTCACACATCACATATTCGAAAAAGATAAGAAAAATTTCCTCACATCCATCATAGTTAAACTAAAGATTTATAATCACATAAAATAAAAGAAAATGGTATGCACACACATGAGAACGTTAACAGAGTAAACACATGTGGATCTCAAATAAATAAAATGATAGATCAATCTCAAATATTTTATACTCAAAACTCAGAGTTATAGAATACAGCCAAAATTGATTCTAAAATAGTTCTCTTGGGATTTCTGAAAAATATAGAGTATGTTACAAAGCTTTGAAATTTAAATGCATTTGTCCTTAGGAATAGGATTGGGGTTCCCACGGACCTGTTGGCAGCCACACTTGTTTTGAATTTTATAAACTGTTCGAAAGGCATTTCATTCATGAGTGGTTGCCATCACCCTGTATATAAACACTTTTACAAGTTTATTATGACTATTTGGGCTAAATCCTTATTCATTATTTTCTACTTTTTGATTTCCAATTCTTCTACGTTTAAGTCATGACTGTAAGCATGAATTAAACTTAGAATTTGGATTGTCATTTTCATAATCTTTGCCTTAGAAACATCTTTCTACAAATCATTCATATGTAATTAAAATGTAAATCCTTTTAAATGGTTGTTGGATCCATTTATTTGTGTTAATACAATTATTATTGTTCTAATGGCTTGATGGTTCAGTTTCGAATTGCTTGGGCACATTATAAACTTTGGTTAATTATTTAAGAAGCCCAGGAGTAATGGTCCAGTAGTGGCAAATAATGATTTGTACTCATGAATATAAAAGGTCAAAGAAAGAACTTTCGGCAGCTAAGTGCCAAATTTTTATGGGTTGTAAGTTGCCGAAAGTTACCAGTTTTGGCCGCTAAAAAGGCAGGCGCAAGATGTTGTTAGCCACCGAAAACATAGAATTTTTTTTTCAACGGCTAGCCGATCTCGTTAGGCTCTCAACCGCCGAAGTACACGCGTCATGATGTCTTATAATACTGTCGAAAATGATTATGAGGATATCATGCCATGATCTGGGCAATCCATTTGGGTTTGCATTTATTATTAAATGGATTTTCTTTTCAATAACCCTAAGCTATCATATTCAAAAATCCTGTTGTCTATTCATAACTCTATCATCTAAACCCACAGTTGTTTTGAGTCCCTCTTGTTACAATCTATTCAATCCTGTAATTGCATTTCAGAGACATGATTTTTCAGGAGAGATTCTGAGCAAACCGCTAAGAATTAGACAAAACCCTTTAAAACCCAGAACCGAAATGAGCCGTTTTACTTTCACTATGAACAGATTCTTCAAAAATGATACAGTTTCAGAGGTATTCTTCATTTTTTGGACAGCATTTTCTCAGAAAATCTGTTGCGTTTGGGTTTTCTTTGTTTTTCATTTCCTCTCTGTGGACTTGAAGATCTATAGAAAATGACTGAGTTTTATCATGGACAGAGGTTAAACCTTGCTATAAAATACTGGTGTGTTGATCCACAAAAGACCAAGCTATAACAGATTTACTCTCTGCTGCAATTCGAAATCCCTAGGCAAAAAGGGCACGGCCCGTTTTCATGCATTGGAGGAGGATATAGCAGAGGGCCTAAAGGAGCAGTATTGAAGATTAGCAAGCTGAGAGAAAATGCATTTTACAATTCTGAAAGCCAGTTTTAAAATAGAACTTTCGGTGGCTTACATGAGCTTTCACAGCTATTCTTAACCACCGAAAGCAGATCTTTATGTGGCTTACAGGTTAGAAATCTGACTCTTTAGCCACTGAAACGCAGGGAAGGGCAGAGAGGAATTATTTATGCACAAATCTAAGTTTTATCATTCTAAATTGCACGAGGATGGTTTATGAACTAAAGTTATAATTAAGAGCATCGAATTTAGTGCTTTGTTCCAGTTTTTAAGGTACCAGCAAGGTTGAAATGATAAATCTTCTTGTCTATTTTTGGCAAAAGATGACTTGTCTGCCAAGGTGGAATTTTTTATCTTATCTATTAGCCTTTGAAGACTTGTTGCAGCTTTCAAAGACCATGAATACTATCAAAATAGAGGGTTAAGCAGGCTGGATAATACGATCATTAAAAAACTCAACCAATTTCCATTTTAAATTTGGATTTATTAGATGTCTTTTTGGCAAATGGCTGAAGTAGCAGATAGTTGTTATGCTTTTTGATTTGCTTCTATTTTGAAAATAAAATAGATTAGATTTTATTTCTTTTTAATTTTCAATTTTACTATTTTAACTAGCTACAGAAACCTGTAGCTTATCTTTGTTTTAAAAAATTAGTTTAAATTCAAGACATTTTTGAATAAAAATTGGTAATTAGTTATTAATAATTATCTAACATTGCTCTCATTTCATTTTTTCGGGGCATAATGTATCTGATGTTGAGATAATGGGATGGAGCATGCTGGACTTAGTTGATTTGTTATCTTTTATGCTTATTTTGTATTTGGATAAAAACTTGCATAGATTTTGGAAGATATAGTAGATTATGAGAGTTTTCAGGCCTCCTATATTTGTAAAGTTTCAGATATTTTTGAGATCTACTCCTATCTTAGAAGATAGGATGTTTAGTTTGCAAAACTCTTTAAATACTACAGATTTTTGTAATCAGAAGATCTCGGCCTGGGGCTTATTTTGAACAGTTTATACTCAAATTTAGACATAACAAATATTTACTTTATGCTTTAGTCATCTGTGAATGTTGTTGTGATCTATAATTTGTTTATCTTGGTAATTGAATGACTGCAGATAGCTTTCGTCTTCGCAAATTGTTTTATTGTCAAGATAGTTTTTCTTCATGGTTCATGATTTTATGCTTCAGTTTTATCAAAACAATTGAATGATATTTCAATTCATATTATGAGGTTTACCTTAAATATGTTGATTGATTAAATGCAAGTTGTAACAGTAAGATTTATCTCATGTGTTATCGCTTGTAGTCTATTATATCACTGTAATTATCTTGTGTCCTGTTGTTTTATCAATTAAATACACCAGTTAATGCACAGTTTAGCTTTTGTACCAAACAGTGTGAAGATGCACAGCAGATTTCTCTTGTGGATGGACTGATGTACGATTTACGCAAACAGTTGGATGCAGCTCTTCAAAGTGATTGATAGGTTAGTCTGTTCCTTTTTTCATTTGCTTGTTTATTACAGGAATTCTTATATATACTATAATTTTCACTGTATATGTTTTTTTGTTTAATTAAGTAGTTTAATATTTGATCTTACGAATGCATATAGATTAAGAAAAATTAAAAAAAAAAAACAAATAGTACTTTCTTCTTTCTTTATCTACTTTCATCAAAAGAACCATTAAACATTTGATTTTTTATGAGTTCAGATCAAAACTCATTATTTGTATATTTTGTATATATGAATTAGATTAATAGAACTATCATATAAATATTATTTAAATAAATTGTATATATATTTAGATGTACATATATATTTCAGTGATTAGTAATTAGCGAGTTATTTCGTTTCTTTTATTTATTTTTCATTTCCTTTAGGACTTTAGATTGGCCAATGGAGCCATTAAACCCGTCAGAGTGAGTCAATCCAAACAGCTTGGGTTAATTAGACAACCTCGGACCGGATTCACTCTTCCAGTTGACGAGCGGTCAATTTCACCCGTCAACAAATGGTGCTAGAAGGAGGGTTGACTGACAAGTTGGCCTTGTAGGAGCCTTTATTTTAAATGTATTCAATTTCCCCATGGATCCCCAAATCACTGTGTTGGAACATGCTTTCCATTTCTCATTACCCGATGTTCCCAACAAGACAATCTCTCGCTTGTCCAAACTCACCTTTGATGGTGGAGGCAATACATCTGCTAAAGACCACCTTAACAAGTTTTGGTGCAAATGCATCAAACATGACATCTCAGATTTAAGAGTTTTATGCAGATTGTTCGCTTTTACTTTTAGAGGTCGGATTAAACATTGGTTTGAGTCCTTTCCAACATGTCACATTTTTTATTGGTTTCTATTTGTAGATGAATTTCTAGATGCTTTCGAAATTTATGATTACAATCAATTATGTGAAGAATTTTAGACTTCACTAATCAATGGTGATTCATCTTCGGAAGACTTTTCTACAAGAATCTATCATATCCTCTGTAAATTTAATCTCGATGACATGTCATTTGTATTAAATCTCCGCTATGATGCTCGTGTCCCTTCGATTCAATCATATTCAATCGTGAATGAAGAACCAGTTGCAAATCCTATCACTCAACTGCGAGAAGAATTTAGTTCGCAGGATGAGAGGAATCCATCAGAAAATTTTGAACAAGCAAAGGAGGTAGAATCTATTGACCAGGTTCTTATCGACAACCAAACTGGTTTTTCCTCTGAATCATTATATTTTCAGTCTTCGACCATCACGGAAGAAGATCATTCTTGTAACTCATGCTCTAATCAATATTTAAACTCAGTCATTGAAGAACACTTAAGTGACGAAAATCATCTTGAACATTCTAACATTCCTATGAAACTGAATAGACAAGAAGATATGCAATTGGAAGGAGAAACCTTAAACCTTCGTCCTCAAAATGTACTTTATCCACAGGAAAGACTAGACATTTGTCACGTAAATTTTGAATTATCTATCATACAGAAGGCAAATCTAGATGATCATATTATGTTGAGGAATTCGTCACCAAAACAAAGTAAGAGTTTTAAAGAAAGTGAAGAGAAATGTCTTGAGAATACCATTGTTAATTATCGTAGTTCAAGAGATTATTTTCATATGCTTATTTCTAATTCCTTTTATTCTTTATATCCTGATCTCTTCCTAGATTCTGGTGGACTTGACACCTTACCTACAACATCCTACTCTTTTCTGCCACAATCATATCCTTTCGATATGCCAAGATTTGATGAAGTTAATTCCAAACATAACATTGATAAAGTCGGATTTGACGCTCTTTCACTTTCATCACTCACATGGGAAAAGGACATGTTGCGAGATGATTTTACACAGTTTATTGTTGAAAAAGACGATGCATTCTATCTTATGCAGATCAAACATTCTACATTGCATATTCACTCTTTGATTAGCTCGAATCTTAATGTTTATGCTTCACATTTTGAAATGATCAATCTCATCAAAGGAAACATTCAAACCAATGATCTAATTGATGTCACGAATCCTCTTATGATGAGTTCCCCATTGATATATTCGTTTCATCAAAGTCATGGTTTGCATCCTCATTTTTGTGACGGGATCTTAGGATGTCTTGAATATTCGTATATAAAAAAATTTCATAATAAAGATAAAGTTGTGCTTGCTTTCTTTTTACCTAAGTATCTTGGAAGTAGGCGTGACATATTTTTTTTAGATCCTCCATATGAATAAATTAATGAACACTTAGAGAATTGTCAGGAGGATGGGGCACTTCAACCTTGGTTGATGGTTATTTCATTTCCTCATAATCTTGACAAGTTTTTCAAACTTATTTACACTCGCCCATGCCATTATGACCCTTATCACGACAAGATTGCACAATGGCTGGAGGATCCATACAACAAGAATAGTCAAGGGAATGGTAAGATCATGCTTACTTTTCTTTTAAATGTTGATTATGAAGGTAAGTGTGATATATTTCTATCATTTTTTGATATATTACCATTCCTGTTAGTAATGTTTGATTTTGTTTCCATTGCAAGATTGGAGTTACTCTGATGGCTACATTGGAAGCATGACTTCACATAGTATTCTAATTTGTTTAGTAGTTAGGGTAGGTTTAGGAATAGGTTTTCTTTCAGTTTTATTCCTCACTATTTCTCTTTGTAATAATGCAGTCATGAGCGCATGTGGGTGCACCACGAGAACCATAACATGATTATTGTCAGGGAAGTCTGCGTAATCCTTTTCTCTCTGCTTTTCATTGAATATTTATTTTCAAAGCCGTAGTATTATTATGAAAATTTTAAATGGAAAGTAAAGAGATAAATAAATCTGAATTGTAAATTCAACCCTGACCCAAGGTACCACGAGTAGGACTGCTTTCACATCAATGAGGATTTTTTCTTTTTTTTTTAGTTTCCCAAGGTATTTTTTTTCACATGATGTTTTCAGATCCATCTTCGTTTATATTTTTTCTGTTTTGATTTATTTTATGGTTCTTGGTTCTTTTATTTTGTTTGTTTTCACTGCTTTTTGGTTAAACCGTGCCTGTGTCACCTTTTGGTTCAAGAAGAGGAGAACATAATGCTTCATCTTAAAACAACTATCAAAGACTGTCAGAGCGTCAACTGTTGTGTTTTTCTAAAAAACGTAGACCAGTTAAAGATGGTTTTTTGTTCATAATCGATTTTTGGTTTCAATTTTCATTTGAGAGCAGACACGACTATCATTAAAAGCTCTTTACGTTGTCCCTGATTTTAAGAAATCAACTCAATGATGCCTTCCTGTCCTCGAAAAATTAGTTTCATGAATGAACTATTTTCAGACCATGATGAAGGTTAGCAAGCAAAAAATTAAAGCAGCTGAAAAATAACGAATATGCCATAAACTGAAATTTTCAACATCACCCCGCTCTTTTGGATATCTATAAATTATATCAATAATTTGAGAGTTGTGGGAAGTGTTTGCAAACCCGTTGGGATACTGAACAGGTCTGCTGGCAACGGGTAAATGCATGCATGGTGCCAAGACAACTTTGTCGGGGTACTGAACAGGCCTGCTGGCAGCGAAGCAATGTCAGGATAGAGAAAATTCTCAGGTAAAAATAAAATATTTTTTATCATAAGCATCCTTCATTCTGATTTGAATTTTCTTGGACAGGATAGAGGCGTCAGAGTGGGTTAATTGACATCCCTATCGAGGCTATGGATGCCTGCTGGCAGCAGTGGCCCTGTCAACAGTATTGGATCCATTAACTTAAACGTCGTGGCTTTCATTTGTGAAGTTTGTCACCAGATTTCATTCTTCTTAACGAAAGATATCTTAAGTTGGACCACGTCATGATTATTAAAGATGCTCAAATAACCTTTCAGTTGTTCTTTGATCTAAAACCATTCAACTTTTCTAATCTGAACTTGTCGGTGACGCAGAGATAACTGCTTCGCCCAGTACATAGCCATTGTTGGCAGCCACACTTGTTTTGATTTTTATAAACTGTTCGAAAGGCATTTCATTCATGAGTGGTTGTCATCACCCTGTCTATAAACACTTTTACAAGTTTATTATGACTATTTGGGCTAAAGCCTTATTCATTATTTTCTACTTTTTGATTTTCGATTCTTCTACATTTAAGTCATGACTGTAAGCATGAATTAAACTTAGAATTTGGATTGTCATTTTCATAATCTTTGCCTTAGAAACATCTTTCTACAAATCATTCATATGTAATTAAAATGTAAATCCTTTTAAATGGTTGTTGGATCCCATTTATTTGTGTTAATACAATTATTATTGTTCTAATGGCTTGATTGTTCAGTTTCGAATTGCTTGGGCACATTATAAACTTTGGTTAATTATTTAAGAAGCCCAGGAGTAATGGTCCAGTAGTGGCAAATAATGATTTGTACTCATGAATATAAAAGGTCAAAGAAAGAACTTTCGGCAGCTAAGTGCCAAATTTTTATGGGTTGTAAGTTGCCGAAAGTTACCAGTTTTGGCCGCTAAAAAGGCAGGCGCAAGATGTTGTTAGCCACCGAAAACATAGAATTTTTTTTTCAACGGCTAGCCGATCTCGTTAGGCTCTCAACCGCCGAAGTACACGCGTCATGATGTCTTATAATACTGTCGAAAATGATTATGAGGATATCATGCCATGATCTGGGCAATCCATTTGGGTTTGCATTTATTATTAAATGGATTTTCTTTTCAATAACCCTAAGCTATCATATTCAAAAATCCTGTTGTCTATTCATAACTCTATCATCTAAACCCACAGTTGTTTTGAGTCCCTCTTGTTACAATCTATTCAATCCTGTAATTGCATTTCAGAGACATGATTTTTCAGGAGAGATTCTGAGCAAACCGCTAAGAATTAGACAAAACCCTTTAAAACCCAGAACCGAAATGAGCCGTTTTACTTTCACTATGAACAGATTCTTCAAAAATGATACAGTTTCAGAGGTATTCTTCATTTTTTGGACAGCATTTTCTCAGAAAATCTGTTGCGTTTGGGTTTTCTTTGTTTTTCATTTCCTCTCTGTGGACTTGAAGATCTATAGAAAATGACTGAGTTTTATCATGGACAGAGGTTAAACCTTGCTATAAAATACTGGTGTGTTGATCCACAAAAGACCAAGCTATAACAGATTTACTCTCTGCTGCAATTCGAAATCCCTAGGCAAAAAGGGCACGGCCCGTTTTCATGCATTGGAGGAGGATATAGCAGAGGGCCTAAAGGAGCAGTATTGAAGATTAGCAAGCTGAGAGAAAATGCATTTTACAATTCTGAAAGCCAGTTTTAAAATAGAACTTTCGGTGGCTTACATGAGCTTTCACAGCTATTCTTAACCACCGAAAGCAGATCTTTATGTGGCTTACAGGTTAGAAATCTGACTCTTTAGCCACTGAAACGCAGGGAAGGGCAGAGAGGAATTATTTATGCACAAATCTAAGTTTTATCATTCTAAATTGCACGAGGATGGTTTATGAACTAAAGTTATAATTAAGAGCATCGAATTTAGTGCTTTGTTCCAGTTTTTAAGGTACCAGCAAGGTTGAAATGATAAATCTTCTTGTCTATTTTTGGCAAAAGATGACTTGTCTGCCAAGGTGGAATTTTTTATCTTATCTATTAGCCTTTGAAGACTTGTTGCAGCTTTCAAAGACCATGAATACTATCAAAATAGAGGGTTAAGCAGGCTGGATAATACGATCATTAAAAAACTCAACCAATTTCCATTTTAAATTTGGATTTATTAGATGTCTTTTTGGCAAATGGCTGAAGTAGCAGATAGTTGTTATGCTTTTTGATTTGCTTCTATTTTGAAAATAAAATAGATTAGATTTTATTTCTTTTTAATTTTCAATTTTACTATTTTAACTAGCTACAGAAACCTGTAGCTTATCTTTGTTTTAAAAAATTAGTTTAAATTCAAGACATTTTTGAATAAAAATTGGTAATTAGTTATTAATAATTATCTAACATTGCTCTCATTTCATTTTTTCGGGGCATAATGTATCTGATGTTGAGATAATGGGATGGAGCATGCTGGACTTAGTTGATTTGTTATCTTTTATGCTTATTTTGTATTTGGATAAAAACTTGCATAGATTTTGGAAGATATAGTAGATTATGAGAGTTTTCAGGCCTCCTATATTTGTAAAGTTTCAGATATTTTTGAGATCTACTCCTATCTTAGAAGATAGGATGTTTAGTTTGCAAAACTCTTTAGATACTACAGATTTTTGTAATCAAAAGATCTCGGCCTGGGGCTTATTTTGAACAGTTTATACTCAAATTTAGACATAACAAATATTTACTTTATGCTTTAGTCATCTGTGAATGTTGTAGTGATCTATAATTTGTTTATCTTGGTAATTGAATGACTGCAGATAGATTTTGTCTTCGCAGATTGTTTTATTGTCAAGATAGTTTTTCTTCATGGTTCATGATTTTATGCTTCAGTTTTATCAAAATAATTGAATGATATTTCAATTCATATTATGAGGTTTACCTTAAATATGTTGATTGATTAAATGCAAGTTGTAACAGTAAGATTTATCTCATGTGTTATCGCCTGTAGTCTATTATATCACTGTAATTTTCTTGCGTCATGTTGTTTTATCAATTAAATACACCAGTCAATGCACAGTTTAACTTTTGTACCAAACAGTGTGAAGATGCACAGCAGATTTCTCTCGTGGATGGACTGATGTACGATTTACGGAAACAGTTGGATGCATGCTCTTCAAAGTGATTGATAGGTTAGTCTGTTCCTTTTTTCATTTGCTTGTTTATTACAGGAACTCTTATATATAGTATAATTTTCATTGTCTATATTTTTTTGTTTAATTAAGTAGTTTAATATTTGATCTTACGAATGCATATAGATTAAGAACAATTAAAAAAAACAAATAGTAATTTATGCTTTCTTTATCTACTTTCATCGAAAGAACCATTAAACATTTGATTTTTTATGAGTTCAAATCAAAACTCATTATTTGTATATTTTGTATATATGAATTAGATTAATAGAACTATCATATAAATATTATTTAAATAAACTGTATATATATTTAGATGTACATATATATTTCAGTGATTAGTAATTAGCGAGTTATTTCATTTCTTTTATTTATTTTTCGTTTCCTTTAGGAATTTGGATTGGCCAACGGAGCCATTAAACCCGTCAGAGTCAGTCAATCCAAACGGCTTGGGTTAATTAGACAACCCCAGACCAAATTCACTCTTCCAGTTGACGAGCAGTCAATTTCGCCCGTCAACAGGACCATAAAGAAAATATAAACAAGAAGTAATTTTTGGAAAGAATATGGTGGTCAATGACAGAGTAGCAAGACCTGGAAAGAAGACAGGAAGGAGTTATTAGATTTTGGTTAAATCTTTCTAGTCAAAGAAGTAGAGTAACTGGATGAAAAACTGATAAAGAAAGCAAGATATGATCAGCATAAACTTACTATGATGGTATCTCGCGTTCACTTGCTTGTTGATGTCCTTTTATTTTCCTCATTGAAGATTATAGGAACCATCTCAGTTGTTGCTTCTTGGCCTTCTTTGGTTAATTTGTCAATTGTCTTTTTAAACCAATATTCAATGTAGTTTTTCATTGGTGCAACATTTATTTCATGCTTGATTTTAATATTGAATAATCCGCCTTCCAAGTCTCTTAAGTCATGATATATGTCATGTATTTCCTCCTCAATATCTTGATTTTTAATAGAATAATCAACCAGTCAATTATCTATCGCTTCTTCTTTATATTCAATTATGCCATAAAATTTCCCAGCTTATAACCCCTTTAATATCTCAACTTGTTCATCAACTTGTTTCTTTGTCATAAACATTGAATTGAGAATTAACTTAGGGTCTTGTACCTCATCAGTTCTTCCTGCCAGATCTATCTCTGTGAGTCTTTTTAACAATTCTTCTCTTTTTACTATGGCTTCGTTGCATGCTTGGACAATGTTATTCAAATTCTTGATCTTTTCTTTCCAACAAGCATTCAGTTGTTTAATTCGACTTGGAGAAGGAACATCATCTTCTCTTCTTTTCGATTAAGCCATGTTTGAGACTTTTATTCCAAATGGAAAGACAACATCAGCGTAGAAACCTTCTTCATTCTTTAAATTAGCTTGCAGATACTCATGAAAAGCATGTTCCCTTAAGCCGAAAGAAACAATATTTTTTTATACCTCCCATGCTTTTGTTATCAATAACATTCTCTTTTTAATGTTTTTCTCTACATAACTTCGGATTATTGTGCGTAAACTAGAAGATCCTTTGAACTTAATGGTGGGTGTAGTTGTTTTAACCATTGATAAAGGACTTGTCAGGATTGGAAGAGGCATTAAGGAATTTTCCAATTATATAATCCTTTCTTTTAACTTAGCATTTTCATCTTCCAAACCATCGATAGAATCGTCAATAGCATCCCCGGTTGCCTTATGGATTTTGGAAATTTGTGGCAGTTGCATGTCCTTCAAGTTGACTTCTGAGCGAGACTTTCCCTTTTTATTCTTTTGGTCACTTCTTTCTACAATCAAATTTTTAGACTCTCTATCAAAAACAACACTTTGAAAAGTGAAGGAATCTTCTTCACTAAAGGTCTCATTTGCAACGACTTCCAATAAATAATTTTGTTGAGCCATATTTTTTGGTTATTCCATTGTAGGAAATATTTTCTCAATATATACTTAGCTCCATCTCCTCCAGAGAAAATCTTTGGATATCATTTTCTATAAGATTATCCTCTTCCTCTTGCACTAAATTCTTCATTTTTCTTTCTCACTAGGAGCTTATGTGAACTCTTAATTTTCCCAGGGGGAGGATTCTTCTCTCCCCCTCCACTTGAACTATTATTGACAACCTTTTTAATTGGGTGGGTCGTTCAAGCATTGCTCTGGGATGTGGTATTCTTGGGAGTAACAATTGGAGACTGAGCACTTCTTTCACTGGGACCTTTTCCCTTTTTCTTATAAAAATCATTACTATTGAGTAATGTTTCGAAGTCACTGGCATCGTGTACAAGAGTACTTTGGTTGTTACCTTCTTCTTCTTCGTTCAATATAGTCTGAATGAACAAGTTATTGAATCCCATTGAAAGCATATATTCTACAAATATTTTGTTCAGATCATAGCCTTTTATCTTTTCGACATACCTTAAATTCACATTGTTGAAATGATTTGCAAACTCGTCAATTTTATTTATATTTTTGAACATGAAATCTCCAATCTTCCATGGAAAGGGAATAAATTGCTTTTTCCTTTTTTCATGGAAAAAATGTAGCCAGAAGTTATATTGTCTTTCCACCTCTGTAATAAATAGTTTGTCAGATACATGATACGGGAGAAAAGAAGTATTTTCTTTCGAACAGAATATCATTATGACATTGTGATTCTCCATTTGTTCTAATGTTCCTTTTTTCTCTAATAATATGTTATCTTGGTCAGATATCCTTGAAGTATTTTCTCCCAACAATGGTCTTTTGAAGACTGAAACAAAATCATTCTAAACTTCATAGAAATACAGAGGGGTCTTATGTCTCCACGTTGTCTGATACCAAAAGGTAACTGGATCTATTTCATGATTCACCTTCTTACTTATGGTCAAGTTTGGGAATTGACAACAATATACAATAGTGAATATCATATAAGAATCAATAAATATTTTTTTGTCGTTTTTATAGTGCGATAAATGGGACGAGACTTTGATAGAAATAAATTTTCCCCAATCAAATATGGCTTGTTCTTGCATTGTAAAATACAAAATATATAAAATCATGCGAGAGATAGAAGCATTGCTTTCCTGACCTGTCAAACTGGTAAACAACCACGTAATTTCTCGATAGGGGTTTTTAAAAGACTCAACCTGGATTTTGCTTATATCTTTTGGGATAGATGCAGGATTCTCCAAATATTCAGGCAGGAGGTCAAGCCCATTTTTATGTTTCTTCAAAAAATATCTACAATCTTCTCCTTTGAAAGTAAGCGTCGGCTCCAGCAGCTTCAACATCTTGCGAAAAAGTTGCGGTGAAAGGGAAATCGGAGAATGATCTTGGATCTGTATAATTCTTTGAATTGGCACATACTTCTCCACACACCATGCAATGAGTTCTTTATTGTCAAAAACCTCAGGAACACACCTAGTGCGAGCGATTCCAGATGCCCAAATTACATCTTTCTATGCAGGAGGAGAGGAATAATATGAATATGCTCTTGACCACTGGAAATTCTGGTCTTCACAACAAAATATATTTAAAGTATCACCACAAAAATATTGTCTAGCTGATGGTTCCATAGGTTGATGGGAGTATTTCTTTAGCTGGATAATAACCTCAAATAAATGTTTTTGGAGAGATGATGATAATTTAGTCCATTGGAAAGTGGAGATTTAATGCAATTTAATGAGAAATTCCTCGAGCCTTTCACCATTAATAACGATCTTTTCGAAGCCAACACAATAGTGGTTAGCATTAAACAACACTTAATTCATATTGGGAAAAGCAAGAGAATGGCGGGGACGGACGAGAGTGAATTTGAATATGGATCTTTTTATGAACTCGCCAACCCGAGAACCTGCCAACCCGCAGTTATGGATGATCAAAAATATGTTAAGTGTAGAAAGGGGGACGGTCGGAGTTACATGCAGAAGGAATAAAATACTTAGGGGCTCAACACCAGCGACAAATCTGATGGTCAAAATGTAGATCACGGAACTTTGGGTGCAATGTGGAGATCATGAAACTTGGAGGATGAGGGCTTGAACCCGCGAACCTGGGAAGTTGAATAAATGGATAAGTGTAGTGTAGCAGTGGACTTATGACATGGGAAAGTGGATGGAAATGAAGGTTTGCCAACCTGCAAACTTGTCGATTACTGAAATATGACTAAGTATGGTAACTAGAAAGGGAGAGAAGAAAGGATAAAAGAAAGAGGGAAACAAGGGGAGGTGTAGAAGAGGGAAAAGAAATGGAAAAAAGAAGTTGGGAAGACAGAACAGGGAAGGAAAACCCAGAAACAGGAAATAATTTCAACAGTACCCCTAGTTGTAACTCGATGTCAAGTGTCCAATGTAATCGATGGTTCATCAATCCAAGTCTCGGTTAGAGTTTTATGGTGAGTTGCAACTCACTTCTAAATCCATTTAGGGACACATTGAGAATTTGGTCTAGGGGCGTAAAATTCAAACCAAGCAATAGAATTGAGTTCTATAAGCTCCCACAAGTGTGTTTGGCCAAGGCTTACGTGAGCACGGTACCCACAATTTCCTGAGCCGGCATTTTGCAAAATCAACCCCTTTGTGCAAAAAATGAATTATTCCTTAGTAAGTAAAATCCTAGTTTTGATATCATCAAATAAAATAATTTACAGGAAATTGAATCATAGTAGAGTGGCTCCCTAGCTATAACCCAGTGTCAGGAGTCTAATACAATCAGCGGTTTGTCCATTCGAACCTTGATTATATTTTTATGGTGATTTGTGTTGAGCACACACTTATACTGAGAGGGGGGTGAATAAGTATAAGGCTATATTTGTCTTTTAACATTCATAAACCATCATTAACATAATGAAGCAATCACATAAATACAATAACCAGAAGACACATAATTTAACGTGGAAACCCTTTTGGAAGAAAACCATAAAATATTATTTTTATTAATTTGTAGGCACCAACCTACTCAAGACACCAATCCCCATTATTGTTCGTAGGAATCAACCTACAGGAGACACCAATCCCCTCTTTTTTTTTGTAGGCGTCGACCTACAGGAGACATCGATCCCCTTTTGTTGTTAGTAGTGTAACATACCTAGTTACCAACTCTAACAAAATTCTTTGATACAAATATGTAACATACCCAGCCTCCTAGTTGGGTATCGCACTCTAATACTAAAATGTAACATCCCCGGCTTACTATTGAGGAATTCCACTCCAAAAATATAGTGTGCAAATTCTACACTATAACTTTGGTTTGTGTAGAAACATGTGTGGTAACGAGCACAATCCTACGCTGGATCGCATCACACAAAATTTTCCTCTTCAGGCACTAGAGATAACAATAGAATTAACATATAATACAATTGTGCACACAATCATTCAGAACACACAAATATAGTGCACAGTAAACACTCTGAACACATGATTATTGTCACACACCCATGACGGACATAATAAATTTTCACCTTTTCTCGAGGGACAGAATCCCTAAATTCCTACGGGGGCCTAGTGTAGGCTAGCACTTCCCTTATCCTCCTCCATGTGACCACTACTCATGACCACAAAGCCTATCCAGAAAGGCACATTCACGTTTCGTGATTTCAAGGGTATTGTGTTCAAGCCACCCCCAATTCCTTGTTTCCCAAAAACCCAAAAAGGGCTAACGGATGGTAAGCTCCCCCCCTTATCCTTCGACTATGTGACCACTGGCGGTGAGCACAATCCTTCCCGAAAAGGTATTTCAGGTTTTGTGACTTCGTGATTCCTGTTGTGAGTCCCCCTGACTCCTTCGATCCCTGAAACCCGGAATGGTCTTAACAGGCTCTATCTCCTCCTTTGGCCTTCGTCCATGCAATCATTCGCCCTGACCACGCGCTAACACCAAAAGGTGTTGTCGGGAATCACATTTTGGGATTCCTGTTGCAAGGAACCTTGGTTCCCCAATCCCCGAAATCTTTCGCCCAGATCAACGATCTCCCTCCTTTGAGATCTGACGGCTCAAATCCTTCCGCCAACCAATGGTCCAGATTAAAACCCGACTTTCCACCTTTCGGGACTCTGGGGGAGTCTTCACCTCCCAACTCAAGATATTGAATCCACGAAATGGGTTGGGCATCAGATCAACAGCCCAGATCCGACCGTGATCCAACGGCTCTAAATCAAACCGGAGTTTCGCCTTTCACTATTGGAGTGCCAAGGAGCAGAGTCCTTCCAACTCCTGAAATCCAGCTAGGCCAGATATAGTGACACCTTTCATGAAGATGGGCGGTCCTAATTCTTTCATGAAATCTCCTTTCGCGAATTTGGGGGAGTCTTCACTCTCGTTCTTCCGATAACCAATTCCCCGATGGAAGTAGATCGCCCTCCACATGTCCCTTTTGATGGATGGTTCCGATTACTTTGGGCTTTCAATACTTTGACGGGTCTACCTTCCCGCCTACACAAGGGTTAAGCTCTACATATCGACGGCTCTGAGCATTTCCACAGATCAATGGCCCAGATTTTGCCAGGATTTCGCGTTTTGTGAATACTTAAAAATCTGCCCGTTGACTCTTCTGATGTGCGATTCATCGGAACTCCTATCGCCCTCCACATACCTCTTCTGATGGACGGTCAAGGTAGATCCCCATGGATCCTAGGATCTATGGTCCCGATTCATTTGCTACTTGTGAAGACTGAAGCGGTCGATGCGTTAACGCCTACGCTTCTCCTCTAGATCCATCGGTTCTGACAGACCTGCGATACTCCCGAAAGGATCTCGTATATTCGTCTAGCAAACGAAAGGATTCCCCCACACTTTTTCGCTAATTGGACTCGCTATCCTTTCTGAACTTAGGTGATGAAGTTTAATTTCTCTGAGCTTCAATTTCCCACAACTCTGAAACATTTGAGAGCTAACTCCTTCTTTCACAGGGTTTCCAGGCCCGGATCACATGATCCTTCAGAGGGTTCTTGGGTAGTCATCCCTAAACTTGGTCGGGTTTCTGGATAAGGGCTTGGGTACTTTTCAAAGTCCCTAGGCTACTGACCCAAATGCAGTGCCTTCCTAACTCACCGAGTTATGAGATATGACACCGGGGTAGGGTAATCGCATGGGTTTACCATAGCGGTAGCCATACCAATCAGTTTACTCCGACTCTGAGACATGATGCAATTCGCTGGGGGAAATTGCCTTCGAGGGATTAAACTAGAATACCACGAGAGTCAGGCAGGTGGGACAATTCTCAGTGGAACTGACTCATGCTCCAGACTTACTCATTTTATATAGAAACCAACTATGGAATATAAGTATACACATGCATTTATTATTTCCAATCTAATTACCAGGAATTCATAGCATACAGAAGCCATTTATAGGTATATAAACATGAGCATGTGTCCATGATATTCAATTCAAAATACAAGTCATAAAAAAACTTATCAGAACCACAAGACGTGATGTGACTGCCAAGAGGGGTGCTCGTTTCCACCCAACCATAGGCTCAGTCACTCCCAATGGATTTATCACTGGCCACCCCCGAGATTAGGCCACGATGCTTCAAGACTCAATCTCTTACTTCCAGCTCAATGGAAGTTAGGGATGAAGGTTACTCTCCTTCTTCCCCTATACAAGAATATATGACGACGAAGGTTACTCTCCTTCTCCTCCCTCAGTCTCCATTCCCGTGATCAGAACTCAACTTCTCATTTTTCTTTCATCCTCCTTCAGACCCGAGAGGTTTCTTGCTCTCTTCTCGGCCTTCCTCGCCAACTGCCCCTCTATCCACCATGCTTTTCCTTCTTGCCTCCCTCGGTAGGGTTGTGTGTTGCTCGAATCCCCCCATCTGTGGTCAGGTCCAGAATCCATCTGATGGGCAGTCTTCCCCATCCCTCATTAACTCTTGAAGAGCCCCTTCCCACCTACCAGCCTGATGGGAATTCATTTCTGAGCAGAGTTTTGTTCTGATATGAGCAACATTAAATCCAGTATGGAACTAGTTCGGTGGAGGTTATCGCAACCATTTTGGGTTCCATCCACCACCTTTTTATTATCAATCATGGCCTCTCTTTCTTAGCATGTCCCCTCTCTCAGCAATCATGCAACACGTTTCGATTATCCAACAAAATAATAGGATTTACATTCATCGACATTTATACAAAGGTCCACCAAATTAAACATTCACACTTTGAGTTTGCCATAGTTCCTGGCCAATAAAGTTATATTTATAGACTGGGGGAAACAGGGTGTTACAATTCCATCCCCCTTAACGGAATCATTGTCGTCGATGTTCTATCTACCAATATGATATGTATGTATAGGAGCAAACAAAATCGGAAATGTCTGCCTCATGGAATCTTCCATTTCCCATGTAGCCTCATCTGGGCCAAAGTGTTTCCATTGCACCTTGACCTGTGCAATGGTTCGGTTCCTGAGTATTGTTTCCTTCCTGTCTAGTATGCACTGGGGTTCTGGCAGGAATTATCCCTCCGGTTCCACCTGGATCATAAACCAGTCAATTATATGATTAGCATCATGTACATATTTTTTCAATAATGAAACATGAAAAACATTATGTGCCTTTATAGTGAGAGGAAGTTCTATCCTATAGGCTACAGGTCCCACTCTATCTAGGACTTCAAAGGGTCCACAATATCGAGGTGCCAACTTGGCATAGGCTCCCATACTTAAGAAACTCTTCTGGGGTCTAACTCTGAGATAGACATGGTCTCCAGCTTTGAACTCTCGGGGATTTCTCTTTTTGTCGGCGTAACTTTTATGTCGGTCCTAAGAAATTTTCAGATTTTGCCTTATCTGCACTATTTGTTGTTCCATTTCTCTCAGCATGTCGGGTTCGATTGTAATTTTTTCCACTGGACTATTCTAGCTGATTGGGATCTTACACTGTCTACCATAGAGGGCTTCAAAGGGGCTCATCTTTAAGGATTCTTGATAACCGTTGTTGTAGGCAAACTCTACCAATGGAAGGTAGTCTTCCCACTTCTTAGGCTGATGCATTACGTGCATTCTTAGCATGTCCTCTACTATTTGGTTTACTCTTTCTGGTTTTCCATCAATTTGAGGGTGATAGGCTGTGTTGAACAACAATTTAGTCTCGAAACCAGCCATTAGGTATTTCCAAAAGTTTGAAGTGAATTTGGTATCTCTGTCAGATAAAATTTCCTTGGGCATGTCATGCAGTCTGAATATCTCTTTCATGAAGATGTTGGCAATATCTGTTTCCTTGCAAGTTGACTTGACAGTGATGAAATGGGCAGACTTACTCAATTTGTCCACCACGACAATGATGGCGTCATTTTGCTTGGTCGACTTTGGTAATCCGGTGATGAAATCCATGGAGATGGTTTCCCATTTCCATTATGGAATCGGTAGGGGCTGTAATAATCTTGTTGGATGTCGGTGCTCTGCCTTAACTTACTGACATTCTAGGAACTTATCTAAATAGTTAGCTATGTATTTCTTTAACCTAGGCCAATAGAATTGTTTCCTAGTGGTCGTGATCATCTTCTAATATCCCGGGTGACCAGTATATGGTCTCTTATGCAGTTCATCCATTATGAACCTCTTCAAGTCGTCATAGTCTGGAATATACATTCTATTTTTGTAAGTCAGTAGCCCTTCCTCGAGCATTTGGTAGCCTTCATACTTCATCCCTATAGGTTCTTGCTTTAGGTATGAAGTCATGATATTAAAGAATGCATCTGTCTCCTGTGCATTTCTGATTCTCTCCCTGACATCCATTTTCCAGGTGCTTACTGCTGCTAGATGAATCTTTTTTATACTTCTGCTAAGGGCATAGGAGACCCTATTTTCCTTTCCTTTTATATGTTTGATTTCAAAATCAAATTCACTTAGGAGATCCATCCACCTCGCTTTCCTGGCATTGAGTTTTGGTTGATCAAATAGGTGTCTCAATCCACAATGATCTGTCATAAGCACAAATCTTCTCCCCGGGAGGTAGTGTCTCCACATTTTTAAGCATGTACTATGGAAGCCAACTCTAGGTCATGGGTCACATAATTAATCTCATGATCATTTAATTTATGGGACGTATATCATATTACACATCCTTGCATGACTCCTCCAAGTCCTTCCTTGCAGGCATCTATACACACAAGGAAATAACCATCCGGGTCCGCAATCTTTAGCACATGTGCATGGGTCAGAAGGTATTTTAGTTCCTAAAATCTCTCTTCGCATTTTGACGTCCAAACGAATTTAATCCCCTTTTTCTGAAGGGCAGTGATTGGACAGCCAATCTTGGAAAACCCTTTTATGAATCTTCTATAGTATCATGCTAAGCCCATGAAGGACCTAATATCAAATACATCTTTCGGGGTAGGCCATTCCATAATGGATCTGATCTTGTCAGGGTCTACTGCCACCCCTTCCTTAGATATGACATGGCCTAAGTAGTGGACTTGCTTCTGAAAGAAACCGCACTTGCTAAACTTAGCGTAGAGCTGATGCTCCCTTAGTACTTGAAGTACGAGTCTAAGATGTTCTTCATGCTCTTCCCTGTTCTTGGAGTAGATTAGGATATCATCAATGAAAACCAATACAAATTTGTCTAGAAATTTGTTGAGTACATTATTCATCAAGCACATAAAAGTGGCGGAGGAATTGGTTAACCCAAATGGCACCACCACAAATTTGTAGTGACCATACCTCGTCCTGAAGGTTGTTTTGTGGATATATTCATCCCTAATCTGGACTTGATGGTAGCCCGATCTTAGGTCAATCTTTGAGAATATGGATGCACCTCCCAATTGGTCAAACAAGTCATCGATTCTTGGTAAGGGGTACTTGTTCTTTATGGTTACCTTATTAAATTGTTTGTAATCTATGCACAATCGGAGTGTGCCATCTTTCTTTTTCACAAATAGGATGGGCGCTCCCCACAAAGACACACTGGGTCAGATGTAGCCTTTGTCCATCATCTCCTTTAGATGTACCTTGAGATCAATGAGCTCTGGCGTGCTCATTATGTATGGCATTCTAGATGTTGGTACCGTTTCCGGTGTAAGTTCTATTGAGAATTCAATATCCCTTCTCGGAGGTAGACCTGGTACTTCTTCTGGGAATACGTCCTTGTATTCTCTTAATATGGGGTGGTCCTCAAGGTTTGGTTTGTCATTTTCAACGGAGTCCAACATCTATATTGCATATAAGGAACACCCCTTTCTGCAATACTTCTTAATTTGAAGGGTCGATATTTGTCTCACTGAGACAGGCTTCTGAATCCCTTAGAGGGCCATCCTTCTCCCATCTTCATTTACACATTCTAAACTTTTATGGTAACAGTCCATTTTAGCTTTATGAGCAGCCAACCAGTCCATACGAATCAACAAGTCATAAGATTCCAAGGGAAGTATATTAAGGGTCGCTTGGGTGGGTAATCCACCCATGAAGAATTGGTAGGTTGGTATAGCCTCTACCACCTTTCTTTTGGTCACAGTGGCTAGTTGTACCAGCCATGGTTTAACATGTCTAGTTGGTTGCAGTTTACACTTATTGGCAGTCTGAGGGGCTACGTAACTCAAATTAGAACCTGGGTCAATTAAAATAGAAATTGGATGTTTGGCGATCATACCTTCCAGCTCCACTACTGAAGCTTGATGGTCGGCTTGATTATTGTCTAGGGATGCATAGATTCGTGGCATTCTCCTAGCCACATCATTGATGATGGTATATTCTTGGATATTGTAGACCCCCTTACTATTTTGTTGTCTGTGTGGGCAGTCCCTCAACCTATGATTTTCTCCACAACCCCAGCATTTTAAGGGTTCCTTATTTAGGTTATCGGTCTTTGTTGGGACTATATGAAAAGGTTTATTTCCACTTTGAGAAGGGAAATTTTGTTGATATACATTTCTAGCTGGAAGGCTCCCCCTAGAATCTTTTCCATAGTTCTTAAATCTTGAGGAGTTAAATCTTTTCTTATGGAATCCCGAACTATTATTTTTCTTCCATTCCTCGTGGGGTCTTGTCTCGCTCCTAATATGTTCATAACAATACCTCGCCTTCCAGATAACTTCTTCTAAGGTCCTTGGTTCGTCGAACTCAATCCTGTCCCGGTAGGCCTGGGGTAACCCACTAATGAATCGCTGCATTTTTTCTTTTTTATCTTTTATGTAGGGTACATAGCTCAGTAGTTCAAGGAATTTATTGACAAATTCCTCTATGGTGAGTTGTCTCAGCCGAAGTTCATAGAATTCTGTGGTTTTCCCATCCATGCATTTTTCTGACAAATACTGCCTTCTGAAGTATTTCTCGAACTATTTCCATGACAAGTCCTTCTCGTGGAATCCTTTCACATTCCTCAGGTCCTCCCACCATATGGAAGCCTTTCCATTCAGGTTGAAGATGGCTATTTGAGCCTTCAAGTTTTCGGAGTAGTCATGGACTCTGAAATACTTCTTTAAACCAAGCAGCCATGCTTCTGCCTCTTCTCCCTTCTTTATCTCTCTGTCGAAAGAGGGTGGTTTGGCTTTCTTGAACTCTTCAGGGCCACTGGTTTTGGAATGCTTTCATTTCTTTCCTTTCTTCTAAGAATGCAAGTTGGCCCTGCTACTAGAAGACCCTTCGGAGTTATCATCTTCCTTTCCAGAGCACTCTCTCGATGAGTGTCCCCTACCTCCAAGTTGGACCTTCTTCGCGGTACTTCTCCCAGTGGGGTCACTTCTGGAGACATGTTTTTGGGTCTTAGGTGGACTCTGACCTCTCTTCTTGCGTCGTCGGTCCGCATGACTAGTTGTAGGTTCGTGTTGCAGTTGCCTCTGTATGTCAGATAATATTTGTAGCAAGATTGTGTTAACTTCTATTTGTTTATCTTGCTCCTTTATCAATCTCTCATTGTCAGCCTTGAAACTCTGTAGCTCGGCCCTGAGCCTTCTTACAGTTTCAGCCATATCCGGAGGGGTTTCTACCGCCCTCCTTTCATCAGATTCCTCATCTCTATTGTGGGAGCCATCCCCCACTTCATGGCATGTCATCATCCTTTAGTGTTGGTGTCTTCCTATGATTCACTGATTGTTCAAGTGTTGCCAAAAACACATATATTTAGCTAACATTTTATTAGTCCATGAACAATACATGGTTTAAAACTTCATAATGTACACACACAATAGAAAGTTTCATTTCTTTCCTTAATAATATTTTTAAATCAATCGTCTTAAGAAAGAGGTAAGATAGGGTGTCACTCCTTGGAAAGTAACCATATAGGGTTATTTAAGCGACTCTTCCATGAGACCAAGTAGGCCAAGTGTTGTAATTTTTCTCTGATACCGTTTTGTAACACACCCACAATGGACATAATAAATTTTTTCCTTTTCTCAAGGGACAGAATCCCTGAATTCCTACGGGGGCCTACCACAGGCTAGCTCTTCCCTTATCCTCCTCCATGTGACCACTACTCATGACCACAAAGCCTATCCAGAAAGGCGCCTTTCGCGTTTCACGATTTCAGGGGTATTGTATTCAAGCCACCCCCGATTCCTTGTTTCCTGAAAACCCGAAAAGGGCTAATGGGTGG
The DNA here is from genome assembly GCA_009831015.1 of Picea engelmannii. Lineage (NCBI taxonomy): Eukaryota > Viridiplantae > Streptophyta > Pinopsida > Pinales > Pinaceae > Picea > Picea engelmannii. The sequence continues at coordinate 582,969 of ML791949.1, forward strand.
TAACCCTTATCCTTCGACTATGTGACCAATGGCAGTGACTACAGTCCTTCCCGAAAAGGTATTTCGGGTTTTGTGACTTCGTGATTCTTGTTGTGAGTCCCCCTGACTCCTTCGATCCTCGAAACCCGAAATGGGATTAACATGCTCTATCTCCTCCTTTGGCCTTCATCCATGCGATCATTTTCCCTGACCACATGCTAACACCAAAAGGTGTTGTCGGGAATCGCATTTCGGGATTCTTTTTGCAAGGAACCTTGGTTCCCCAATCTCTGAAACCCAAAATCTTTCGCCCAGATCAACGATCTCCCTCCTTTGAGATATGATGGCTCAAATCCTTATGCCAACCAACGGTCCAGATTCAAACCTGACTTTCCACCTTTCGAGACTTTGGGGGAGTCTTCACCTCCCAACTCCCGATCTCGAATCCACGAAATGGGTTGGGCGTCATATCAACAGCCCAGATCCAACCGTGATCCAATGGCTCTAAATCAAACCGAAGTTTCGCCTTTCGCTATTGGAGTGGCAAGGAGAAGAGTCCTTCCAACTCCCGAAATCCGGCTAGGCCAAATCTAGTGACACCTGTCCTGAAGATGGGAGGTCATGATTCTTTCGTGAATTCTCCTTTCACGAATTTGGGGGAGTCTTCACTCTCGTTCTCCTGGTAACCAATTCCCCGATGGAAGTAGATCGCCCTCCATGTGTCCCTTCCGATGGACGGTTCTAGTTACTTCGGGCTTTCAGGACTTTGACAAGTCCACCCTCTCGCCTACGCAAGGGTTAATCTCTACAGATCGATGGCTCTGAGCCTGTCCATAGATCAACGACCTAGATTTTGTCGGGATTTCACATTTCACGAATCCTTAAAAATCTGCCCATTGACTCTTCTAATGTGTGATTTAGCGAAACGCCTATCGCCCTCCACGTACCTCTTCCGATGGACGGTTAAGGTAGATCCCCATGGATCCTGGGGTCTACGGTCCCAATTCCTTCGCTACTTGTGAAGACTGAAGGGGTCGAGGCGTTAACGCCTGCTCTTCTCCTCTAGATCCATCGATCTTGACAGACCTGGGATACTCCCGGAAGGATCTCGTCTATTCGTCTAGAAAACGAAAGAATCCCCCCCCCCCCTT
>ML791949.1:593153-653144 GCA_009831015.1 Picea engelmannii
TCAATTACTTGACATCAACCAATGACATCAATCAAACCAAACCATTTACATCAATGACATATGATCCAACAATCTCCCAAGTAATCAAACCTATTGGCATCAATGACAAACCATTGGCATCAATGACAACATGATCCAACATTTTAAGGGGTTCTTGTAGACAATTTGATGTATTTTGACTCCCATGATAACTTCTACCTTGAGCATCATTTGTAATGGAGGTAATAATTTTTGACATATTTGTCATTTGTTTCTGTGGATACATTGATTCGTTGAAGTATCGATTTTTTTGATTAGGATGTCTATAAGGCATCCTTGCAACTTGATATTTACTTCGTGTACTTGTAGCCTCTTCTTGATTAACACTTGGAATTGAGTCTTCTTCATAGCCCTGGCTTGTTTCTACTTCGACATGTGAAGACCTCTTTACATCAACTGAATCCTTTTGAATCGTAAGATTGACTGGGTCTGTATTAATTGTTTTATCCACCATCAAGTTTTTTCCATTTGAAGACTTATGTAGTTCCACAGGTTCATTCATTGTCTCTTTATCTACCAATGATTCCTTATTGATAAGTTGTTCTAACTTGTCCTCTATCGTCTTCTTATCACTCTTTATCTTCTTAATCTGGGTGAGTAAACTTTGATTATGGATTTTTAAATGACAATTATCTTCGTCTTTCTTTGATAACTTCTTAATAAGATTTTGATTAGCTTGATCTAACTTCCGATTTTGATCTTTTAAGAAAGAGATTTCTTGATTTCGTTCTAGTAAGGTCTTGTTATGTTTTTTTCTCTCATCTTTAATTTGTGCATGAAACTCCTCGTTACGTTTTGCTTGGAAAGAATACAATTTATTCTTAAGTTTCTCCATGACAACTTCATTTTGTAAATTTATATTGGTCTCTTTATAATATGCTAGTTTTTCTTCCAATTTCTTGTAGTCATTTTGATATTCTGTTAGAATAAATGGTTTTCGACAATTTGTGCATTTAAAATTTTGATTTCTAAAGGATTCTTGAAAATTAAACACCATTGCACAAAATGGACATTTTGCCAAAAATGTAGGATTATTTATAGTTGTCATAGTTCACTTGGTACTTCTTTGAAAGTAAGTAAATGATTAAATGTACTGAATGCATAAGATCCTCAAATAAAATTTAATAATAACTCTTTAAACTTTATCACTTTCCCTTTTAATACTCTTAAAATCATTTTCTATATACTTTCTTTTTCCACTTATAAATACTTCACCAATTAAAAATTTTAAATATCTTACGAGACTTTAAATACTCCTTTTTATATTCTTGACTATTTGTTAGCGGTGGCTAGGACTCAAGAAACGCGACCCTATGGAATAGTTTTTTAGAAATAAATACGCACATATACATATATATGGTATGGAATACCATGGGCCAATGGTTTTCCAAAACCATGGGATGTTAAATCTCTAAAGGTAAAATAAAATATTCACTTTTCCACTTCTTTGGAACTTTTTTTTTAATTACCTTTACTTACATTTTCTTGGTATGCACTTATATTTGTTCATGTGCCTTTAAGAAACCCTTTCTTTTTTAATTTTTTTTATCTCCTCTTTTTTTTTCCTAATTTCTTCTAACTTTTGAAGTCGAAATAACATTTCATAGCCATGTAATATTTTATTATTATTATTGTATTTGCATTGCCATATTTTTATTTTTAATGTTTCGGTTCTTCTAATGTGCAGCGGAATAATTTCTTCCTTCATGTAAACTTGTGTGATGAATGGCCAAGGGCCACTTGTGGTCAATATGACCCGAAGATCAGAGAAACTCTGAATATTTTTCAGTGTGTCTAGAAGCCTATATGGCCAATGGCCAAGATCAGTATGAAGCTCTTATACCACTGTGGTGAACCAAGCCAGTTCACCAAGTAAATACCCAATGTAGGTAGGACAATAGGTTATAATCCATAAAGGATAATATATTAAATAATAATGTATATGAATATGAGATGATGAGAGACAATAAGAATGAGGGCCTTATATACCCACGCAGGGGTGCCCTTCCATGAAGAGATGTGACCTTTCATTGGGAAGGTGTCTCTTCATTAATTATTCGTTAACTATTATAATGTATTTATATTTATTATTATATATTATGTTCATAACAGACCATCTTACATCAACCCACAAGGAGGAATACCAAATCCTTATCCTTCTGGATTACATTCTGGACAACCTTTCTCGGGGGTCCTGAATCCTACTTAGGGTCCTCAAGTGATCCAGGTGGATATTGGTGGCCACCCACCTGTTCCAACTGGCTCCTTTTGTCAGTTGTTAGTTCAGCACATTCTTCTATATTTCTTTGTAATTGTGGGTTCTACACTTCCGGGGTTGTTTGGAGACCTACACATATTCCAGGTGGATACTGGTGGCCTCCCACCTAATCCAAATGGTTGATTTTGTATGTTTTCATGTCAGCACATCTTATTGTACTTCCAGGGCCGTTTTGGAGCCCTAAACAGTGTTATTTTGTCTCGCCACAGTAAAAATGTAAACGGAGTCAGAGTTTGACGGTGTAATGTGTAGTTCTCGAAAATATGTTTCCAACGGGCTATCACGCGCCTAAAACGGAGATCATATGCAAAGGTTACGACCCAGGGAAGTTAATGTACTAACTTACCCAAACGGGGCCCACATGACTTTTGGTGTTTCATCTCCTAGGGTTAGGTTTTTGGATGTCTAGGGTTTTGGCATTCTTGTTTAACATAAAAAGGGCTTCAGAGCCTCATTGTAAGAGCATTCTTGTGAATGAGGGTAGTCGTCACATATCTTCTTAGAGATAAATCTACCACCATTCTAGTGAGTCTTGCACTCTGTATTTTTACAGTCTCTTTACAATTCTTTCATTAATGTAAATTAAGTATTTTTTTATTTCTCTGTTTCTGGCAAGTTTCATCAGTATTTCACTGTAATTTCTTTGCTTTCATTTCGTTCCGAACATAATCCAGATCATTAAGGAAAACAATATTATCCTCCCCAAGGGCCACAACTTGTTTACCCTCCTCAAGGGAAAATTGTTTATCCACCCCAAAATAATCAAACGACCTATCCTCTGACGGGTTACACTGGTTATCCTCCCCAGGTCCAAGCGGTTTTCTCTTCTCCTTTCGTGAACGTTCCTAGACAAATGAATCCTACCTATGCTGGTCAACCACATTAGTATATGGGAGGGCCTATTGGTTCTAAATATCCACCTCAACCAGTTTACGTCCCTACTGGTGTTCCCGTGCCACACCAGTATCATCATCAGGTCAATCGATAGCGACCGTTCCTAGCCATGCTCGATCTACCAGATCTCTCAAGATTGACAAATGATCCTATATTACATTCTCCTTTCTGGCTAGTTATTCCTGCTAAATTACCTTCTGACATCCCAAAATTTGATGGTAATCCTGGAAAAGACCCTAACAACCATGTTATGACATTTCATCTATGGTGTTCATCAAACTCAATTATGGATGATTCTATCCGATTATGTCTTTTCTAGCGCACACTTACGGGTTCCGCAACCAAATGGTACATTGAGCTCAACCGCAATAATTTTCAAGAATTTAATTCCCTTGCCATGGATTTTATCACGCATTTTCAATTGTCCATCCATTATTAGATTGGTACAGAACTCTTCACCTCCCTTCATCAAACCAACTCTGTACATATCTCTAATCATATTCATGAGTGGAGACGACAGCGAAGGTTGATCAAAGAAACCATTCCTGACCAATTGTTGGTTGAATGGTTCACTAAATCTCTTTTACTTCCAATTGCTCGTGATGTAGCCATGGGTGGTGTCATCACTGAAGAGGAAGCTATTGCTCATGCCCAGTACCTAGACTTGGTTTATTCCCAATATGGTACTTTGTATGAATTGATTATGAATGTTCCCCATATGTCAACCAATCCATCCAAACCATCCTCCATGGCTCACACGAATGGAGTTATTGGTTCCCTCAAAACCCAATACACTTCACATTCGATCAGCCCAGCTAATCACCCAGTTACTGCGTCCACTATCAGTTTGACTTCACTCTTATCCACCTCCACCCCGACTCAAATATCCGAGGTGAATGCAGTTCAATCTGCTTCTTCACAATAATCAAAGAAGAAGAAAAAAATAACCAAAGAAGAAAAATAATCAAAATGAAAACAAAAAAACACCCACTCAACCGCCTTCTACTAAGAAACAACCACGGCGAAAACCAAAATTTCCATGTCTCATTTGTGGTGACGATCACTACACGTGAGATTGTCCTCATCACGACGAAGTTTCAAAACTTTTTAAAGGAAATTCCCAACCCGTTGTGTTAACACAACCTTTTCCACAACAACAGCCCCTGGTTGCGCAAGCCCCTGCACCTCCGACAAGTGGAAATCCAACTCATCTTCCTAATGAGGAAGCTTCATCGAGTGCCCACATGTACATGTTAAATGGGATAGATTTAACCACTTGTACTACGATGTATGACACTCCAGCTAAACCTGATAAATAAAAAGTCGTTAATGGTACTTCATCGAATACATCATCTGCCACCGTTAATCCTCCATCTGGGCCACTCCAGATTGAGAAACCTACTTTCGACTCTATCTTACGTACTCCCAAGAGAACTATTTTAAAGTCAACTTTTCATCCTAGTTCACATTTCACTCAAAACTACAACATCGTTGAAGATTTGGCCCAGGCACCGTGTGTTATGTCAGCTCTCGAATTTCTATAACATTTCCCTAGTCAATGTAGGACTCTCTTAGCCGCCATCGGATTAATAGATCCTGATTCATCTAATAATATCACTTTTAACCTCGATAATTTCAAGTCGTAAAATTTCTCACCAGCTTGCTTTCCAAATCGATGTTGTTGTCCACAATCAACATATTCATCGCACGATCTTGGATGAGTGAGCCTCCACATGTGTCATGTTGTTATCTTGTCGAAAAGGGTTGAAATCACCTGGTCTTAATCAATCCCCTACTATGTTATATGCATTCTATGGGTGATTCTTTTGTCCTCATGGACTTATGCAGTCCTTAGTTGTTCAATTGTGAGGCAAGACTATCTCAGTAGATGTTGAGGTAGTCGATGCTCCCCTCGATTACAACTTGTTGTTAGGAAAAAATTGGTTTTATTCCATGAACATCGTTGCTTCATCGATGTTTCGATGTGTACAGTTCCCCCATCAAGGTAAAATTGTGACCATTGATCAGTTAGATTATTGCACCCCCGGCACTCACACTCCCACAGCAAACAACATTCCTTTTTTTGGAGATTCCAGGATCACTTACGAAAGTGTAGGAGTAGGTATTTTAAAAGACTCTTCGCTTATGAGTACCTTTGTTGCACCGCTTCCTCCCACTTCACAACATATTTTCACGATTAATATGATCTCGACTATGGCATATCAATCCTACGAATCATTTGATCCATGGATCATGCCTAGTCCTTCAAAGTTTGATGCACTAGGTGACACTATGCCACTTAGTCCTACAGAGGATGTGTATGACTCCATCCAATCTGCCTCTCCCTCACCGAACGACCAACATTTGTTGGCGTCTATCGCTTACTCATTTCCATCTTGGTTGGATTCCCTCTAATCTACTTTCGATTACATCCTCCATATTTTTCCATCGGACGAATCCATTATGGAAATGCTTAGTATCGAAGAGGTACCTTGGGATGATAACCACCATCACTCATCCTTTCTTCCTAGTTTGGATGAAATTGAGAATGATATACATTCTATCTTTCCTTGTGATATTGTCGATTGCCCCCAATTTTCAATACTTACTCAGGATACCATCTCTGAGAGGAACTTGGGAAACATCTCTTCTACAATTACTATCGACATATCAATCAAAGAAGGTATTGTAGAAAATGTTCATCTAGGTGCAGATTGTTCTCCTGAAGAAGTGGCAAGTTATACCACTTTGTTCAAATAATTTCATGACATCTTCACTTGGAGTTACAAAGAAATGTCAGGGATCAATCCATCGATCGTTGTGCATGAGATAAAAACTTACCCACACGTTAAACCTGTAAGACAAAAAAAGCTTCGCTCGGTTCATCCTAAGAAAACCGTGGCCATAACGGCAGAAGCTGAAAACTGTTGAAGTCTGGTTTTATTTATCCTGTCCCCTTGACTGACTGTGTTTCTAACATTGTTCTAGTAGCTAAGAAACAAGGGACCATTCATGTTTGCGTCGATTATAGGGATATTAATAAGGCTTGTCCCAAAGACAATTACCCTACACCTTTCATCGACCAAATTATCGATAATTGTGTTGGCAACGTCATTTTTCGTTCATGGATGGTTTTTCCAGATACAACCAGATTAACATTCTACTGGTTGATCAACATAAAACAACCTTCATATTCCCTTGGGGGACGTTCTCTTATCGGAAACTACCTTTTGGTCTTAAAAATGTTGGAGCTACTTTCCAGCAGGTCATGTCGTGCGCATTCCACGACATCAAACATATTGTGGAACCCTAACTCGATGACTTACTCACTCACTTGTCTCATCGACAAGACCATATTGGTCACTTACGGGCCATTTTTCTTCGATTTTTTACCATATCCGTTTCAACCCCCACAAATGCATCTTCGTTGTCGAATTAGGCCGACTCCTCAGATTCATCGTCTCTAAAGATGGGATTAGGGTGGATCCCTTAAAAGTTAAATCTATTCTCGTTTTACCCCCTCCCAACAATCTGACCCAACTACAAAGTTTTCAAGGGAAGGAAAACTTTCTTCGTCATTTCATTTGTAATTATGTTGAACTCACTAAAGGATTTATGAGATTGTTTCAAAAAGATACCCATTTCATATGGGATAACACTGCTCAACGCTCATTTGATGCCCTTAAGCATGCCTTAACTAACACTCCTCTTTTGCACCCATCGAATTATGAAAAACACTATATCCTTTATTTGGTTGCCTCTACCTCCACTATTTCTATGGTGTTAGTTCAAGAGGATAATAACGACGATGAACATGTGATCTACTATCTGAGTAAGAGTCTATCAGGTCCCGAACTCCAATATTTGCATGTTGAAAAGTTGGCTCTGGATGCAGTTGCTGTCGTCCAGATATTTCGCCATTACATCATGTTACGCACTACCATGGTCATCGCAGACTCAAACCCCATGTACCATATCTTGACTCGTCAAGTCCTTGGTGGGAAATATTCCAAATGGATCATTATTCTACAAGAATTCGATCTCGAGTTTTCCAAATCGAAAGCTAAAATATTCTTGGTCTTTGTAGAATTGATATGTGATCTTCCATATACTGATGAATATATTGAGCCCAGTGATTCTCTTCCTAGCGAATCTCTATTCCTCATTAGTACGTTTGACCCTTGGTATGGAGATATTCTTCTCTATCTCCAAACCCAACATTTTCAGCCAAACATCTCATGTGACAAACGTCGTCGTATCTGACACCATTTTAAACACTACCTCATAATCGGTGACACATTGTACCGCCATGGCATTGATATTGTCCTACGACGTTGTTTAACCCACGATAAGGCTCAACGAGTATTAAATGACTAACACCTTGGAGCTTGTGAAGTTCATCTCTCTGGGATGGCTACAGCCCAGAAAAATATTGTGTTCCAGTTATTTTTGGCCATCTATATTCAAATATTTTATCGAGACCGTCAAAAAATGCCCACCCTGTCAAATCTTTCAAAAAAAAGCTCGAACCCACCCCACTCTGTTGCATCCCATTAACTGTGACCCCAGTATGAAATGCTCAGCTACATATGCCTCGATTGGTTGAGGATTTTCCCGGTGTCTGGAAAAGAGAATGGGTGCCCCTCTCCTCGAGAGCCCCGTCATAAAATATACATCATCTAGTTTGATTTCAAGCATATGCGATTCGATGTGAAACGCTTGCTCAGCATCATCCCATAGACCAATTAAATACTCAAGCAATAGAACTTCCTTTCTCATATTTTGGAGCTTGAAGTATTTGAGTAACCCATAGTTTCACAAAGTTGCCCTTGCTTGAGGGTCTTGGAGAGCAACAATATCATCAAACTCATTTTCACGCTCTTTCCACTCTATCATAGCTAACCAATAGATGACATCTGCGAATGCAACATTTAAACATCATTAGTCAATTTTTGTATGGAAAACGTTGCCTCTATTTAGCCCAAAATTCAAAATAATTTTGAGTTCTTTGCCTAGCACTCCCTCAAAACCACCTACAGAGCACTAGAACTCCCTAAGAATATGCACCAGTGCGATCAAATCTCAGTCGGCACTCCCCTCGGTGCTTTGAGGGAGCATCGATCTGATTCAAAGCTCTAGGGATTCCTAAAGAGCCTAGAACGCTCAAAACAAAAGCTAAAATACAATAAAAAACCATGAAAAAGGATGAGGAGGAAAAGATGACCAACCTAGTCCGGACAAGTCTGGAAATGATCACTCACAGCTCCCACGGTCGTCGCTCGAAAAAAACTTCAAAGAGGTAGAAAACCCAAAGTCTATAGGAGAATGGTAAAAAACCAAATGATAAATGAAATTTTGACCTATTTCAATATTTTATAGGTTCATTTTGATATTTTCTCCTTATTATAAAGTCATTTTTTGGGATTTTAATCATTTTTTCAAGAAGTTACTAATGCCTTAGGCCCAGAATAGTTTGTTTTTATAGGATTTTGAGAAGCATCTTTCGGTAACCTTGTAACACTAATGATCATAATCTTTGTTCTTTCTCGTGCTCACAAAAACATGAGAATGTAACCGAGTAGACTTGTCTCACTTTTTCAGACTCGTAAAGGTTATATGAAAAAGGAAACCCCTGGATTCACCTTTAATTTATTTTCAGACTCTCTAAACATGAAAAACCACCGAGTTTTCCTTCTTTGGACTCACTAAAATTACACATTGAAGGACCCATATGGGACCGAACCCTTACTTCTTACAGTTCGTTAAACAAAGGAAGAGGGACTTACCTAAGGTGAGTTATATTGAGCATGTGTTCCCCTCCTCGATCTCATTAAAATAAAAAGAGGTACTCATCTATCTGGATGGGGGAAAAATTGAAGGAAGTGGGTCAAATTTTTTGAGAATTTTTACAAACAACTCTTGCAGTCTCCCTTGAACACAACACTTGTTTTAACCTTCATCTTGAACACTTGGATAATCTACTAAACCTCTGCACTAAAACAATCCTATGAGTCTTCCCACTCCTTTGAGTCATCCAAAGAATTCCACTACACCCGCTGCATTATGTTTTGGTCCACTCTTTGCTTATGCCGCCAAGTCTCATGTCATGCCTTAGTGTTCAAGGGAAGTATCCACCTCAAGACTCAACTATCTACAAAATTACTAGTTTCCATACCCATTTTAGTCCATCATTTGTTTGCTATATCTCATCAATTATTGTGTCAGTTTCATGTCGATGATGGGGGATACATCAAGGCCCTCCTTCGAAGAGTCTTTTCATGTCGACTTCAACTCATCATCCAGGAATCAAACTTAGAAACTAGTTAGTACCTTCGAACCCGCATGCCTCAATGGAAGGCATCATCGCTTCCAACAGTGGATTTACATCATTGGCCTCCGATTGGATGATTCCACGAATGTTCGACCTCAGCTCATTTATTCACATTCACTGGAATGTACTAGGATACCTTGGGAGTCATTGACATCAATGGTGATTTCCCTCGCACTTGTTAACGGTATACATCAATGAACGGTAATCAAGTGGTTTCTACCATGTTCGACGTCAACCCATTTATTCACATGGCTAGATTCGTATCACATCAGACTTGGGACGAACACCCTGGGTTGAGCGTTCACTATGTCATCTGCTTTACCCAGGTTGAAAAGGAGATCATTTGAAGATATTGATATACTTATGTTGTCACATAGATCCATGTTGTATTGGTCTGTGGCTATGTCTTATCATCTCGTAGCTCCATTGTGTATTTTGCATGGCTACGATCAGTCCATGTCATAGAAGTATGAATCCATAGTGTATCATTGGTGGCCATACCCTTAGTCAGTATCACCATGGATCTGCAGTATATTTATTGGTAGCCATACCTTGATTCATTTATTACCCAAGAATAAGTATTCCTGCCTTGGGTTTGAAACACATGATAACATTTTTTGATGGTTGTTTGCAGCTTCTACCAGCATAGGTATTCTCTGAATCCATACCCTTGCTTCTAAAAATCTACAAAGTGTTTCGGTCATCAGCATTCGTCTTCTAACTTCACACTTTAGGGGGCAGTCTATTACACATCAAAATTCCTCACTTCGATAATTCCACATTCTCATTGTCGCAATTGTCGCACTTTTGTCACGAGTGTCGTAAATGTCACATTTTTGTTCTACATATGTTGCATTGTGAAAGACACCATGGAAACACATGATACATCCTCTAGAACATGTTAGAAGAAGAAGCCACATCATTTAACAAGTGAAACAAAGAGTTTTGCTATGAGAATTGGTCATCTTGACAATTTTTTGGAATGTCAACGCTAGCGCTCTCTATCTATCTAGCAGGGAGCGTTGTAGCGCTATGTTGCCCATTGTGAAGGAGCATCAATTGGTTGAGAAAATCATGGGAAGAAATCCCCCTTTTCTCTAAGGACAGCTAGAGATGATTCGAGTTGTTTGGCTCGAGTCTAAGCCTTAGGCTGCATCTAAGGGAGATGCCACAACTGATGGAGTCATATCCTCAACTAATCCCAAATATAAACAAGATGTTTGAGCCTATCAAAGCCTATAAATGGAGGCATTCTCATGGTGAACAAGGAGAAAAATAATCAACAAAAGAATTTTCATTCTGATTGTGGATCTTTCGAGCAAGGGGTTGGATGAAGAGGATTTGGAGAAGTAAAATTTGATTAAAATTTGAGGATTTGGAGGATCATGGATTCTTAATCTGGGTGAGTAAAATTTGATTATGGATTTTTAAACAACAATTCTATTCATATTTCCCTGATAATTTCTTAATAAGATTTTGATTATCTTATTCTAACTTCCTATTTTGAACTTTTAGGTGAGAGATTTCTTGATTTCGTTCTAGTAAGGTCTTGTCATATTTTTTTCTCTCGTCTTTAATTTGTGCATGGAACTCCTCATTATGTTTTTCTTGGAAAGAATAAAATTTATTGTTGAGTTTCTCCATGACAACTTCATTTTGTAAATTTCTATTGGTCTCTTTATAATATTCTAGTTCGTCTTCCAATTTCTTGTAGTCATTTTGATATTTTGTTAGAATAAATGGTCTTCGACAATTTGTGCATTTAAAATTTTTATTTCTAAAGGATTCTTGAAAATTAAACACCATTGCACAAAATGGACAGTTTGCCAAAAATGTAGGATTATTTATAGTTGTCATAGTTCACTTAGTACTTCTTCGAAAGTAAGTAAATGCTTAAATGTACTGAATGCAGAAGATCCTCAAATAAAATTTAATAATAACTCTTTAAACTTTATCTTTCCCTTTTAATATTCTTAAAATCATTTTCTATATACTTTATTTTTCCACTTTTAAATACTTCACCAATTAAAAATTGTAAATATCTTACGAGACTTTAAATACTCCTTTTTATATTCTTGACAATTTGTTAGCGGTGGCTAGGGATCAAGAAACACGACCCTATGGTATAGTTCTTTCGAAATAAATACACAAACAGAGATATATATGGTATGGAATACCATGGGTCGTTAAATCTCTAAAAGTAAAATAAAATATTCACTTTTCCACTTCTTTGGAACTTTTTTTTTTTAATTACCTTTTCTTGGTATGCACTTATATTTGTTCACGTGCCTTTAAGAAATCCTTTCTTTTTTAATTTTTTTTTATCTCCTCTTTTTTTTTCTTAATTTCTTCTAACTTTTGAAGCCGAAATAATATTTGGTCCTATTTTATGATCAAGCTCGTGATAAGTTGGGGGCAAGAAAGTTAGAACCCATGTGGCACGGGCCTTATATCATAAAACGTGTGCTACACAAAGGTGCCTATGATTTAGTCGGCTATGATGGAATATCTCTCGGTGTGCCCCGAAATGGGCTTTACCTCAAGATGTACTCAGAATAGAATATCTTGCATGTGTGCTTTGTACATTATTGTACCATATATTTTGACTTGGTGTGTCTTTTCTTTTGCATGCACAAGTTTTGTCGCAGTTTCTTATACTTTGCTTTGTGATTGCATGCGCAGATGAAATCTCCCTTCCTCATATTTTTCGGGTTTGCGGATGGCGCTAGTCGACACACCCAGAACATTACTTCTGCATATTAGGTCATCTACCACTTTGGTGATTTGGTGAGTTCAGAAGGAATTTTCCTCAGATCTTCAACCAATAACGTGGAAGAATATCACGCCATCATTGAACTCTTAATCGAAGCCTCCTCTCTAGGTATAACTCATTTGGTTAACAACCTAGACTGTCAACTCGTGGTCTGTCAACTTAATCATGAGTACGTCGTTCGCAACTCAGTTTTACTACGTCTCCACCTAAGAGTTCATCGTCTCGAAATATCATTTGATTTTCTCCAATATAGACACATACCGAGAGAACTCAATACAACTTCGGATTCGTTAGCTAATTACATGTTGGATTGGTATCTTGCGCACAGGTAAAACATATTTTGAAAAACATAAATCATATGTACATAAAAACATCACATAAGATAAAAATGCAACATGGATAGGCACTGCAAAACTTGTATGTGTGTGTGTGTGTGTGTGTGTGTGTGTGTGTGTGTGTGTGTGTGTGATAGCAAAAGTTTTTCTAAAAATACATCATCAAAATGTACATAACGGGGAAATAATCTTGGGCCTTCATGCCCATAACATTGTGATCATAAAGACTACAAAATAAATTGAGGACCCTAGTCATCCTCTTATATCACGTTGTGCTCTGCATAGCACACTACTGCTCGTGTCACCCGACAAAGCAAATGGTTGAGACTTTCAGGAACCCCAACTCTATGTCACTGCAAATGTAGAGGTACATCTAACCTCCTGAGGGGTGGGACACCCATCGTCAAACCTCGGAGGCTCCTCTCTACCTATCGAATCCCTCTCGCTGCAACATCATGTTCAGTTGTTGCATGTGCGTCTCCACGACGCCCCAATGTTGGCATCTCCGCCGGACGTGATCCACCTCTATCCGCATGATGAAACAAAATATTTTAGATTACTTGTTGTACAAATCAAAAACAATAAAAAATAATAATAAAAACAAACGTATGTGGCAAAGTTATGTTTCATACCTAACACATCCCATTGGATGCCCTCAGGAAGTACCAGTTCTACACTGCCTCAGAAATCCACCCCAGCATAAGGGAAGTCCTCAATGACCACAAATTGTCTCCTCCACCATGCAAAGAAGTCAACAATAAATATGAATATTGAAGGCTCATTCCCCAACCTAGGGGATAGGCTGGTCCACCTCTCCATATGAGGCTCATTCACGGGATGTGTTATAAATACAACCTATGGTTGTATCTGAGGGACCCACTCTAATAAAAATAAAAATAAAAAATAATCGTACCCAAACTGCTTCTGCCTACCGGTCCTGCATTTGGATATTTGTTCCTTGACATTTCTAAGGAACCCTGCACTCCAATTTAATAATCTGGGTTCTGAGCACTGTAGGGCATAAGAAATCTGTGACTTTGAAATCCAAGTGAGCACTGGTACTCCCCGCCAATTTGGTGATGGAAAACAGAATGGATCAAAGTGTTAAATCCCTCACATATTTTATCACAATTTGACCACCCACCAACCGCAACCCTGGTAAGCATTGCTCAACAATGTATGCCTCGGTTGGTTGAGGAGTTGCTTGGTGTCCAGAAAACAGAATGGGTTCCCCTCTCCTCGAGAGCCTCATGAAAAAATATGCATCATCTAGTTTGATTTCAAGCATGTGAAGTCCGATGTGAAACGCTTGCTCAGCGTCGTCCCATAGACCAATCAAATACTCAAGCAGTAGAACTTCCTTTCTCATATTTTTGAGATTGAAGTATTTGAGTAACCCATAGTTTCACAAGGCTTCCCTCACTTGAGGGTCTTGGAGAGCGGCAATATCATCAAACTATGTTTCACACTTTTTCTACTCTATCATAGCTAAGAAATAGATGAAATCTGCAAATACAACATTTAAACATCATTAGTCAATTTTTTTATGGAAAAAGTTGCCTCTATTTAGCCCAAAAGTCAAAATAATTTTGATTTCTACGCCTAGTGCTCCCTCAAAAAAACCTACAGAGCATTAGCAGTCCTTAATCATATGCACCAGCATGCTGAAATCTCGATCGATGCTCCACTCGGTGCTTTGAGGGAGCATCGATCTGGTTCGATGCTCTAGGACTTCCTAAAGAGCCTAGAACGCTCAAAACGAAAGCTAAAATACAGTAAAAACCCATGAAAAAGGATGAGGAGGAAGAGATGACCAAACTGGTCTGGAATAATCTGGAAATGATCACTCACGGCTCCCATGGTCGTTGCTCGAAAAAATCTTCAAAGAGGTGGAAAACCCAAAGTTTAGAAAGGAATGGTAAAAAACAAAATGATAAATGAAATTTTGACCTATTTCAATATTTGGTAGGTTCATTTTGATATCTTCTCCTTATTATAAAGTCATTTTTTGGGTTTTTAATCATTTTTTCAAGAAGTTACTAATGCTTTAGGCCCAAAACAGTTTGTTTTTACAAGATTTCGAGCAGCATCTTTCGGTAACATTGTAATACTGATAAGCATAATCTTTGTTCTTTCTCGTGCTCACAAAAACATGAGAATGTAACCGAGTCGACTTTTCTCACTTTTTCGGACTCGTAAAGGTTATATGAAAAAGGAAACCCTTGGAGTCGCCTTTAAGTTATTTTCAGACTCTCTAAACATGAAAAACCACCGAGTTTTCCTTCTCTGGACTCGCTAAAATTACACATTGAATGACCCATATGGGACAGAACCCTTACTTCTTCCAGTTCGTTAAAAAAAGGAAGAGGGACTTATTGAAGGTGAGTTATATCGAGCATGTGTTGCCCTCCTCGAGCTCGTTAAAATAAAAAGAGGTACTCATCTATCTACATGAGGGGGAAATTGAAGGAAGTGGGTCAAGTTTTTTGAGAATTTTTACAAACAACTCTTGCAATTTCCCTTGAACACGACACTTGTTTTAACCTTCGTTCTGAACACTTAGATAATTCGCTAACCTCTGCACTGAACCAATCCTATGAGTATTCCCACTCCTTTGAGTCATCCGAAGAATTCCACTACACCTGCTGCATTATGTTTTGGTCCACTCTGAATTTATGATGCAAAGTCTCATGGCGTGCCTCAGTTTTCAAGGGAAGTATCTTCCTCGAGAGTCAACTATCTACAAAATTACCAGTTTCCATACCCATGTCAGTCCATCATTCCTTCGTTATATATCATCAATTCTTGTGTCAGTTTCATGTCGATGATGGGGGATACATCAAGGCCCTTTTTCAGCGAGTCTTTTCATGTCGACTTCAACGCATTATCCGGGAATAAGACTTACAAACCAGTTAGTACCTTGGGACCTGTATACCTCAATGGAAGGCCTCCTCGCTTCCAATAGTGGATTTACATCATTGGCCTCTGATTGGATGATTCCATGAATTTTCGACCTCAGCTCATTTATTCACATTCGCTGGAATGTACTAGGATACCTTGGGATTCATTGACATTATTGGTGATTTCCCTCGCACTTGTTAACGGTACACATCAATGATCAGTAATCAAGTGGTTTCTACCATGTTCGACATGAACTCATTTATTCACATGGCTAGATTCGTATCACATCAGACTTGGGACAAAGACCCTGGGTTGAGCGTTCATTATGTTATCTGATTTACCCAGGTTGCGAAGGAGATCATTTGAAGATACATATATACTTATGTTGTAATGTAGATCCATGTTGTATTGGTTTGTGGCTATGTCTTATCATCTCATAGCTCCAATGTGTATTTTTCATGGCTACGATCAGTCCATGTCATAGAAGTGTGGATCCACATTGTATCATTGGTGGCCATACCCTTAGTCAATATCATCATGGATCTGCAGTATATTTATTGGCAACCATACCTTGAGTCATTTATTACCCAAGCATAGGTATTCCTGCCTTGGGTTTGAAACACATGATAACATTTGTTTGATGGTTGTTTGCAGCTTCTACCAGGTTCTCCGACTCCATACCCTTACTTCAAAAAATCTACAAAGTGTTTCGGTCATCATCTTTCGTCTTTTGACTTCACACTTTGGGGGGAAATCTATTAGATGTCAAAATTCCTCACTTCGATAATGTCACATTCTCATTGTCGCAAGTGTCGCACTTTTGTCACAAGTGTTGTAAATGTCGCATTTTCGTTCTGCATATGTTGAATTTTAAACGACAACATGGAAACACTTGATACATCCTCTAGAACATGTTAGAAGAAGAAACCACATCATTTAACAGAAAAAACATAGAGTTTTTCTATTAGAATTGGTTATCTTGACAAATTTTTGGAATATCAACACTCCCCTGCTCATATGCATGAAGCGCTAGCGCTCTCTGTGTATCTAGAAGGGAGCATTTTAGTGCTTTGTTTCCCATTGTGAAAGAGCGTCGATTGGTTGAGAAAATAATGGGAAGAAATCCCCCTTTTCTCTAAGGACAGCTAGAGATGAGCTTTGGCTCGAGTCTAAGCCTTAGGATGCATCTAAGGGATATGCCACAACTAATGGAGTCATATCCTCAACTAATCCCAAATATAAGCAAGATGGTTGAGCCTCTCAAAGCCTATAAATGGAGGCATTATCATGGTGAACAAGGAGAAAAATAATCAGCAAAATTATTGTCATTCTAATCGTGGATCTTTCAAGCAAGGGGTTGGACGAAGAGGATTTGGAGAAGTTTTTGCAACACCATCCATGATTGTAAGTGTCTCTTTCAAGTTCTCCTCAATATACTTGGCCTATTCCCTTCTATTTTGTGTGTCTTACATATGTTTGTCTATTATAGATGAATTTGTTTAATCCAATATGCTAGAGTAGGAGTTTCCTTGTGTCCCTTTGTTGTCTGTAGTTTTGCAGGTATCAATATGTGTGAAAGAGTTTGGACATCAAGCTCGCATTGGAGCAGTAAGGACAAGCATCAAAAATAGGTACGATCACCTTTTTCTCCTTCTCTCTTGTTGACTAGTTAGACCAATCTCAAATGGATGTTAGTGTCCATTTGTATATTTTTGTCTTGGTATTAGGGGTCTAGAATCCAAGGGATATTCACCTATCCACAGGGGAATTATTCCATCACAGAAAGACTCACATACATTAATCAAGATCCATGCTACAACATGAAATAAATAAAAAATGTTCCATGCACAACAAATAACCAGTAGATAGGCATATAAAAATACATCTCAGAGATAAATAAATAGACATTGGAAAATACATTGTATAGAAAACATAGAGAGCACTTATCATTGCAAGTAAACATTCACCAACTGGATGCAGACCAAGGACATTCCTCCCAACCATAGACATTTTTGTTCATTTAATCTCAACAATAGGTCACCCCCGAGCCAGGGCTATGAATCCACAAGGACGGGTCCCAGGCCAAATCTAAAACACACAACAGTTGGCTAACTAGATCTCAGGTTTCCCAACCACACAGCAAATCTGAATTTCCGGGTCTCTTTCTCCCTCATCCTACACAACCCAAAGAAATGAACACCTTTCACTGCCAGGTAGTCCCTAAGGTTGTTCCATTTCTCTTCAGGGATCTAGTGTTACTGGTCAGGAAATCTCCCTAATAGAAACTCCAAGGATTCTTAGTTGTGGACAGTTCTTTATGAACTGCCATCAATCACATGCATCCATTCCCTCCTAGAATTATCAGTAATCTATTACATCCATCTAGCAATGGCTCTTCTCCTCTATCCATTCATTTCCATGCTCCCCCCCAAGAGCACACGAATTCAGCAAGAGTGAAATGATGAATTCTAAAATGAAATGATTAACCAAGAGAAACCCTCAAACAGCCCACGGGCAGGGTTTATATAATTACATGAAAACAAGAACCGTGTGGCCTTCCTCCCAAGAAGCTTATGTAACCCCTTTTCTCCATAAAATGAATTATTGGTAAATAAAATATAATAAAAAGAATTAGCCCCTTAATCCCCCTCTCTCATGGAGTCATAGCCCCATATCTCTTTCGTCCTTGTCCGTCTTGCGGCCAGACGTGTATTTTTTTATTAATGTATATAGGTGTATTACATTTCCTAGGCACTTTGGCCCCTTTTCAACTTTACTAGATCACCAGCCTAAGTCACAATTACATGATACATTATAGTTCATAAGGGTTAAAACCGGGATGTTACATCCCCCTCCCCTTATTTTGGCAATGTCCTTAGTGCACAACACCATTCCAATGTTATTAACATTACAAATCTAGCCCCTCTGGCTTTAATCCACATAGGCAGTCCAGCCAAATCTTATATACATAGGCACTCTAGCCTAAAATTAAACATGTATACATAGGCATTCCGACCCAAAACATGTATAATGATCTTTGGAATTTATATTTCTATCAGCAGTTCCAACCAGCGAGCTCTCCTTCCCTCCCATCCTGCACAACCCAAAGAAATGAACCCCTTTCTCTACCCTACAATCCCTCGGGCTATTCCACTTCTTTTTAGTGCTCCAGTGCACTCAGCCAGGAAGTTTCAAAGTTGTGGCTTCCATAAATCCAGCTGCAACAAGTCCATTGTACTTTCTTCATTCCATGCCTTCATCATTGAGCTTGATTTCCTTCTAGTTCCCTTTTCCTGAGCTTCCATCTTGCATATCCAACATCTCATCTGTATTATACACATATAGTCATCATGAGATATCATTATAAAAAATTTCAATCATAAATGTCAAATCTGTTTTATACAAGAAAACAAAATTTTCCAAGCATGAGCTTTCTACTCATAATTTGTTTGGCTCTTGCGGTTGCAAACATCAATATTTATTATTGCTTATAGAAATGCCATACCTGATACCATTATTCCTGCAATTTTCTCAACCTTCAATCGGCCAAACCAATTGTTAGCATATAATGAGAGTTTTTAGTTTCTCAAATTTGTTTATATACAGGAAATAAAATTCCCAGGCATGAATTTTATGCTCATAATATTTGGATTTGCAGTTGTAGATATCAATCTTCCTTATGGGCTTACATCCCTTCCATATCCAAGACCATTCTACCTGCAATTTCCTCAATTTACACTCAGGTAAACAAACTATCAATATCTCATGTACAAGATATATATCTCTTTTTTGCTACTACAATTCAATTACTTCCATCGATTCTTGACATTAAATGGAATTCAAATATTGAATGAATGAACCCATCATTACATACACATGTATTATCATCCCATCTCTTCTTTCTTCTATCCAAAAATATTTGTATTACTGTGTCCCCCCAACAGAGATTTTCTATAATTTATAATTATGTAGCTACTTTAGCCTGCAACTATCTTGTTGCAATATCTAACAGTTCCTGAAGTGTTTTAAACTTCATCAGCTAGCAATACTCACATCATTTTAGTTGTTAGCATAATCATTTCTATGTTATATAATATATGCATGCATTCACCCAAATGCATTCAATAATTCTTGTAATATCACTTGTAACATTTTTAACAGCTCCAAAAAGTGATCTCAACATTGTACCAAACAACAATTCAATCACTTTCAACTAGTATTCATATTAAACATAATGCAAATATCCATCATTATGTATTTTTAGCACCACGGGCTTTTCATACTGCAACAAATAATTACCAAATAAAATAGCAATCGATGTACCAATACCCATGGCCACATTTACACAATGCATCCCTGCATTGACTACATAATACCACATAACTATGTCATGCATTCCACCATGATGAGCTAGAAGGTCTGGACAATGCCTCAACATGTCATCCGAACTCTTCCCAATACTTCCTGACTATTAGGATACCTTCCTCTTCAACCCATACACAACACAAAGAAATATAATTCCTAAGTGCTCTTCATTGTCAGCAAAGAGGTTGTCTTCCAAACATTAGCTACACAAGGGAAGCTATTGAGCACTCACATAACGTTATAGCCCTTATGTATCCAACCATATCATGGTCTCACACACGACTAACTCTATGGATATTTATTGTTATATCAAGAGTATGTCTCTTGACTTGACCTAGTTATGATCCCATAACCAATCATAACACAATATGCAACTAACATTGTATCTAAATGCATTCTAGCATCAACAACATTTATATGCTCTAGGCCTTTGGCCATTACATATCAATTTAAATATTGAAAAATTAACTGAGGAAATTCTTACCTCAATTCCTTCAACATGTTTCCATCAAAAGAAACTAAATGCATACCTGCATGGTTGTTATCAACCTACTTGTTGCTATCTGATCAGCTGGTATTTGTAAAATCTCACAAGATTTCTCTTCCATCCTTTCGATTACCATTCCTACCACCCTCATGGGTCTTCACATAGATGGAAGTCATAAGCAACAACAGCAACATCCACATATTTAACCATGCTATATCATTTTTCCTAAATACATAATCCATAATTAGTCATACTCAATTTCTATAACATCATTATTGCATGTATATAACAACAAACTATTCCAAGTCCTCAAGCATGTCATGTGCATATCCAAGCATGTACATATGCACAATGCACATCTATATGCACCAAGCACTCACTATCACCATGCCTACTCATGCATATGCATTCTAATTTCATGGTATGCGTCATGCAGTTTAGTGCATTTATGTTTCAATTCACTTATTTGTTTATTTATTTATTTGTAGTTGGTTGTGCAAGCTGAAAGGGAAGGAGATCTTGTTGGTTGGAACTACTACCAGAAATATAAATTTTGAAGATCGTTATACATGTTTTGGGTTGAAATGCTTATGTATACATGTTTAATGTTAGGCCAGAGTGCCTATGTATATAAGAGTTGGTTGGACTGCATGTGTGGATTAAGGCCAGAGGGCCTAGATTTGTAATGTTAATAACATTGGAATGGTGTTGTGCACTGAGAACAGTGCCAAAATAAGGGGAGGGGGATGTAACACCCCAGTTTTAACCCTTATGAACTATAATGTATTATGTAATTGTGACTTAGGTTGGTGAGCCGGTAAAGTTGAAAAGGGGCCAGAGTGCCTAGGAAATGTAATACATCTATTACATTAATAAAAAAATGCATTGTTTGTTGCAAGACGGACAAGGACGAAAGAGATAGGGGGATATGATTCCACGACAGAGGGGGAGTAAGGGGATAAGAATTTTTATTATATTTTATTTACCCATAATTGATTTTATGGAGAAAAGGGGTTACATGAGCTTCTTGGGAGGAAGGCCATGTGGTTCTTGTTTTCATGTAATTATATAAACCCTTCTCTTGGGTTGTTTGGGGGTTGCTCTTGGTTAATCATTTCATTTTAGAATTTATCATTTCACTCTTGCTAAATTTGTGTTCNTAATGGTTGGAGAAGGAGAGCCATTATTGTATGGCTATAATATATTATTGATCATTCGAGGAGGGAATGGATGCCTGTGTGCATGAGATTGATGGCAGTTCGGAAAGAACTGTCCACAACTGAGAATCCTTGGAGTTTCCAGTAGGGAGATTTCCTGACCAGTAGCACTGGATCCCTGGAGAGAAATGGAACAGCCTGAGAGACTTCGTGGCAGAGAAAGGTGTTAATTTCTTTGGGTTGTGCATGTTGAGGGGGGAAAGAGAGCTGGAAATTCAGATTTGTTGTGTGGTTGGGAAACCTAAGAGCTAGTTATCCAATTGTTTTGTGTTTTATATTTGGCCTAGGACCCGTCCTTGTGGATTCATAGCCCTAGCTCGGGGTTGACCTGTTGTTGAGATTAAATGAATAGTAGTGTCTATGGTTGGGAGGAACAGCCTTGGTCTGCAGCCATTTGGTGTATTTTTTTATTAATGTATATAGATGTATTACATTTCCTAGGAACTTTGGCCCCTTTTCAACTTTACCATTTCACCAGCCTAAGTCACAATTACATAATACATTATAGTTCATAAGGGTTAAAACCGGGGTTTTACAACTCACATGACCACACTACCCACAATCACACGAGAAATTGTTTTGTGAAATCCACCTCTTAGTGCAAAAATTGTATTATCCCTTATTGAGCAAAACCCTAGTTCCAAAGATCATCAAATAAAATGATTTCCATGCAATGGAATGACAGGAGAGGATTACCCCTAGTTGTAACTCGGTGTCAATATTCCAACACAATTGATGATTCGTTGATCCAAGTATTGTTTAGAGTTTTATCATGAGTTGCAACTCGCTTTTTGTAGCCATTTAAGGACATATTGAGAATTTGTTCTAGGGGGCATAAAATTAAAATCGAGCGACATAATTGAGTTTTGTAATATCCTACAAGTTTTTTTGGCCAAGTCCCATGTGAGCACGCTACCCACAATCGTCCAAGCCAATGTTTTTCAAAATTGACCCCTTTATGCAAAAATTGCATTGTTCCTTATTGAGCAAAACCCTAGTTTCAGAAATCATTGAATAAAACAATTTCTAGGAAATGGAATCACAAGACATGGGTGCCCCTAGATATAACCCAATTTCAAGAGTCCAATGCAATTGACGGTTCATCCATATAAGCACCATTTATAGTTTTATGGTGAGTTGCAACTCACTTCCTGAAGTCATTCAAGGACACATTGAGAATTTTCTCTAGGGGCATAAAATCCAAACTGAAAAACATAATTGAGTTATGTAAGCTCCAACAAGTGTGTTAGGCCAAGGACCAAATGATAACTCTACCCATAATCACCCAAGCTAGTGTTTGGAAAAATCCACCCCTTAGTGTAAAAATCGCATTGTCTCTTATTAAGAAAAACCCTAGTTCCAAAGATCATCAAATAAAACAATTTATGGGAAATGGAATCATAATTGTAACTCAATGTTGGGATTCCAATGAAATCGATGGTTCGTCCATCCAAGCCTGAATTATAGTTTTATGGCAAATTTTAACTCACTTCCTAAATCCATCTAGGGACACATTGAGAATTTGGTCCGGGTGCATAAAATTCAAATCGAGCAATAGAATTGAGTTTTGTAAGCTCTCACAGGTGTTTTTGGTCAAGGTCCATGTGATTAGGCTACCCATAATCACCCGAGCCAGTGTTTTTCAAAATCCTCTCGTTAGTGCAAAAATAGAGAGACATAACCAAATCGGTGTTGATGGCATATAAAGTAAAATTCAGAGACATAATTTATTTTACTTATCTTCTACATGTTTGTTATGCTAGCATGTATGCTAGAATACATCCTTCAACCTACATGGTAGAAGATTTGTGAATTCAACCCCATAATGCTAATTTGTTGCATTATCTTACAAAGGGTGAAACACTAGCTCAAAAATGCACCAATAAAAAATAAACATGGCCATGTGATGAGTAGGAGAAGGGTTCCCCTATAGGTAATCCAATATTATAAGTCATATTTCTTTTGAGGATTAGGGCTTAAGGATTAGAACCAAGAGGAAAAGTAATCTTTCACCCAATAAATATCAACAATGAATATCAAGTTCTACAAGAAGGGAACTTTAATGGAAAACCTTCACCAACAAGATAAACTATGGCTTGACAAATTTACTTGACACTTTTGCTAGGGATCCAAGAGGAAGAATAAATCATGGCACTAAATAATCACCAAACCAACAAATGAAGAAGGAAGGAAACCCTAGAACATCTTCCTTCCAAGTGGTAGAATTACCCCTCAAACGGATTGATCATGAAGGATTGTAGAAGACTTGAGTACTTCACGATTAATCCTTAAGAACCAAATATGAACTGAGAAAGAGAAGCTTCAAGAATTGGCAATATGGATCTACAAAGAAAGAACCCTTTACACAATAAATGCTCCAAGAAAGATATGTAATTGATTTTTCTCAACTCATGCATGTGTTTTATGCTAGTTGAGATGCCAAAATGTTGTCCTCCCTCCTTTGTAGCGGATATTTGCAAATTTGACCCCCAAATATAAATTTGTTACACTGTCTCACAAAAGATGTGTTGAGTACACAACACACCCTAAAATTCTAAATTTTGGGTACCACTTTACTATCATGATTGGATTGACTACTGAAGTTTTAGTTTTATTTTAATGTTGAGTTTCTATGCATATTTATTTCATGCATTCATGTAATTTTAATAAAGAGTTAGAGGCACCAATAAAAGGAACACATCCTAGAGCTTGGGCCTAGTTCAACCCTTTTTCGACGAAATTTAAAGACAAACAAAACACCTGAAAATTCCTTTCATCGAACATTGTTAAAGGGGTAGGTTCATACTGGTCAAAGCTTACTAAGATTAAGAACACCAAAATTAATTATTCATATCTGCCGAAGTAGATCATCATAGGCCCCGAAATAGCTTAAGACCAATCCGTCTAAAAGAACGAGTTTTCAAAGAAATCACCAAAGAGACAAATGGATCAAGCCACCGAAAACAAGTTCGTCGAAACACATTTGGTAAAATGTTGAAACAAATATTGGCATTCACTGACATAGTGAATGAAGGAACACTGCAATGTTTTTCAAGTTCACCTAGATAATAAGAAATTTTCGCAGAGAGAAAAAAGTAGTGTTTGACAAGCGATGAGAAGAGAGCATTGTTGTTTGTTGAAATATTTATAAAGGAACACTAATGAACATTACATAATTTTCGTCAAAGTACACGAACGCACTAAAGAAAGAACTATTGAAATAAACAAATATAAATCGGTTGAAGACATCTCATACATGTCAGTAATTAATAGGAAATCACATCATAGATTTGGTGAGTGTACTATCCAATTGAAATGATGATAGTTCATGATCAGGTCATAGTCTCAAGTGGGGAAAATCCATTAAATTTAATTCAAATATAGCAAATTAAATATGCCATAAATAACGTGAGTGATATCCAAATCTAGCTCTCTTAGTTGAAGTGTTTTTATTTGTGTCAAGCACGGTGCTACAAGGAAACAAGGTAAGTTTGTTGACGTAGGAGCCTAGAGCATTGTTTGCACGCATAGTGGAAGTTTTCCCTAATATCAGTTGTGATAGGGGTTTTCTTCTTGTTGTAATTCACCACTCATTGTTATTCATAAAATAAGTAAGCCTCTAAAACCCAATTCTTTCAACAAAATTACAAGAAAATGTACCCAGGTATCTTCGCTTTAGATAAAGTGTTCATAGTAATAATGGTTATGATTTTCGGAGTTCATTCAATTTTAGTTGTATCTCTGTTAATGTTGTTTGAATAATTGTGAAGTATGGTATGGTAAAGTATTTTCGGTTACACCAAATTGGTTTTTTCTGTAGGGAAGATGCCTCCAAGAAAGACACCAACTAAAATTACCATTAAAACACCCAAGGCAAAGATAAGGGAAGTAGGCAATGGATCACTAAGAAATTCATTTAAGTTTGATGACATAGCTAATGATTATGTTCCGGTCATTCAAATTCCAAGGTAGAAGAGCCTATAGTACTCTCAATTTTCAAAGACACAGACACCAACACCAATTCAACAGTGTTGTTACCAAGGTGGAATGATTTATTTTTTAGGTTTTAAAGACGAAGACTATCCCGATACAATTCCTCACAGTGATCCAGCAATTAGGGAAGTGGATGATAGATTTTTCATCAGTATCCATAAATCTCTATTGCACTATGTTGCTACCAGGGAACCAGTGTTTCCTTGTTTAGAGGCCATTGAATGGATCATTGACCGGACCCTCGTAGATAGAGGTATGCTCGTTGATGGTCTTGGTAATTATGTTGGTTCTTTTCTACCAGAGCATGTAAATGCCTACTATAATTTTCATAGACCATAGGTTTCATTAGACATTGCTTTCATTAATAATTGATATGATAACAACGACATTGGTAAAATCCTATCTCGATGGTGGAAAGTGGACAAGAAATTTGTCAACATAACTAGTGGTTGATATGTTATCACTAACCTTCAAGAACTGTACATGTATATGATGAAACTATTATGTCCTTTGTATAGGGATAAGGATTTTTCAAGGTTTTTGGATGCTTTGCTTCCATTGGCTCATACAGTGGCCTTGACAAAAAGATGTTTAATTAGGGAAGTATTTTGTCAAACCAGTTGGGTTTAACAATCGAAAAGGTTCACTAGGCGAAGCAAGTTCCCAATATTGTCCCCACTTTCTACATGGCCTCACACTTGATTGATGTTATTTGTGCTAGAAGTGTGTTCATGAGGTTGAGTCTTAGTTGGAATATTTTTTAGGCTCATGTTCCTATATGTTTCCAAGATTTATGGGAACATAAGTATAAGGACAAGTATTCTAAAATTTGTGACCATTTTGTGGCAAGATTGTATTATATCATATTTTGAGAAGAATGTATGAGGTTGATTGCAAATTCAAAAGGGTTGGTCAATCACCTAGGTAACTACTATGTCCAATAGATTTATACTTACATCAAAATATTTAGTGAGACTAGGCCACCCTACTTATTGCCAAAGTATGTGCCAGACCACCTAGTGATTAGAGAAATTGCCTTTCAGACCATTTATCAAGGATTTAATGCTTCACTTCTCATGGAGTTTAAGAAGAAGATTTGTATTCCATATGGTTTCAAGTTGGGTCATTTTTCGTTAAGGATCTGAAATAAGATCACCAAGAGTAAGCCATACATTTGGAATATTTCTTACCTCTAGGGAAGTTAAGAAGACAAGACACAAAGGGTCTTGTCACTGAACATTGTGACACTACAAGGAGAACACTTTGTAGTGGAGGTTTTTACGAAACCTCCCCAAAATTTGTTTCCCTCCTCTATTTATAGTGGAGGCTTTTAGAGGAGGCAAGCAACCAAAGGATTTTTCACTAGTGATCTTATAGAAGAGATACACATCGGTGCACACATAAAAAAAATGCCCCGGTGCTGATACAATGAAATGCACTGTTAGCCACTATAAACAAAATAAAATTCATAGCAATGCTATACTCTAAATAAAGCACGCAAGTGCACGTACACATGATGCACTGGTGTGTACAACGTTTTGGTGCACCAATGTAGGGTAAAATAAAATAAAAACTTACCATACCAATTTTCATTGTTACACCTCATTTTTTGCTTCCAACCTCTCAAACAAGCATTGGTTCTCACTCCCCTTCCATATATACCTTGTTTGTAGTTCTCTACAATCAGTGTGATATCTCCACCTGTAGATTCCACACATTTCCAAATTTTGGAAAATACCACAAATTTTCATTTATTCTCTACGGTGAAACCATGCCTCCTTGGGAGAGAAGAGACCAAGTAAATTGTTTAACACCTTGTTGTTTTCATTTTCATTGAATTAAAATTTGAAATTGGCATGAAATTTGGTCTTTATTAGATTTTTTTTATTTCATATGGTGCGTTTAAACAATTCACCTCACCTCAAAATTTGGAGCATCCTATGAATTTATAGGAAACACTGCCATCGTTAAGTATATGATTAATAAATCCATCGGTGTCGTTCACAAAACGACATCGGGAAAATGTTGAAAAATAAACATAGTGGCACGTCTTTTTGGATACCCCATTACCAGTACGTTATAAAACACAGTGTATCATTAAAACAAACGTTGGTGCTCCACGTCAAATGGAGCACGGGTGTGTTCCATTAACCAGTCACACCGCCTAGTTTTTGGCATGTCAAATTTATCTTGACAACACATCAATGTCAACCTGTTGAAGGGCCCAAATGGCCTATCAAGAAGGTAAGGGAGAATGCTTGATGACAGGTCCCAATCATACCTACTCTTGTTTGGGTAGCGTTTACGACAAGCATGTGAGCATATTTGCCACTAAGAATTAAAAGAAGAAAAAGGGAAAGACAATGGATTGTCCCCCAAAGAATCCTAATTAACTTAAATCTAACCTAAAACGAAAGAAAACTAACTAATCTAGCTACTTCTAACCTATCATGCAAGAGAAAAACTAATTAAATGAATACAATCTAAGATAACATTGTTGATAGCAGAAGTAATTCACGTCAATCAACAATGAAATTGCATAAATGATAAAAAATAATTGCAATTAAGATATGTAACTTCATCATTGAATTCATCATAAATCATAGCAGTATAAGCACTCCAAACACTAAGCATAGAAACAGTTCATATGATGAGTATCTAGAAAACTTAAATGACAAACACATATGTAAAGCAGTCCCCACGCGCATTTGACAACAACTATGATCCCAAAACGTCTTTTTCTCTTTATATATTTGGAAATAATATTATTATCCTTCTATACAACAAGAAAAAGTTCCTTATTACATTCAAAGGTCTTGCTTTTATAAAACAAGGAAGACCTTTCGCCTTCTATAACAGCCAGTGGTTATTGTCTCTTCAACTCACTTATTTTGTCTTGTTAAATGACTTGAATTCCTCATACAATTTCGTAAATGAATATACAAGCGTTATAAATAGAAGTTAAAGAGACTCCTAAGTAGTCAATCATGCTCTAAGGTTGTTCATGAGTGATATTTATTAAAAATATCATTGGCTCTACTCGGTTGTGCCCTCTTTTATTCTTCAAAATTTTCTGGGTGTTTTTTATGTCAATCTGGTGAATCAAAGTCTTCCATATTATTGTTCTCTACTTCATATTTCTAAAGTGCTCTTATAGACCTGATTTTGTTTCTTGGAACTCATGTTATGGTTGTCTAAACATTGCATAGTTTATTCCCCTTCAAATTTGTGGCCTTATATTCTTCAAATTTTCTAATATTTTATGTCATTGATCCTTCTTGAATTCCTCTTCCAAATTGTTATTCTGCTCGATAGAATTCCAACAAACTATCTTGCGCCTGATTTGGACTCCCAGAGCTCAAGATATGGTTGCTTAAGTTGACGCTTAGCAACCATTGATTTGCTCATGAAGAGATCTGGACCATTGATCTTCAACTATAAAATAAATATCCCACATGCTTTGGGTGAGTTTATATTTCATGGTATAATTTGTTTTCCCCCTTAGCTTGGTTTGTGTGTGAAACTAGAGGTGGTATAGAACCTAGAACTCATGTAGAAATTTTGGTTGGTAAACCGTAGGTAAAAATAATAAAAGAAAATAAAAATCAAAACAGGTATGTGAATGCAAAGTGAAAATAATAAAATAATTCAAATAACTCAAATCCCGCAAAAATATTCCAACTCCCGTCAAACACCTTGTCTGAACCTCCCACAAAAATAAAATGATATAAAGCATGTGTGCGGTAAATCCTCTGCAGTAAAACCTGTAACATGTCTAAAGGATTAATCCCTACATGAGAGACTTCCGCATATAATAAAGTAATATAGCCCAAAGTGTTGAGGATGTAGGTAAATCAAGTGTTAAGTCCTAAGGCATTCTCCCATGGAAATTCCCACATGTAGTAAGACGTCTTAAGCGGAAATCCCACATGAGAAACTCCTGCATAGGTGAAGACCATTAACACAATAAAAAATAATATAGTCCAATGTTCAAAGCTAGGAAAGGCATGTGAGTTATGATAGGTTTGCAGAGTGTGGGGTGCGAATAAATCAAGGTATGCCTTAAGTTGTATTCTTGTATTTCCCGCATGGTAAACTCTCGCATAGGTAAAGGCTCACAAAATAATAAAATAATAAAATGTGTTGCAGGTTAGTGAGAGTTGGTGAGTGCATGTGCTAAGGTATTTCTAATCTTTCATGAACCTACATCCACGAAGGTAAGTTTGAGCCCGCATAGTTTAGAGATGGTGAGGTAGAGTTGAAATTGCAGGTACAGGTGTATCCATGGGCTCAAGTCTCAAAAAATAAAATAATAAATTAAATTAAAATTTTGAACAAAAATTAAAAATAATAAAATAAATGAACAAAACCAAAACCAAAAATTAAATGTCGTGACTTAGGAACAATGAAGTACTAAAATAAAATGTCATGACTTAGGAACAATGAAGTACTTTACCTTGGGACTTTGGGATTAAATGCATAAAAATCAAATAAAAATTAAATGAAATAGGAAAAAATAAACAAATAAACAAATTTATACATATATATAAGAATAAAAAATAAAAAATCAAAATGTATCTATTTTCACATGGGAAAAACAAGAAGAATATACATATGAAATATAAATTAGGGATTTAGGAAAAAATGCACAAAAAATAGAAACAAGGCATAATCATGCAGATTCTGAATAACTTGGATGCTAAGTCGGGTAGGCACATCAAATTGAGATCAATATTGCATGGATATGGAGGTGACAAATGGAAAATGACCAAGGGAAAAAGGGACAACATGTCACACAACATGTTAATGTCACAAAGGGTAACCCATATGATACAAAGGAATTTGACGCTAGTCAAGCACATGGGACATGTCAATCCGGTCAAGGGGAACATCGTGGAGGGAAATCCCAATAAGCTTGCAAGGAGAGGGGATATGATAGGATCAGGTAACAGGCTCCCATGTCAGACCACAATGCATGAATCTGGAGGTGACAAGTGGAAAAGAAGCATTGGGTGACAATATGACAAGGTTCCACATCCGAGAAGCTTGATAGGCCTTCGGAGAGAGGGGAGGATGAAAGGAGAACCTAATAGAGAAAAGTTCATGCCTTTAGGACCTCAAAAATATCACAAGGGACTTCACTTGGACAACAT
This sequence comes from Picea engelmannii, assembly GCA_009831015.1. Lineage (NCBI taxonomy): Eukaryota > Viridiplantae > Streptophyta > Pinopsida > Pinales > Pinaceae > Picea > Picea engelmannii. Next base: position 623,920 of record ML791949.1, read on the forward strand.
GATGAGGAGAGCATGGTAAGGGTCAAGGTTACGGCCACTTAATATAATACAATAAAATTGAAGCCTTGGAATGGAAGTGAAAATAGAAAATAATGGAATGGTGAGAAAAGCAGATCCAGTTGAGGTTTGGGAAAGAGGAGGCTTAATTCTGGATGTTGAATGTTGGCTTCAAATGGTAAACATTATCTTAATAGAGAGAAGTTTAGTCCAAAGGAAGAAGACCAAGGGATCCCCCCATGCATTTCAAGGATGAAGTGGTCATGTAAAGGTAGTGACTCTTCAACCCTGCTCTTGCAACCATAGAAAGAATAAAATCAATTATGAGATGAAGAAGATACTTGTCAACATATCATAATCATAATCATTACATGATTTGTCTTTGCATTTAACAAACTTATGAATAAGTGTTGGGTTTTCTTGCAACATGAAGAAAAAGGAAGAAGAAGTTTCTCAAAGATAATTATCCATGATCTTGTCCTTTCATAAACAACTTGTTGTACTAAATAAATGTCATAGAAGTTGTGTGTATCTAATTTCAAACTCATGGAAATAATTAATATTCTTGTGATTCTAGTCATGAGTTTAAATTGAAGAAGATGATTAACATATGAGAGCTTCAACATAAATGGTGACATTAGGTACAACATGCAAGCATGAGTATGTAGAATGCATACAAGCTCTTCATTTAAGTCATCTGTTTAGAAAGTCCTTAAAAGCAAATTCATTCAAGGCATAAAATAGAGCATCAAACTTTGCAATCATATAGGATCATCAAATACTTTGAAATCTACAAAAGGTCCCAAAGATAACATGTCCATCTCATCATACAAATGTCAATGAAACATCATAAGTCAAAAAGCATCATGAAGACATTTGAAAGTATAATACCAAAAGAATTAGAAAACCTCCATAAAAAACAATCATCAATAAATATCCAAAGCCCCAACTCTCTCAAGGTAGGTAAATAATAATCAGTAGCCTCATAGTAGTAATGGATTAGGCCGCTAGAGTTCAAATTTTAGTTGGGGAGGGGGGGTGTCTTTTCTTTCACTTGTAAAATCAAAATGAAAGGGGTATTTGTTGTGGCCACAACACAACTAAACACATCGGTGCAATTTACAACAAAGCACTGTGAAAAATATATAACAATTTAGCATAGCAGTGCATTTTATGGGATGCCCTGTTATTGGTGCTTCAAAATTAATGGAACCCCTTTGTGTTCCATTTAACCAATTGCATTGCCAAGATTTCATCATAAACCATTTAACCTAGCGGTGCGAGTAGGTACACACAACGTATCGGTGTGGTTCACAATGTGGCACTAAACCAAATATTTAAGAATATATCATAGTGGTGCATAGTATAGAACACCCCATTACCAGTGTGTTTCAAAAGACAACACACCACTAAAAGATGTCAATGCTCCAAGTTCCATATAACAAACTGCACTGCCTAGTTTACCACCTAAAAATTTTAACAACATGATGCATTATGTAGAACATGTTAGCTCACAATTTTTACTTATGGAAAATCCTAAGATAAGTAAATCAAATTGGCGTAGCAACAGGATAACCCACCATTGTTACCTTAGTGGGAAATCCCCACTTTTAGGGATGGATGAGGTCCAACCCAAGGGAGGCATTCTCGATAACCTAAAAGGATGGGAAAGCTAGAGATTTGATCAATATATACCCCCCCTCTCACTGGTGACCCAAGTCAAAGGCCTATGACTGAGGAATTGAGGCAAAGAAAGAGAATTTGTGTACCTACCCGGAAAAAGAACAATACAACATGTATATAGTGATTCCAAGTACCAATATGATAGTAGAACCTCAAAAAACAATAGACAATGTAAATATATGGTGGTTGAAGTAAGAATGCAGCAAGTTCTCAGTTTATAATAGAAATTAATCTTTTCTAACAACCACAATAAATACAACTCAGAATAGCATAAAAGTACAGTGAAAACTTAGCATTCATTCAATCGATCAATAAACACTTTCTAAAAGCAATTTCTAAGCATGTTAAGCTAATGTTAGATTAGTGTATGCAACAAATTACAAGGTTTTAGATGGATGTAGCAATTTTTTGTAATAACAACAACACAGTTAGAAAATTATCTAAGCTAGGGTTAGTAAAAGTTAGTATAATCTTAGGAGAATAGAATGGAAGAGTATATTAACCAATTCCTTCACAAGATAGAGCAAGTAGACAAGTGCCTTTTGGGCTATGGAATCATTTACAATAGCAACAAATACTTGGAGAAATAAATGATAGTATGGTCTAAGGATGGAGAGATAAATTCTTGAGGTGTTGGAACTTCAAGGCCCCAATATTTGAATCTCAAAGATGGAATTTTGGCTAAAGTAAAATCTCTTTTGGGCTCTAGCAAATTCCTCTTCTCCTTGGACACTTGAAATATATATTTGCAACAAGCTACTAGAATAGGACTCCTAAAGTGCTATCACTTTAGGGCTTTCGAAGCCTAATCTAGACAAGATCCTCTTGACAAATCAATAAGTGGAAAGAGCTAGAGAGAGGAAGAAACACCTTATGTTCCTTTCCTAGTGTTTCTAGCAAGCAACTTCATAATCTTCAACATGAACAAGTAAAATTTACCATAACCATTCAAAGCATGAAAAAGAATTGTAGATTTTACTTACTTCACCAAGAATAATCAAGCATAAAACACTTAGTTGCATAAATTTCCACCAAAAATCATCAAGGAGCATCCAAAGTAAGCTCTCCAAGAGGTGCACGCTAGTAAAAGAGACCAATAAGGCCACTAGGGAAAAAAATTCTTTCCTACTCCCTCTTGTGAGAGGAGTGCTTTGATGAAAAATGAAATGTTTAGGTATTTATTTATATAAGACCTCACAATAACAATTTTTCCATAATAAAATAAAGGTTGACCTTAAAAATTTGCCTTTATAATTACAAAATCCAAATTTTACATAGAATGACCCTAAAAAGGGTGACGTCATCCCTTATAGGGTGATGTTGAGCTCCTAATGAGGGGCATTGAGTTGGGAAAGTGTAGCACTAGGCCTTCAAAGGCCACATATCATGCCCACATGTTCCAAAATTCCATGCCAAGTGTCCAACCATCCTCTCCATGAAACCCTAGCCCTTCAAATGACATCATGGGCTAGCAAGATCATGTCAAGGCCTCCAAAGGCCCTCGTCCAAGTGGAGAAGGGTGGCATCTCAATGTCTAGTCATGTCAGAGTGCCTCCAAAGGAAATAAACTCCTTCTTCATTGTGTGAGTGATGATCCCAATCTTTCCCCAGATGTGGGGTCTCTGCATCCATCCTTCGGATCCAAAGCCCCCATGAAGGTTCAAACAAGTCATCTCCTCATGAATACGTGTCCACTGGGAAAGGTCTTGCAAATACAAACAGGTACGCCCTCCAAGGTTCCATACGTCACAATAATCATACCAATTAAGCCACATCTAATAATAGAACCACCCAAGCATGTGCATAAAACCCCCTTTTTCAAACTAAACAAATGCTCAAAGACCTTATACAATTTGTCAAATTTAGGTGTGGGAGGGGTGTCAAGGCATCCTATTGGGTCAATCAACCCCCAAGTCAAAGGTGTTTCCCAAGGGAAACCTATCTAAGACATGTGTGAATATGAGGCGGAGTGGGGTAAGACTTATGGGGATGGGGTTCATGACATACAAGGGTTCGTATTATCTCATTTATGGGTTCCTTTATAGAGGGTGTGTTACCCTTCATCCGTGATGCAACATTTTTCCAAGCATCTTTTTTCCATTGATTAATTAAAGTCTGAAACAATTGGGTACTATAAGACCTGGAAAGAAAAGAGTACCTCAACGTCAATTGAATCTTAGGTACATTGAGTTCCATATGCATGGAAATACAAGGACACTGCATAAATGCACCTCCTCGACAAGTGGGACATCTATATAATGTGAGTTTGATTTTGCAGGTCTTCCAATTCTTAGAGGAAACACTTGATTTTTCTCAAGACCTCCTGGGAGAGCATATGGAAGGTTTATTATTGGCTTTTATATTTTTCCATCTACATTTCCCTTTGGGCCTTCAACCCCTTCTTCCCATGAAATGAGGTACAGTCCCTTCTTGGGGTTAGTACACCCAAAAATCCCAAAATATTAGGAGACAAAATGGGATAAGTATGGAAGGTGATAAGTATGATCGAGAGTGGTACGATGACTCTTCAAGGAAACCCCCAATAGCACTCTATTCCCGAGGGTTAGCAACTTACTAGGACAAAATGACACCCACCAAGGTTAAATAAGTCAAAGAGTATAATTTCCAAACAAACGTTATGTAATCAAGAAAGAATTATTTGCAACATATTCAAATGCTTCAATTATTAGGGTGACACTTACCATGATACTAGACTTATTACCTCATGAAGCAAGACTTTTTGTCCTCTGGGGCTAGGCTAGTGTGATGGATGTTGCTCTGCTTCCAGTGATGTATGGCAGTGCATCAATGAATAGGAGGGGCCATGTGGGGCTATGCTAGTCAATATGACTCTCGGCGCTCCATCTCTGCTACATGTGGGCCTCGAGACATGATCTCCTTAGTTACCCTAATAATGAGGGGGTAACATAACCAACTACACTGCATCATACATAATAGAGGTAAAATGGCATGGTGATGTGTCTTCTAGGACGCCCCATTATTGGTGCATTAAAGAACAGAACGCACCACTAGAATACATATCAGTGCTCAAATAACCATGGATCATTGGTGCATTAGACTTATCACACTGCTTAGCATTTATTTGTATCTAACATACTGCATCGGTCACGGTGCGTATTATCTATTGTAGTACAACTGGTTACATTTCCACATTTTTTTGCAAACGAAAATTAATTTTAGTTTTTGATAAATATGAAATAGTTATATATGTGTTTGTTTTATAATTTCAATTTGTTTTTTCTATATATATGTGCCTAAAATAATTTTGTATGAATCAGATACGACAACAACGATGAGTGCAGGAGAAGCAGCAATAACAACTAGAAGGAAAACAACTTAATTCACAAACTATGTATGCAAACCTCCACAATTAAATTTTGAGAGGTTTTACTTTGCAGAGGCAAAAACAGAGGTCACTCTTCAGTGCCTTTCATAATTTAGTGCACAGACTCAATCCTCTACCACTCCCTCAATGATTTTTCCTGCATCTCCTCCTCTACAAGCCGCTCGACTTTCTCCGAGATATCGTCCTCATCATTCCTGTAACCATAATATGAACTAGCATCAATTTTATTCTTATAAATTCGATACCTATACCTCCTCTTCTTCACCTCAAGGGGGATTATCCAATATCTCTTTTAAGTCCAGGGAGTAATTTCTTATCCCCAAAGTATATGTGATCAGGGCCCTTGTCGGTGGCATCGGGAAAATCAACTTCATTCTCTTTCAAGTCAATCATCTTGGCCCCTACTTTGGCATAATTAGGATTGTCAAATTCTATGATCAAAGATTCTCAATGCCCCTTTTGTCTAATCAGCAATAAAGGAGCCCTAGCATATGTATTAATTATAATACTATGTCAATCTCAAGAATGACCTAAGGCCGATATTGTATATTTAATAGAATTTAAGAAGCGCATTTGGAAAAAAAAAATTGATGATCCATAAGCTTTGCTAGAATGCCTTGTAGTTGAATATTAAGCATTGCCTTGGGCTCGGCCTTCTCCTCCATGAGATCCTTACTCATTTATTTTATAAGAAGTTCATGTTTCTTCTTCTCCACAACCATGCGCTCAATCACTTTATCATTTGAAAGGGGCACATGAACAATAAACTCTCACTCTCTCTGCTGCTAGTTTCCCTTGTTCTGCTCTCCCATTTCCTCTGCCACATCCTCATCTTGCTCAAATAGGAACGACTTAATGGTAGCGACCTCCCTGCTCTTTACTATCAACCTGGTATCCCTCTTGACTGACTCAATCCTTTGCCACTCCCTCAGCACTCTGGCCCGCATCTGCTCCTCCACATGTCGCTCAACTTTCTCCAAGACACCATCCTCGTCATCTTTGTAGCCATAATAACTGGAATTAATTCACTTGTAAATCTCATACCTACACCTCCTCTTATTTTCCTCAAGGGGGGGGCTATCGAATATCTATTTGATATCAAGGAGGAATTTTTTAGGCCCACTTGTACAATTAGTTGTTGGAAGATTGTAACATGTCATCTTCCAACAACCAAATACACAAGTGGGGCTAGGAAATTCCTCCCCGATGTCAAATAGCTATTCGATGAGCCCCCCAAGGCATAGAAGAGGAGGTCTAGATATGATATTTACAAGTGAATTGACACCAATTATTATGGCTACAAGGATGACAAGGATGGTATCTTAGAGAAAGTTGAGCATCCCGCGGAGGAAGATATGCGGGCCAGAGCGTTGAGGGAGTGGCAGAGGATCGATTATATCAAGAGAGAGGCTAGGTTGACATTCAAGAGTGGGGATGTTGTTTTCATTAAGCCGATCATGTTCGAGGAAGAGGAGGATGTGGTGGAAGAAATGGGAGAGCAAGATAAGGGAAACTAGTAGTATAGAGAGTGATAATTTATTGCACATGTGCCCCTTCCAGATGAGAAAGAGATCGAGTGCATGGTTGTGGAGAAGAAGAAAAAATATCTTCGTAGTAAACACATGAGTGAGGATCTCATGGAGGAGCAGGTCGAGGCCAAGGCAATGCTTAATATTCAATGATAAGGCATGTTCATGAAGCTTATGGATCATCATTTTTTTTTTCAAATGTGCTTCTTAACTTCTATTAAATACACAATATGGGCCTTAGGTCATTCTTGAGGTTGACAAAGTATTATAATTAAGACATTAACCGGGGTTCCTTTCTTGCTAATCAGGAAAAAGAGGTGCTAGGGAGCTCTGATCATAGAGATTTTTGGTCCTAATTATGCCAAATTAGGGACCAAGATAGCGTACTTGGAAGGGAACGAAGTTGATGTGCTCGGTGCCATTGGAAAGGGCCCCAGTTACAAATACTTCGGGGTTGTGAAATTACTCCTCAACGTTAAATATATATTCGATAAGCCCCCCGAGGAAAAGAAGAAGATATTTAGGTTTGATGTTTACAAATGAATTGATGTTAGTTATTATGGCTTATACAGAAATGATGAGGACGGTATCTTGGAGAAAGTCGGGTGGCCTGTGGAGGAGGAGATGCGAGCTAGAGTGCTTAGGGAGTGGTAGAGAATAGAATCTGTGCACTAAATTATGAAAGACACCAAAGAGTGATTACCTCCACAAAACTTTAATTGCAAAGGTTTGCATAGTACTTTATCAATTAAATTGTTTGTCAGTGCATTTTTATGTAACAACTGCACCAGTGTGCTTTCAATCACACTGGTGCTTATAAACAGTATAGCACACATGTATATTATATTTTTTGGTATGATGTTGATGTTGATGTTGATGTTGTTGTTTCTTGATTTATAAAATGTATTATGAGTACGCTAATGATTTATCTATTTTTAAATCAAATTTGAGATGTATCACTCATTAGAATTTATAGTTGTCATATAATGTTTAACTTTAATTGTATGAAATCATTTAATTTGGATTCTGATTGCAAACATTTATCACCATTAATGTCATATAATGTTTAATTATTCTTCAAGGTGAATTGTTTATTATCCAACAAGATAAAATATGTTGATTAATCATGTTTACAAAGAAAAATACATGAATATGATGAGTCAAATGATTATGATTTGAATAATTATGTCTTTTGCATATATTGTAATAATAACATTATGGTAAACTATTCACTAACATTATAATATAATTATTCACTAATAATAATAATGATGATGATGTAATAATAATGTTTGTTTGTTAATTTTTATTATTCAAAGGTTACAAGACAGTTAGGGCTTCCAATGAAGGGGGAGAAAGGGCAAGCGAACCCAAACTGGGACTACTGAGGGGATGTCATTTTCTGGGTTGAAGTCTAGCATCCACTTATTCAAATACATTCCTCTAGATTCCATAAAGTAAGGACCAGTCTTGAAGATCATATCTCTGTCAGCTTTGTTTCAAAGAGAAAAATAAATAAATAAACCCTTACCACAGAACATTAACGACATTTTCCCTTAAATCTTTTACCTCCAGTTCAGATCTAACCATTGCACCATTGCTCTTAGTGAGGGCCACAAACCCATGAACTGGTCAATCAAACCATTTTCCGCTAGATGAAGGGTGAAAGGATGAGAGGAGGAGGAGTGCACAGGAACTTTGGGTATCTCATCTAATTTCTTCACAAAGCGAGATGGAGGAGAAACTTGCATATTTTTGGTGTAGGAGGCGATTAAATTCTGGAAGGATGTAATATCTGAGGAGGAGGAGGAGGAGGGAGGAGGGGCGCCTCTCCCTGAACCAGATGCCATGGAGGTTGCAAACTCTAAACTCCTAAGGAAACCTTAACCACATAGCTCATAAAAACAGTTCTATTTAAAAAGTATTATTACTAAACATGTTTTTCTATAATATGTTCCAAAAAATACCAAATTAAATTTGTTTGCTATATTTACTTTCAAGTCGATTGAAAAAGAAAATTATTGTGCTTTTTCATTTTTCGGGAAGATTGTGAAAATTCCAAACGACAAACGAGGTGAAAACAAATACATGTCGGTAGGGATGTCCAAAAAAATGTACAAGGAGGTGGTAATGGAAATGAACATAATTGCATCATAGGAGGAGGCCTCCCGATAACAATGTGCATCATAGGTATGCAATCATTCATTTATTCTTGTATGTACATCAAATTTATTTATCCTATAAAATAGTAATTTTAAATTGTTTTGTTGCATAAAAGAAAAAAAAAAATGGAATCCATTCAACACATAAGACGGGACGATAAGGAAGAAAATGGTCGATCACAAAGTTTGTGAGTACTTATGTTTTCGACCTTACTTAAGATTTCATATTTGTTGTGATCTTTATATTTAAATAATTAATTTACACTCGACCATGGATGTCTTCTAATAGGTGTTAACTTACAAAGAGAAAAACGAAGAATTGATCAACATTGGGTTAAGTCAGGGTTGTGAGTATATGTTGAAGTATCAAGGTTTAACTGAACAATTTGTAAGTGCCTATGTTGTTTAACTTCCCTTGTTTTATAATTAATGGAACAATAAGAAACCTTTATATTAATTATATCAAATATGCTTTGTCAAGGTGTATTAAACATGCAAGAAACAAAGTATGGAGTGCAACCAACATAAGAGATTTTGAAACACGACATGCGGCATGACTTCTAAAGCATGCGTATTGTTTATAAATCACTCATTTCTATGGTACGTTTTTTAATTTACGCAATCATGTATATTCTACTATATAAATGTAGATTTACTTATTAGACTTTATTTCCATGTTTGTAGATGGAACATGAACAAACAATACATCAAAAACAAGTTAATTAAGAAAACGTTAGTTTAAATAACCAAAGTACAATATAACATACAAGTGATGAAGAAATGAGGCATGCACACAGCTTGAGTGATGACAATGGTTCAAGTGATGAGTGACAATCAATATAATTGAATGTTACTACAAGTTGTATGTTTTGGAATATATTTGTCTGTGAAAATAAAGGATTTTGTTTAATGTACTCGACATATTGTTCCAATTGCATGAGGACATGTTACCAATAAGTGTAACAAATACATATTGGTTACATTTTGATTATTGTGGACTTTTACATAGTCTCATTTTGTATGACGATGGGTCTCTTATTTATATATAATGAAATGGGTTTCTTATTTTATTGCATTGTTGAATGTTGTAAAATGATGTGTTGTTAATTAATTAATACATGGATGATTTACATTGTTACAAATACTAGAGGTTTAATTTGTTAAATGCATTAATGCAATCATTTTATCAAAACACATTAACAAAAATATAAAAACAATAATATTATAAAATATATTTGATTTTGAGATGATTAATTGAAAATTTGTAAAAAAATCATTAATTAAAATATATACATATCAGTGCACTGTATTTTTTTAAACTCACTAAATAATGTGTGCCATAAAATAGACAGTGATGTGTTTTAATGAGTCATATGCACCTGTGCCTATTAATTATATTAAAGCATCGATGCTAAAAATTGTGAAAAAACATTGTTACTTTAAATGACATAATGTATGATTGATTATATTTATCATTTCAAAATATTACAGTGCGCATGCTTATAATGCGCACTAGTGCTTTACATATAATACACACACTGGTCATTTAAATGTAATATACACACCAGTGCTTAGTAACAAAGAATGGTGTTGATATCCCATCTCAAATATTCGAAATTTCACTAACCATTGATGCACATGGTAACACGGGCACCGATGCGTACTAAATAAAAGAGCAATAGTGTTCCATAAAACGAAAAGGATGACTCGGTGTGTGATATTTATATGAGCATCGCTACTGCATACAAAAACAATACAGACAGGTGCATACATTAACACGAAAAACATTGACACTTCATATAACATAAAATGGAGGAAGCAAAGGAAGCTCGAAGAATGGAGGAGTTGAGAATGAAGAAGAAGTTGAATTAAAGGCTACCCAAGAGGAAAATGTAAGATTGCAAGCAGAGAAAGAAGCGATAAGGAAAAAGGAACATGAACAAAAGGAAAAATAGAAAGCAGGAGCCCAATAGTGGGATTTAGAGGAGAAAAGGAAAGTTGGCAAAGCAAAACAAAGATGACAAGACTTGCTCAATCAAAGAGAGAAAGAATGAATAAAAAAGAAGAAGAGATAAGGAATAAGAGGTAGGAGGAGGCCATTATTGAATAGAGTAATGCAATAAAATCACAAGGAGAGCAACATGAGTAGCAACCTACAAGTATATCCAAAGAGGTTATTGATTTGACCAAGACCGACAAAAGTGCCTCTGATCAAGAAGCAAAGAAAGTTGAAATTAAGAAAAAAGAAGATAGGCATGAACAAGAAAATGTCGAAGGAAATACAACCAAACATATAGAAGAAAAGGAATCCAATTCATCACCTAAATAGCCAAAAGAAAACACTATGGATAAGGGGAAGGGGATTGTGGTTGAATAGTTCCATACCCTGGGAAGTTTTCAGAATATATTGGCATGGGGTGATAGGAATATTTTGGAGTCGATCGAAGAGTTAGCTAATTTGGAATCAATAGTGTATATTCGACGAAGGCATGTTATTGTTACATGAACATAAAAGAGGGAAAGGGTCGAGGTTGACAGTGTTGTGGGATGTACAACAACAGAGCCTTTATTCGACATAAAGAAATCAAAGCTTAGTGTGCTTGTTACTATAGGGGTGGCAATTTCATACGCTACTATTGACAAATCCAAGGTCAATGAAGCCGACATAGAAAGTATGAAAAATGAGTTACAGTTAGGATGAAATTTGTTGCCAAAGCAAAAGATTTGCAAGAAGAAATTTTGCAGTTAGCAATTGTGCACAAGAAAATATTGAAGTGGCATGAGAAACAGGTGAGGACACAGGAACAAGTAAACTATAGTATCATGGAGATTTAGAAGGGTCGCGGTGATGAAGAACATGACATTGGCATATTGACTAAGGAAGTATGAGCCAAGATACAAAGTTTTTTTAACTATTGGAGGGAGTTGTCGTCAGTATCAAAAGTTAAATTAGAAAAGGAATGGAGGGTATGCACGCATATGTGGCTGGAAGAGACCATGTTGAAAAAGAAATTTCCTACGTTTGGCTCACTGAAATATTTGTGGTCATTTGATCAAGTCATGGTTGACTTTAATAAGGTGGTCGAAAAACGTGAGGAGGAAATTAAAGGAATCACGTCGATTGAGAATGTCCATATATAAAAGTTCTTGTTAAAGGAAATCAGGACGTGCGCAAGCTAGATTTTATGACCCTAGAGATTGAGAAATATGCTCAACATTTTAGGCAGGAGAGAGAAAGTTTTTGTGTACCCATGGATAGCCACGTGTTCCCTTAGAAGCAGTTTTGCGAGGAGAGATTTTAGTTATGGGTTGAATGTGATGCAAAACATGCAATAATAAAGAATCTCGATCTTAATATAGAGACTACTAAGTAGGTGGCAATTGATGTAGTAGTGAAAGAATCAATCGATATGCATGAACATGCAATGGTTGGAACTAGCACATTACCCAAGAAATAGAAACATGCTAATTTGTTTACTTTTACTTTTCTACTTTTATTATTTTTAAATTTGTAATTAAGATTATAAATTGAGGAGGTAAAGGTGGAAGAAGAACTTTTCGACTCTAAAACCATTTTTTGGAAAAGTGGGAGGCCAAGAATTATTTCAAGGCCCTATTTTGATTAATTTGATTGGAGAAAAAGGCATTTGGTTTTGCTAAGAAATTTATGTGCATTTATTAACGATCATGGATTGTTCTACTATTGTGTGAATGTCTTACATATCTAGTAAGATTTTTTTTATTTCTGACAAGCTATCATGCAACATTTATTAAACTACTTATGTTCTTAGTAAATTTGCTTGTATGCTAATATTCCTTGGAGAAATTACTTCTGAAAAGGGTTACTAAAATCACAACTATGTCTATGGACCACTCTATAGGTTATCCTAGAGAGAAAAATCCCATGAAAATTTAGGTCGGTTTGTTCATTTAGTTTATTTATAATAAAAGAAAAACCATAAACAAAAGAGAATAAAAGAACTGTTAAATCTCATCAAAAGGTTGTCGAACCATTAAGTTGGAGGACTATTCCACACCAAACAAGGAGGAGTCTAATTGATCCTTGTCCTTGGGTTTAATCCGTACTATTGAGCATTGGGAATCTAACCCCCTCAATAGGATGAAACCCTAGCTCAAAAACGCACTAGCAAAGTTACATAGCCCGAATCATGGGACAAGAGGGGGATGTTCTATGTCATATAGGATCTCGAACCATATTCTTTTGACCTTTTTGGTATAAATTTATGAATGCAACCCCCAAATGAGAATTTGTTTCGTTGTCTCACAAACGGTAAAAACATAACTTAGTTGTATGCCATCAAAATGAATCTTGGGTGTTGGGATGAGCTAGGCAATGATGCCCCTAAAGGTAATTTGATGTCATTATTCCAACAAAGATGATGGTTTTTTTTTTCATTACTTCATTTTTATTTTATCGTGAGTTGCAACTTGTGACTTAGACTAATTTTGAAGCACTAGACAAACTAGCCTTAAGGTCATAAATCAAATGCTTTATGCTAGATCAGATGTTGGAATTCTATCATTCAACCTCCATGGTGGAGATTTATGAATTTGTCTGAAATGTAAACTTGTTGCATTATCTCACAAATGGTGAAACCCTAGTTCATAAATGTGCCAACAAAACATAGCTTGGGCCATGAGACAAGTGAGAAAATGGTACCCCTAAAGGCCATATGATGTCCAAAGTCCAACAAATATGATGATTTTCCTTTTCATTGTAATTTTTAGTTTCATCTTGTGCCCCAGACTTATTATGAGACACCAACCAAACTTGTCTTGGGATCATCAAACCTAAATTTAGATGCATAATTGTCTTTCTTCAAATCTTATATGTGTGTTATGCCATCCTAGATGGTGGAACTCTATCCTTCAACCTCCATGGTGGATATTTGTGAATTCAATCCCAAAATGCAAATTTGTTATTTCATCTTTGAAAGGGACAAAGGTGATATTTCATGTGTCCCTTCCTCTTTCCATGGTTTTAATAAATGATTCTGCCAATCATGTTGTACTTTGTAGATGTAATCTTTGTCATCATGGGTTACCTTCTAGTCATATTGCAAGGGCCTTCTTGACATTGAATGCCATGCATCCACTAGCATGACATCACATAAAAACAATTATTCATAAGGAGCAATATAAAAAGCACCCTATGATCCACATTCACTTTTACCACTTTTAGTATCTCGAGCTATACTTGTATCTTGGCTTTACCTTATTTTTTGAATATCATTGAATTTGGTTCGAGGAAATAAAATAAAATACGAGAAGCATAATTGAGTTATGTAAGATCCTACAAGTGTGTTTGGCTAAGGCTGACATGAGAACGCTACCCACAATCACCTGAGCTAGTGTTTTATAAAATTGACCAGTGGTGCAAACATTGCATTGTCCCTTACTGAGAAAAACCCTAGTTCTAGAGATCATTGAATAAAACATTGTTCAGGAAACAAAATCACAAGAGAGGAGTGGCCCTAACTGTAATTTGGTGTCAGGAGTCCAAAACAATTGATGGTTCATCCATCTAAACCACGGTAAGAGTTTTATGGCAAGTTGCAACTTGCTTCCTAAAGCCATTCAAGGACACATTGAGAATTTGATCTCGAGGCATAAAATCCAAAATGAGTAGCATAATTGAGTTGTGTAAGCTCCCAAAAGTGTTTTTGGCCAAGGCCCACATGAGAATGCTACCCATAATAGTTCAAGAAGTGTTTTTCAAAATCAACCCCTAGTGCAAAAATTGCATTGTCCCTTATTGAGCAAAACCCTAGTTCTGAAGATCATCAAATAAATCATTTTCTAGGAAACAAAAACATAGGAGAGAGGTGTCTCTAGCTGTAATATGATGTTAGGAGTCCAATGCAATCAATGGTTCATCCACCCGAGGCTCAATTAGATTTTTGTGGTGAGTTGCAACTTGCTTCTTGAATCCATTCAAGGACACGTTGAGAATTTGGTATGGGAGCATAAAATCCAAACCGAGTAGCATAATTGAGTTCCGTAAGTTCTCTCAAGTGTCTTTTGCCAAGGCCCACATGTGAATTCTACCCACGATCACTCGATCCATTGTTTTTCAAAATCGATCCCTAGTGCAAAAATTGCATTGTCCCTTACTAAGTAAAACCCTAGTTCCAAAGATCATCGAATAAAGCATTTTTCGAACAACCGAATGTTAGGATCCGACCCTAATCCCTATTGGTGGTCATTAGTTAGCAGGATATATATCTTCCATGTAATAAAGGCTGACATTAGTTAATAAGGCCTATAAGTAAATGTGAACAAGTCAATGTAAGAAGACCTAATAAAAACTTCCACTTCTAGAAAGATATTCCTCTAGAATGTTCTCCAGTAGATATAATTAGTATAAATAAGAGTAGGAGGTATGAGAAAGTATGTCTTGAGAATTATTGTAAGAGAGTGTTGCTTTGTTGGAGGTTTCCCCCTCAAAGAGGCAATTGAACATTGCTCCTGTTTTAATAAAGGTATCATTTTTGGTGTTCTATTCTCTATATTATGTTGTTCCATTGGTAATTCCTGTGATATTCTTGTTTGTGCTCAAAATAACATAACGAGTTGCATAACAAGTGGTATAAAATCTCTTTCTAGGGCAGGAATTGTGGGTTAAATTTTTTTAGGGTAGAGACGTACTCTAGTGTCTTTAAACTACAATGATATGTCATTCAACACATAAATTCGTGGTCAGGGAAGCATACACACAAGAAATACAAGAGGTTTTTAAGCTCACATTGTTGGACACCCTTGTAGCCCATGTTGTACCCCTTCAAGTGGCAGTGCATTAGACAAAACTTGTATATAGATTAACCTAGGTATCTTGAAGCCCATTGTAGATCAACCAATCAGTCACCTAACTATTATAGTGCCATTGAGAACAACACTTAGGAATATACTCTCTAGTACCTAGGTAATTGGGTAGTACGGCTAAGAGTAAAGTCTAGCCTCCTTAGTTGGTTCCCTCGGATATTGGGATGAATACTATTGTTCAACCTCGCACATATATTGGATAGTTATAGCACAGGGAAAACCCTTGTCTCTAGGAACCCTGAAAACCCTAACCCTTGGGATGAGAACAAAACAAAAGAAGAACAAACTTGATCCATTGTTATGAAACCTTGCCTCCTACATTCTGGTTCTAAAATTACTACAATTTTTTTTCTATTAAGAATTTAGGCATTTTGATACTACAGTATTATTCAGATCGAAGTAAAAAAAAAAACAAAAAAAAGTTTTGGGCTTGCCTGCACCCTTATTTGAGACCTATCCCATTGGATTCCTCTCTTTGTCCTGATCACAGTGGTGCCCTTCATTTTTAAGCTATTTTTTCCCATGGATTTGACCCCTTCTCAACACCCTTCTTTGAAATATATCCCATTGGATACATCTCTTTGTCATAATTGCAGTGGTACCTATCATTTTATGTGGTCTAGATCCCCCTCCCGATAGACTCATTTGCTATCAATCCCAACAGACTCTGTATATTGTGCTAATCGTTGAGGTATCATTCTACCTAAGCTTCCATAATTACCCCTGCCACCCACACTCAAAATTTGGACAAATTGGACACTAAGGTAGCCAAATTGTCTGAGGAGCTAAACTAGGACCTAAACACCCTCTCCAAAAAATTTAAAGAGGAGATACACAAGAGCCTGAACTCCCCCTCCAACCAATTTCAATAATTTCTTATTCACAACAAGGGTCTGCAACCTGAGTCCCACACTCATACTTCTCATTCTTCCCATTATGATAACCCTCAGCTTTCCCACTCCCCTTGGGGTGCTCCAAACTCCTAGAATAAGGTGCCCAAAGTTGAGATGCATAAATTTGATGGATCAAACCCGATTGAGTGGGTATCCCAAATGGAATACTACTTCTCCCCCCATGATATACATGACGATGAGACCAAACTTCATGTGGGGGTTCTGTACTCAGATCAAGAACGATGACAGTGGTGGTAATGGCATAAGAAATGTTATCCGGGACTACTCAATTGGACCATGTTCACTAAAGAATTATGTGCCTATTTTGATAGGGAATCTCACTTTTTGGGACGGCTCACGAAGTTATGACAAACATGGCTAGTAGCATACTTCATCTCTCCATTTGAAAAGTTGGCTATCATAACACAGGGATTATCTGATGATTTTTATCTAGAGTGTTTTCTCAGTGGCTTAAAGGATGCCATTTGGGCTCATGTTTGCATGCACCATCCGATTATCTGGTTGCAAGTGTGCATATTAGCATTGGAAGTCGAGACCATTCTTCAGGCCCAACCCCTTCATTCTATATTTCCCAACCACCCTTGTCCAGGGGCTACCTCTGCTCCGACACAAACTTTGAATTTCCAAAAGATATCTCTGACATAAATGGTTGAACATCAAAAGCAAGGACTTTGTTATTGTTGTAATGAAAAGTATTCACCAAGCCATAAATTTTGTGAGTAGAATTTTTTTCAAATTGATGTGTCAACTTCCACATCCTCTGAGGACATACTTTCAGATGGGGCCACTAACTCAGAGGACACATGACCAATTGTCCCCATTCCAGGTTCAGTCACACCTCTTGTAGCACTGAAGGAATCTGTCATATCTCTCCATGCCCTCATGGGTATTTATGCTCCACGGACATTAAAAATCAAGGGCTACATCAAACATAGGTCGATCATGGTCTTGATTGATAGTGGTAGCACCCATAATTTTATTCATCACGGGGTCAATGAAAAGGTCAATTGCTTTGTCAAACCAGTTTCTAATTTTCAAATTCCCATTGCTAATGGTGGTAAAATGAAATGTTAGAGCCATTATGAGAATGCCAAACTCCAAATGGGTGATTATCACCTGAAAACTCACATGTTCTCCATTTCCATGGGTGGTTTTGTTATTTTATTAGGTGTTGAATGGCTTCGCACCTTGGGACCGATTACCATGTATTATCAAGAGTTATATATGAGATTTACTCAAGATTCTCACACATATACCCTCAGAGACATATAAGCTCAATACCAAAAATTATCAGTTCTCACGGGATGGAGAAACTCCTAAAGAAAGGCCACCATGGTGTGATTGCTCAACTTAATGCCATACAGGTACACGATCAATCATCCCCAACAATGCATCATGATTTGCAACTAGTCTTGGATAAGAACCATAGGGTCTTTGAGACACCCATGGAGCTACCCCCTCCATGAGTGAGCATGATCATCACATCCCTCTCCTCCCACGTAGTCATCCCCCCAATGTATGTCCCTATAGGTATCCATTTTCTCAAAAAAATGAAATAGAAAAATAGTGCATGAATTGTTGGAGGTTGGGGTAATTCACCCAAGTACAAGCCCATATTCATCCCATGTGATGGATGGTCTTAAAAAGGGAAGGGTCATGGCGCATGTGTCTAGATTTTCGTGCCCTTAATAAATTGACCATTAAGGATAAGTTTCACATTCATGTCATTTATGATCTTTTGGATGAACTCCAGGGTGCATGTTTCTTCACAAAACTAGATCTTCGCTCAAGCTATCACCAAATTCGGATGAATGAAGCATATATTCCCAAGACTGCTTTCTGAACTCATGAAGGGCATTATGAATTCTTGGATAAACCTTCCAAAGTCTCATGAATAAATTTTTGAATCCCTACCCGTGGAAGTGATCTAGGTGGATATTGGTGGCCACCCACCTCTTCCGACTAGCTCACACACAGTTTTCCATTTTGGCAGTTTTTTACAGTTTTCCGAGTCCCAAACTTTTGAGGCCATTTTGAGGCACTAAACGACGTTTTTTTGGAATTTTGGGGGGGAAGGGGTTTCTAAAATCATTTATTAGCCCCTAACAGAAGTTGTACGTCTCAGATAGACCTTTCCGACGAGGTATTGAACACCCCAAACGAAGATCGTATGCAAAAGTTACGCCCTCGGAAGTTGACGTATTAACTACCCCCATCAGGGCCCGCAAACCTTTTGGATTTTCATCTTCCATGGTTAGGGATTTGGATTTTATTTATGTTAAAAAAGGTCTTTGGATCCTCATTGTAACATCCATCTTCTTGCGAATGAGTGTAACTATCACATCTCTTCTCATAGATAAGTTGCCACCATTCTAGTGAGTTCATTCACTCTGTATTTTTACATTTCACTCATTAATAGAAATGGTGTATTATTGTATCTTTGTGTTATCTCTACCATATCTCTGTTATATTATTGGATATCCGATATATCTTTGTACATTTATTTATTATATCTCCACTCTCATTTCGTGCCGAAAATAATCTGGATCAGTGGTATCAAAGCAGGTTGCTCTTGATCGTTTTTCAGTGCATGTCCTCAACAAGGTCTGAGTATAGCAAGTTGGGTCTCGAGCTTGTCTCTCTTGAGGAAAATCACTCTCGAATGCCCAAGAAACCCTCCATGGTGGAAGAAAATAAAAACAATTGAGCAAAAGATTCTATTAATCTGTTGCTTGAGCAATCTCTCATGCGACAAAGGGACGAAATGATGGAGAATTTTTCCCACATCCTTCAACGCCTGTCGATAACAATAGGCACATCTTCATCAAGTGGTCACTTTGGAAGCACCTCTCCTTTCAAGGTAAAAGTCAATTTTTATATTCTCTTATTCGAAGGTCAGATAGATGTGGATGCCCTAGAAAAATGGTTAAATCTGCTTGAAGGTTACTTCTTTGTTCACAATTTTCCTGATAGGGAAAAGATCACCTTTGCACTCCTTAAGGCTCTGCCCCATGTAAAACATTGGTGGGAAACTTACTGAAAGCAAAGCTCCACAGAGGAGTCTGGAATATATGGGGTCAAGCCCACTTGGGATTTTTTGTAGATGCGGTCGAGGAACAATATTACCCTGTTGATAACTATAACGACCAGTACATGAGATGGACCACACTCAGGCAAGAGAGGGGACAAACAGTACTGGAGTTCATAAATATTTTCCATACCTTGCGCACCAAGTTGAGTATCAAAGACTCTAAGCATCATCTGGTTCTGAAATATCGCGAGTCTATGCATTAGTACATCCAAATCAAAATGGATTTTCTAGACATCTCATCACTGGGGCCTATCGATATATTGTCAAAATCAAGCAGAAATTTAGGCACCAGAACAAACGGGAGTTCACGTCTGCAAATCCACAACAACCAAAGTATGATAAATACGGCCCTAACAAACAGTCTCCCGAAAACCAATGCAAGCCACAAGAAAATAAGGGAAAGGGAAAGATGAAGAATGACGCTGGAAAGTGGTGTGATTTTCACAAAATCCCCTGGCACAACACCGATGAATGTCACTCAAAATAGTCATTGGTGGCCGAGATCAAAGAAAAAGAGTTGAACCCAGATTCAGAATCTAATTCAAAAAATAATGGAAGGAGACAGATCATCGACATAGATCCCACTACCACCGTCGCAACCACAACAATTCAACCAGAAGAACCAGCGGATCCTGAAGAGGGGGAGTGCCTCTTCCATTCACGGATGTGGGTGAAGGGGACCCCACTGCATTTTATTATGGATAGTGAAAGCCAAAATAATCTCTCTCAAGAGAGGTCGTTAAACAGTTGGGATTGTCGACAACACCACACCCACAGCCATACAACATTAAGTGGCTTCGCCAGGGACGAGATCTTCATGTTAGCCAACAGTGTCGCATGTCCTACGACATCAAGCCCTTCAAGGATGAGATATTGTGTGATGTTTCCCCTCTATATGTTTGTGATGTTCTTTTGGTCCAACCATATATGTGGAAACGTCATGTTGTTTATGAGTCTTGACCCCATAGTGTCATTTTTACTCTGGGGGGTCAGCTCTACAAGATACCAGAGGTAGTTCTAACTATTGTCCCACCAAAACAATGCGGCAAGGTAATATCTCATACTGCAGAATTCAGCCTCTTCACGGTCTGTTCAAAAGGTGAACAGAAGGACACTTCAACCACTACAACCTTGGCCCAAGACCTTTCTATACAGCAGAATCATATTGCAAAAGAGAAAGAAGATATTGTTTCTTCACCTACGACGGTGCCTATACATTGTCCAATCAAGCCAAGATATAATAGGTTGGTTGAACAAATTCAACCCCGTAAGTAACAAGTTCGTGACAACCTTCCACAAGCAAAGCAGCACAACTTCTCCAACAAGGCAAGAAGCTCACCAAGATTCAGATTCAACAAATGCTTTCCCCTCTCCCCGGGCACACAATGCAATGGAGACCATTGCTTCTTAAGGAGGGAGGATTGATCGAAGTGGATATCGGTGGCCACCCACCTCTTCCAACTCGCTCACATACACTTTTCCATTTTTGTAGGTTTTTATAGTTTTTCGAGTCCCAAACTTCTGGGGTCGTTTTGAGGCCCTAAACGACATTTTTTTGGACTTTTGGGGGGACAAGGGCTGCAAATGCCATTCCTTAACCCTTTGTGAAAGTTGTACTTCTCAGATAGACCTTTCTGACAAGGTATCAAACACCCCAAATGGAGATCGTATGCAAAATTTACGCCCCCGAGAAGTTCACGTATCAACTACCCTCATTGGGGCCTGCAAACCTTTTGGATTTTCATCTTCCGGGGTTAGGGTTTTGGATTTTATTTATGTTAAAAAAGGCCTTTGGAGCCTCATTGTAACATCCATATTCTTGTGAATTAGTGTAGTCGTCACATCTCTTCTCAGAGATAAGCTGCCACCATTTTAGCGAGGTCATTCACTCTGTATTTTTACAGTTCAGTACATTTTTCTCATTAATATAAATTGTGTATTATTGTATCTCCATGTTATCTCTACCATATCTCTATTATATTATTGGATATTTGATATATCTATGTACATTTCTTTATTATATATCCGCTCTCATTTCTTATTGAAAATCATCTGGATCAGGAAGTTTGTTCTAGTTTTCTTTGATGACATCCTCATTTACAGTCGCACTTGGGATGCCCATCTACACCATGTGGACAAAATACTTCAATTGTTACAGGACAATCAATTGTTTGTCAAAAATACCAAGTGTGTTTTTGGAGCAAGCAAAGTTGAATACTTCGGACACATTGTGGGCCATGAGGGGGTAAGGGTGGACCCCAAAAAGATTTAGGCCATGCAAGAGTGGTTGAGACCCATGATCTTGAAGCGTCTTCGTGTTTTCTTAGGCCTCATAGGGTATTACCAAAAATTTCTCCACCATTATGGAAAAAATTACAATCCATTGACGAACCTTCTAAAAAAGAATGCATTTCATTGGACACATGCAGTAGAGTAGGCCTTCACATAGTTAAAGCAGACCATGTGCACTACCCTCATATTAGCAACCCTTGACTTCAATAAAACTTTTGTGGTGGAATCAGATGCTTCAGGTACTGGTATTGGTGTAGTTCTCACACAAGATGGTAGACCTCTCGCTTTCACTAGCCAGACTTTGAGTGGTCGTTATCTGGGAAAATCTAAATATGAAAAGGAAATGGTGGCCATTCTCCATGTTGTGCACATGTGGCGACCATATCTGCTGGGATGCTATTTTCATATTAAAACAGATCACCATAGTCTGAAATATTTCTTAGAGCAACAGTTGTCCTCCATGGAACAGAACAAGTTGTTGACCAAAATGTTGGGCTATGATTATGAGATCATATATAAAAAAGGAAAAGACAATGTAGTGGTCAATGTGTTATCCATACAATATGAGGATGAAGGTTCCCTCTTTGCCTTATCATTACATGTTCCTAATTGGATTGAGGAAGTGTGACAAGAGTGGCTAACACACCCAACCATATCACAAGTAATTCAACAACTTCAGAAGGACCCTAACCCTCCCCACGACTACACTTGGAAAGACAATATCCTCCAGTATAAGGATCGATTAGTTTTTTCTCCATCTTCAGCCCTCAAGCCTAGGCTCTTAAATGAGTTGTGCTCATCTTCTCTAGCGGGTCACTCAGGATTCCAAAAAACATATGCTTGTGCTTGCTATTATTATTTTTTTGGAAGGCATGAAGAAGGACATCCTTACCTTTTTCACCGAATGTGATATCTGCCAACGCAATAAAGGGGAAATTGTCAAGACCCTTGGAGCTATATATTCGTTACCCATTATGGCTTCCATTTGGACTGACATCTTCATGGACTTTATAGTGGGCCTTCCAAAAGTGGGTAACAAGTCAGTTATCATGGTCGTGGTAGATTGCCTCTCCAAGTATGCACATTTTTGTGCCTTACCATGCCCTTTTACATTAGCTATGGTAGCACAAGTTTTCATTGATCATATTTTCAAATTGCATGGCATGCCAACATCCATTGTGCCCAATTGTGACCCGACCTTCACCAACACATTTTGGCAAGAATTGTTTAAATTACAGGGCACACAACTAAACATGAGCACAGCCTACCACCCCTAGACGAATGGTCAAACAGAAGTTGTCAACAAATGTTTGGAAACCTACTTGTGTTGTTGATCTAGGTGGATAGTGGTGGCCACCCACCTATTCCACGGGCTCGAAAAATAGTTTTCCATCTTGGCAGTTTTTTGACAGTTTTTCGGGTTCCAAACTTCTGGGGCCGTTTTGAGGCCCTAAACGACGTTTTTTGGGGATTTGGGCTCCAGGCGATTTCCCAAGGCACTTTCCTATATTAACCAAAAATCGTTTTTCTCGGTTAAACCTTTCCAACGGTGTATCGAGCGCCCCAAACAGAGATCATATGCAAAAGTTACACCCCCTGGAAGTTGACGTATCAACTACCCCCATTGGGGCCCGCAAACCTTTTGGCTTTTCATCTTCTGGGGTTAGGGTTTTGGATTTTACTTATATTAAAAAGGCCTTTGGAGCCTCATTGTAATGATCATCTTCTTTCGAATGCGAGTAGCCGTCACACCTCTTCTCAGAGATAAGCTGCCACCATTCCAGTAAGCTTGTTTTCCGCTGCATTTTACAGTTTCAACTTATTTCCTTATTGAATAGAAAACCAGTTTTAATGTATCTTTGTTATTTTGTGTTAAGCATATTTTAATAATCTGTATTCATTTTGTTATGCTCATAAAATGCAGATTAGTGGTATCAGAGCAGGCTACTCTTGATCGTTTTTCAGTGCATGTCCCCGATGAGGTTTGAGTATAGCAAGTTGGGTCTCGAGCTTGTCTCTCTTGAGGACAATCGCTCTCGCACACCCAAGAAACCCTCGATGGAGAAAGAAAATAAAAATGACGGAGTAGAAAATTCTATCAATTTGTTGCTTGACAAAGCTCTCACGCGACAGAGGGACGAAATGATGGAGAATTTTTCCCACATCCTTCAACACTTGCCGATAGCAACATGCACATCTTCATCAAGCGACCACTTTGGAGGCACCTCACCTTTCAAGGTACAAGTTAATTTTGATATTCCTGTATTTGAAGGACAGATATATGCAGAAGCCCTATACAAATGGTTAAATCTGCTAGAAGGTTATTTATCTGTTCACAATTCTTTTGACAGAGAAAAGATCACCTTTGCACTCCTCAAAGCTCTCCCCCATATCAAACATTGGTGGGAAACTTACTGGGAGCAAAGTTCCAAAGAGGAGTCTGGAATATATGGGGCCGAGCCAACTTAGGATTTTTTTGTGGATGCGATAAAGGAACAGTGTTACCCTGTTGGCAACTATGAGGACCAATACATGAGATGGACCACACTGCGATAAGAGAGGGGCCAACATTTCTGGAGTTCACCAATACCTTCCATACCTTGTGCACCAAGATGGGTATCAAGGACTCCGAACGACATTTGGTTCTAAAATATCGTGGGGCTCTAAACAGATACATCCAAACTAAAATGGATTTTTTGGACATTTCATCACTCGGTTCTGCTTATCGATATGATGTTAAAATCGAGTAGAAGTTTAAGCACCAGAACAAATGGGAGTTCGGATCTACAAATCCGCAACAACCAAAGTATGAGAAAGACGACCCTAACAAACAGCTTCCTGAAAAACAGTCAAAGGCCACAGAAAGACGAAGAAGGACACCGGAAAATGGTGCGATTTCCACAAAAGCCCCTGGCACAACACCGATGAATGTCGCTCAAAATAGTCATTGGTGGTTGAGATCAAAGACAAGGAGTCAAACCCTATTTCATAATCTGATTATGAAAATACTTGTAAAATACAGATCATCGACGCAGACCCCACTGTTGTTGTCGCAACCACAACAATTCAACCAAAAGAACCAACAGATCCTGAAGAGGGGGAGCACCTTTTTCATTCACAGATGTGGGTGAAAGGGCCCCGATGCATTTTATTGTTGATAGTGGAAGCCATAAGAACCTAATCTCAACAGAGATCGTCAAACAGTTGGGATTGTCGACAACACCACACCCGCAACCATACAACATCAGGTGGCTTCGCTAGGGATGAGATCTTCGTGTCAACCAACAGTGTTGATTATCATATGGCATCCAACCATTCAAGGATGAGGTATTATGTGATGTTGCCCCACTGGATGTCTATGATGTTTTCTTGGGCCAACGATATATGTGGAAGCGTCATGCCATCTATGAGTCTCAACCATGTAGTGTCATTGTTACTCTGGGGGGTCATCTCTACAGGATACCAGAGGTAGTTCCAACTATTGTCCCACCTAAACAATGTCGCAAGGTAGTATCTCATACTAAAAAATTCATCTTCTTCACAATCTGTTCAAAAGGTGAACAAAAGGACACTGTAACTATTACAACCTCGCCCCAAGCACCTCCTATCCAACAGAAGCAGGTCGACAAGGTTACAACAAAGCACAAATATTCCTTCTGCACACAGTCATCTCAGGTAGCCTGACTGGTTGAACAGATTCAACCTCGCCAACAACAGGTTCATGACAACTTTCCACAAACCGAGCAACGCAATGTCTCCAGGAAGGCAAGCAACTCACCAAGATTAAGATTAAGAAAACGCTTCCCCCTCTCCCCGGGGAAATCAATGCAATGGAGACCATTGCTTCCTAAGGAGGGAGGATTGATCCAGGTGGATATTGGTGGCCACCCACCTATTCCACAAGCTCGAAAAACAATTTTCCATCTTCACAGTTTTTCAAGTTCCAAACTTCTAGGGTCATTTTGAGGCCCTAAACGATGTCTTTTGGGGATTTGGGGTCTAAGAAACTACTTAAGGCACTTGCATGAACCCGTCGAAAATCATTCTTCTCAGTTAGACCTTTCCATCAGTGTATCGAGCACCCCAAACAGAGATCATATGCAAAAGTTACGCCCCTGGGAAGTTGATGTATCAACTACCCCCTTCGGGGCCCGCAAACCTTTTGGCTTTTCATCTTTCGGGGTTAGGGTTTTGGATTTTACTTTTGTTAAAAAGGCCTTTCGAGCCTCATTGTAACAATCATCTTCGTGTGAATGCGATTAGTCGTCACATCTCTTCTCAAAGATAAGCTGCCACCATTCTAGCGAGTCTTTCACTCTGTATTTTTACAGTCTTTGTACATTTTCGCTCACTAATAGAAATTGTATTATTGTATCTATGTGTTTATGGTTGCATCTCTAATACATTTATGTTATATTGTTGGATATCTGAGATAGCTCTATATATTTCTTTATTATATCTCCGCTCTCATTTCGTGCCGAAAATAATCCAGATCGGTTGTTTTTCTTCAGACAAATAACATCGGTGGGTGCAATGGTTACCCTTGGTTGAATGGTCGTACAACACTTCCTATGATACAACAACCAAAATGACACCATATGAAACAGTGTATGGCCAAAATCCACCTACAGTAACTTCATATCTTCCAGGCACCTCCAAGGTTCAGGATATTGATAATTTGATGCAAGGTAGAGCAACTACCCTCTCAACTCTAAAGGATAATCTCCACATGGCCCAAAATCTTATGAAGCAACAGGTTGACCAACATCGTTCTAAACGTGTTTTCAAAGAAGGTGATCATGTGTTTATCAGACTCCAACCTTACAAACAAACATTGCTCAAAGCACATGTCCACCACAAGTTGGCACCCAAATTGTATGGCCCCTATCATATCATCAAAATAATTGGTCTAGTTTCCTACAAATTTGCACTTCCAGCTACCTCCAAAATACATCTAGTGTTCCATGTTTCCTATTTGAAGAAAGTGGTGGGTCGGAATTGCAGGGTTTAAACCATCCTGCCTAAATTAGATGAAGAAGGCTCTTTTTGGATCCAACCAGAATTTGTCCTCAATGTGCGCAAGCATCACTTGCGTGGCAAAAATATCAAAGAAGTGATGATCAAGTGGAAGGACATGTCTCCAAAGGATGTGACTTGGGAACCAACTACCATACTACAACAATTTTTGCATCTTCATCCTTGAGGAAAAGGTTGCTTTTGAAGGGGGAGGGCATGTTAGGATCCGACCCAAACCCCTCTTAGTTGGCAATTAGTTAGCAGGATATATGTTTTCCATGTAATAAAGGTTGACATTAGTAAATAATGCCTATTAAATTAATGCGAACAAGTCAATGTAAGAAGACCTAATAGAAGCTTTTGCTTCTAGAAAGATCTTACTCTAGAATGTTCTCTAGTATATAGAATTAGTATAAATAAGAGTAGGAGGTATGAGAAAGGATGTCTTGAGAATTATTGTAAGAGAGTCATGCTATGCTAGAGGTTACCCCCTCGAAGAGGCAAGTGAACATTGCTCACGTTTCAATAAAGGTATCGTTTTTGGTGTGTTATTCTCTATATTATGTTGTTCCATTGGTAATTTATGTGATATTCTTGTTTATGCTCAAAACAACATAGCCAGTGCATAACACAAAATCACAAGAGAGTGGTGCCCCGATTTGTAATCCAGTTTTAGGAGTCCAACACAAACGTCGAATCATCCATTCAAGCCCTATTTAGAGTTTTATGGAAAGTTGCAACTCGTTTCTTGACGCCATTCAAAGACACATTGAGAATTTGGTATGTGGTCATAAAATCCAAATCGAGAAGCCTAATTGAGTTGTGTAAGCTCTCGAAAGTATGTTTGTCCGAGACCCACATGAGCATGCTACCCATAATAGCCTGAGCCAATGTTTTTTCAAAATCAACTCCTAGTGCAAAAATTGCATTGTCCCTTACTAAGCAAAACCCAAGTTCCAAGATCATCGAATAAACAAATTTTTGGGAAAGCGAATCACAGGAGAGGGGTGCCCCTAATACAATATGTTTTCAATCTTCCAACTCAATCAACGGTTTTCCATCTAAGCCCCGATTAGAGTTTTATGGTGAGTTGTAACTCACTTCCTAAATCCATTCAAGGACACACTGAGAATTTGGTCCAAGGGAATAAAATCCAAACCAAGCAGCATAATTGACTTTCTTAAACTCTCGCAAATGTGTTTGGCCAAGTTCTACATGACCACACTACCCACAATGGCCCAAGACATTGTTTTTCAAAATCGATCCCTAATGCAAAAATTGCATTGTCCCTTACCGAGAAAAACCCTAGTTTCGAAGATCATCGAATAAAGAATTTTTCAAGATACAGATTCATAGGAGAGAGTTGCCCCTAGCTATAATCTAATGTTATGAGTCTAATGCAATTGACTATTCCTCAATCTGAGCCCCAGTTAGAGTTTTATGGTGAGTTGAAACTCACTTCCTAAAGTCATTCAAGGACACATTTCAAACTTGATCTGGGGGTATAAAATCCAAAGTGAGTAGTAGAATTGAGTTTTGTAAGCTCCTACAAGTGTGTTTTTCTAATGCTCACATGAGCTTGCTACCCACAATCAACCAAGCTAGTGTTTTTCCAAATCCACCCCTTGGTGCAAAAATATGTGTGGGGGTGGATTTGGAGAATGGCCTCTTTTTGAAACTGTAGGTGAACATGGATGGCTCTAACTGTCCATGTTTGGAGAGTGACCTCTTTTTTGCACTGTAGGTAAACATGGATGGTTAGATCCATCTACAAGAATTATAATATAATTAAAATTGATAATGAGACACCTAAGACTATGAGGACACAACTAAGATGCTATTATGATGCAACAAGGACATTGACGAGACACGTAGAATGCTAAAATGACTCCATTAGGATGCTAATACAACATATTTAAGACACATAAGTGACACTTAAGATGCAAAAATAATGCAAGTAGGATGCTAGTAAGACATTGAGGAGACCCTAAGACCCTAGTAAGATGGAATTATGATGCAAAATATGATTGCAAGGACATTGAATTGACAATGAATGTAATCTATGGACACAAATGGGATGTTATAAAGTCACTAATGTGGATCCTAAAATACTTATGAGGACACTAAAAGGATGCAAACTTAATGAAAAGGATGTGTAATACATCAACACGACATGGTGTTTCAAGCTTGAATATGGGAAAGATTCAAAGATGCAATCTAAAGAAAACCCATGAAGAAGCTTACCATGGTTATTATGGGTCACACATGGTTTCAAATCTTGGTGTAACTATATTGAGTGCACAAAATGAAATCCTAATGTAATTATTGTTC
>ML791950.1:14786-55926 GCA_009831015.1 Picea engelmannii
TCTCTTTTTCAAGGCATTGAGTACTTTTCCTGAGGTTTTTCTATGCTATATTGATGTTTGGTTCTTAACACACTCCGTCATCGACTGTCCTACACCTCGGGGAAAATAATGAAATCAATATCAATAACCATGCGTAATGGAATTTTATTCCTTTATCTTGTGCCTCCCTGCAATCCATCAAGAATTGGTTTACCAGAAACACCACCCAGTTCATTTGTACTCCTACGAAACACTTCTCATCCACTGCTATTACACCTGCTCGTACTTGATCTTTGTGACATTTCCTCAACAACTTACAACCCAATACCTGCATCATGAACTTGACAGTATCATCATTAATACTTGGAATGTCCAAACCACATGCTCCTCTATGTGTCTCATACTTTTCTTTCATCTTCTCTAGCAAGGATTTCTCCTTAGATTTGTCCGTGAATAATGGCAGTGGGTATTCCCCTGTTGATGGTAGTTCGGTGATCCACACAATCAATTGTGTATCTATGGACATTGCTCTGTCTAACCAAAATAACCCCCCATGGACGCAACTTAATAACTTATTGATGAATTTTTTTATCTTCACGCTCTTTCCAACATGCAATATCTATAACATATTAAGTATTGTTGTTTTCTCCAGCCCTCCTACCCACTCCTTTGGCTCTACTATAACTACCTGTGAATCCAGACTAAGCTTTGTGCCCATGTACTTGTCTATTGATACCTTTGGAAACTTCTTTACAACTGCCAAGTCATGGGTTGCATACTTTAGATTTCCTATCATTCCCAACATGGATCCTTCAATGATTACCCTAACGTGATATCTGGTTCGAAAATTTCATACCGTGGTTCCTTTGGTAGCTTAACCTGCTTCACCTTCGGCTTCCTGGGAGGTACATAATCCTTTAGACAGTCAACTGGGCTTGGCCTTGACACTGATGCTCCTAGGGTTTCCTTTAATGCATGTATCAATGCCTGCCCGATGTGTTTTTTCTTCTATTGTGATGGGGCTCATTAAAATTGCTCAACTCGTTCTATCTCTATGAATGCTCAAACAACAATAACATTTTCTTATCAACCCCTTGTATGATTTTATAGCCTGTCGCCAACTGCTTCCATTCTTCTTCACACCTAAGTTTGCGGTCTAACCACTTGCATTCACATTCAATTCTTTCCCTAATTCTTCATTAACTTCATACCCTCCGATGGATCATATGATAGATTTTCCAACCTATCAAAATCCTCTTTCGGGTTTTCCTTTATGACTACACGTCTCTAGTACCTCATCGTCCCGTTTTCTCTTTAATACTTGTCCTGTCATGTATGCTCTTTAATGATTTTCCCTCCCTCTGCGCAGTCTTTGTCGCAACTCAATCCTCCTTCCTACGCACAATTCCTTCCTCTTTCTACATCTCTGTGACATTTTCTGGTTTATTACCTTATGCATGACTTCATTCTTCTTGCCTCAAACTCTTTTATTGATTTTGTTCTTTTATTTTTCTTTCTATAATACAAATAATATTATACTGTTAGAATTTTAGAAGTTATAGTTATCTTCTTTAAAATTCATTAAAAATCACATGTAATAGGATCACTAAAAGACAAACAATAAAAAAACACAAGATATATCCTGGGAAACCCTCGTGGGGGAGAAAAACCAGAAATCAATTCTTTTGTATAGATTCCTTCAACCTGTACAATGTCACGTTATAGCTCTCCACAAATAGACCAAGACCAAGAAACCAAGACCTCCTGCGCTAGACCTTCATTTCTATGCTCCAAATACACAAGATAAGGAGAGTTGTGTGTGTGTACAAATGAGAGGAACTCGACCTCTATTTATGCAGATAATTGACTCCCAAAAATATGCAACCCTAAGAGGGAATGTTTTGAATTTACAATAAGGATAACAA
Organism: Picea engelmannii; assembly: GCA_009831015.1. Classification (NCBI taxonomy): domain Eukaryota; kingdom Viridiplantae; phylum Streptophyta; class Pinopsida; order Pinales; family Pinaceae; genus Picea; species Picea engelmannii. The sequence continues at coordinate 16,691 of ML791950.1, forward strand.
TAAAATAATTATTTCTTTTGATCTTATTTATACAATAAGATTACAATAATATTCTTGATGTTTGACCAATACAAATACAAAAGAATATCTTCCGTAGTTACATCAAAATATCAACACTCCCTATTAACTAGGAAGGTATTATTTGTTTCCACATGAGCTCATGACCATTGATTTTTGAATATATGAATCTATATATCATCAAATATCCACAATACAAGATGAATTCACAACCAATGCATCCATGGCCTGTGCATATCTCTCAAATGCTTCAATATGTCACCATGAAATAGACTACCCCGCAATGCATCTGTACCTCATCATGTGCACCCATGTGACTTCACAACCAATGCATCTAAGGCCTGTGGGTAGCTCTCAAATAGCTACAACATGTCCACAAGACATCCACTACCCCACAATGCATCTGTACGTTGTCACTCCTTATGAAGAGGGACCAAGCCAAGCTTGTCCCTAAAGTGCTCTAACTTCATCCTCGAGAATGGCTTGGTCAACACATCTGCAACCGTCTCCTTGATAGTTATGTACTGGAGCCTCACTGCTCCCCTCTACACCATATCCCTGATATAGTGATATTTTATCTCGATATGCTTCGACCTGTCATGGAACACCGAATTATCTGACAACTTCATGCAACTCTGGTTGTCACACCATATGTAGGTCACCTCCATTTTGAGACCAAATAACCCAAACAACAACTTTTGAAGCCACACTGCTTCTCTACATATTGCACATGTTTCCACATATTCAACCTCAACTGTTTTGATTTGCTGAAAGGTGCACTCTCATCAAAGGTGACATCTCGACTAATATCAACTTTTTCGGTGATCAAGAATATATATCCTATATGCCATCAATGTGTCAATGTAACCAAAAAATATGACATTCTTTCTGGATGGATCCAATTTTGTCCTCTTTTCCTTGGGGACATGCAAAAATATGAGGCATCCAAATATCCTTAGATGGCTGACTTCTGGCTTCTCTGCTGAAAACATCTCCTCTGGTGTTTTGTTTTCAAGTACTTTGTGGGGACTTCTATTCTGCATGTACACTACAGCCTTTGTTGCTTCTACCCACATATGCATAGGTAGATCTTGATCATGGATCATAGCCGTCACTTCTTCCATGATTGTCCGATTCTTCCTTTTTACTACTCCATTCTGCCGAGTATCATAGGGAGTAGAAAGATCCTTCTTAATCCCAAATTCCTTGCAATATTATTTGGATTCCTATGAAGTGAATTCTCCTCCATTATTCGATCACAAGGTCTTTATCTTCCGCTCTGTCAAGTTTTCTACTAGTGCCTTAAATTCTTTGAATTTTCCAAACACTTCATTCTTTGCCTTCAACAAATAAATCCAAGTTTTACATGATAAATCATCAATAAAAGACACATAATATACATACTCGCTTAGTGAATTTGTTGACATAGGTCCACACACATCCAAGTGCACAATGTCCAATACTCTTTTGGCTCTGCTATCACTGTTGGGACATGGGTGGTTCATGTTCTTTCCTTGTGCACAACCTTTGCACATGCTGTATGGTTTTTCCTGGATCTCTGGTAGTCCCGTCACCATCTTTCTCACACTCGGTAGGTCCTTGTAATGTAGGTGAGAAAATATCCTATGCCATAATTCACTAGGATTCATAGTGTCATGAATTGTTGCTGAATCTGATCGCCCTTTCAATTTGTAGAGTCCTCCCTTTTGAACTCCAATCACCACAACATCATAAAAAATATTCCCTCTTAGACACATAAGAACTTGTCCATCAACAAATGAAACTCTATAACCCTTCTCATCCAATGCTGAAATCAAGAGAAGTTTCTTCTTCAATCTAGGAACATAGAGAACTTCCTTCATCTTCATTGGTTTTCCCGAGTCTAACTTGTACAAGGATTCTCCTACTCCTTTGATCGGATATTGATAGTCATCTCCTAATTTCACCTTGTGCGGTGAATCCTTATGAGTAAGTTTAGACAACGAGTCTTTATAATCTATCATGTGCTTGGAAGCACCATTGCACACTAGCCAAATGTCACTTCCATGAGTGACAGTTCCTGTAAGGGATGAGATAAGAACATAATCCTCATCACTTGATTCATATTCCTTTGCAACTTTCTTGGGTGGCTCATCATCTTCAACTGTATGAATATGATGCCTTTTACCTCCCTTTTTCCCTTTGGTCTCTGAATGAGAGAACAATTCATAGCAATGTGTCCCATTTTCTTACAATATAAACATATGATATTTGGGTTATTTCTTCGACCCTTCTCAAAATTCTTGGGTGAGGAAGGTTCTTTCTTTCTCCTTCCTTTCCTGGTGTGGGAAACTAGGGCTTGATCATCACATGCCATCTTCTCTTCTCTTACTTCCATCCTTACTTCTTCTTGGTTTCAATCTTCCCATAGCCTACTAAAATTGGGTAGCTTCCTTCTTGAGCATATCCCTTGAATAAATGAATCCCATGACCTTGGGAGGCCATTCAAGGTGGTCATCACCATTTATTATCCATTCACTACATCACCAATGGATTCTATCCTCTCCTTGATCTAGTTCACTCTTGAGAAGTAAGAGTGGATGGTTTCCGAATTCTTCGTCCTCACATTCTTTAACTGAGTTCTCAAGGTCATTCTTCGGTTGATGTTGTTGCCTTCAAACAATTTGGTTAATGAATCCATCATTTCTAATGAAGATATGTAATGAATAATATGGTCCTTAATGGAGTTTGGAATAATCCTGTTTTCTTGTACCATATCCTTCTCGTGCTTTTCTTTAGCCTCATCTCCCTCTGGTTCTGAAACCTATTCTTTAATTAACTTCTCTAGATCATGTTCTTCTAGGAGGATGGATACTCTGTACCTCCAGGATATGAAGTTGTCAGCTCCCTCCAACTTCTCATCAATATTGGTTCCGATAGTCATCTTGCTCCTAAATAACAAATTATGGATTTTGAATATCTGATCCAGGGAAAGGATGCACTCCACTAGGGCACACTTTCTGGTGGTATTGTCTTGTCCAAAATCCACTCCTATCAAGAAAAAACGATTCCTTTTGTCTTCTAGATCCGTGAATTGTCTTCTATTAGGGCATGCTTTGATACCATGTTAGAATTTTAGAAGTTACAATTATCTTTTTTAACATTCATTAACAATTGCATTAATAGGATCAATGAAAGATAAACAATCACATAACACTAGATATATCCTGGGAATCCCTCATGGGGGAGAAAACCCAACAATCAATTCTTCAGTATATATTCCTTCAACCATTACAATGTCATGTTATATCTCTTCACAAATAGACCAAGACCAACATACCAAATAACAAGAAACCAAGACCTTTTGCGCTAGACCTTCCTTTCTATGCTCCAAATACAAAAGAGAAGGTGAGTTGTGTGTGTGTAGAAATGAGAGGAATCCGACCTCTATTTATACACATAATTGACTCCCTAAAAGACACAAACCTAAAATGGGTTGTTTTGACTTTTACAATAAGGATAACAATAAAATAATAATTTATTTTGAGTTGATTTATACAATAATATTACAATAACCTTCTCGAGGTTTGACCAATACAAATACACAATAATATATTCCGTATTTACATCAAAATATCAACATATACAAGTACTATAATACACATTTTGCATGCTCAGACTAGTGCACGAAAGTACGACTGTCCCTATACAATTTCAGCTGACTACCATTTACCAGTCCTTCCACGGGTTCCCCATTTAGTTTCTCCAAATGAAAAACACTCGCCTCTATCAAAAACCTTATCAAATATGGGCCCAACCAATGCATTTGGAACTTCCCAGGGTGATTCAAAAACTTGCTACCATAAAGCAAAACTAAGTCTTCTTTCTGAAACTTCTTCTGTTTAATGTGTCCGTCATGCCATGATTTCTCGCACACTTTATGAACTTGCTAATGGAATCCTATGACAAAATTTTCTTCCTCCAATTCTACTATCTTTGACAGTATTCTTTCTACCGCGCATGAATCAGTAAGCTCTGTTAACACGGAAATGCACAAACTTGACATGATGAATTCCATAGGCATAAATGCTTCCTGACCATACACTAATATGAATGGTGTTTGTTCTGTCAACTTCTTACTTTTTTTCCTATATGGCCATAGCACTGCTGGAATCCTCAACTTCGAGTCATCTCGACTTACATTGCATACCTTTGTCAACGCATGTTCTAGGATCTTTTTCAATGCTTCCACTATTCCATTTGCTTGAGGATGGTAAGGTGTACTTTTCTAGTGATGAACCTGAAATTACTTTGTCAATGTATCAATCTTCTTATTCAAAAAATTAGTTCCCTGATCACTCATAAGGATTCTCGGACATCCAAACCTTGTCACCACATTTTCAAGCAGAAACCACAAAGCAGTCTCTACGCTGCAATCTTTGACCGATTCTACTTCATCCCATCTAGTCAAGTAGTCTATCGTGGTAATGATGTATCTCTCCCTTGACCTTTTCATTGGTGGATTGATCGGTCCAATGAAATCAACTTCCCATTTATCAAAATCTTACAACGTGACTTGCATTACTAACGTCATCTCATCTCTCTTGGAAGGCTCCCAACTCTTTGACATACATCACAGGTCTGACAAAATTCCTTCGCATCCTGATGAAGGGTGGGCCACCATAGTCTTGCACACACAATATTTTGAGCCATCGCTTTTCCTGCATAATGGCCTCTTGCAACTCCTTCATGTTCCTCTACTAGGATCAAAGATATTTCACGCTCTAATACACAGTGTCGCAGAATACCATCTGCAACTAACTTGTACAAATTTCTTGATATAAGTTGGTAGTCTGCTGCCTTTAATACTAACTTCTTCTTCTGCACAACTATAAAATTTGGTGGGGATACTCCTATACTCAAGAAATGGACTATATTTGTAAAATAGTCATCAACCATCTATACTGCAAATAAGTACACATATAGCAGACTGTCATCCAAATTTCCTGCATGTTTGCCTAATAGTATGCGTGACAAATGATCCGGTCTTGAGTTTAAATTTCCTAGCTTCACAATTACTTCAAAGTCATATTCTTGAAATAGTAGTGGCCATCTGCATATCTCCCCCCCAAACACTTTCTTATTGATCAAGTACCTTAGCGCAAAATGATTTGTGTACATATTAAGGTGTGAACCTAAAAAATAATGTCTAAATTTATGCAATGCATATACCATTACCAATCCTTCACGTTCTATAGTAGTATAATTTCGTTCTGTAGTTGACAATTTCCTGCTGGAAAATGCAATGGGGTGATCTAAATATCATTCTCTTGGTTGTGCTAGAACGACACCTAATTCTACAGATGGCACATCCACGTGAACATGGAACTCCTTCTTCCAATATGGAAATATCAAAATCAGCGCGGTAACTAACTTTTTCTTCAACGTATTCCAACTCTTATGTCATTCCTCATTCCATTAAAATTTCACTTCCTTCTTCAACAACTTTTCCAATGGATATGTGATTTGCGCATATACCCTAATGAACTTCATGTAAAACCCTCTATGACCCAACATTGCTTGTAACTGTCACAGTGAATTAGGCGGTGTAAAATCAACAATTACCACAATCTTCACAGGATCAACCAACAATCCTGTTTACATACTACATGGCCCTAAAAAATACCAAACAGAGTGTAGAAAATGCACTTCTTTAAGTTTAAAGATATCTGCAATTGACTGAATCTATCCAACATCAAGCATAGATTTTCAACATGGTATTTTAGCAAACTAAACACTGTCCAATCATGTAAGTATACTTCTAGGAAATTATGAATAAACTCTTTAAATGTTTCTACAATCACTCTAGAGAATACTTCTGGTGCATTCTTCAATTGAAAAGGCATAACTGTGTAATGGTAACATCCCCATTCTATCACAAATTTAGTCTTATGTCTATCTTCCATCACAATCTTAATATGATGATACCCTGAAAATCCATCAGTGAACAAGTAGTCTTCTTGTCCTCCTAAAATCTCTCGGACTTCATTTGTAAATGGAGTAAGAAATGGATCATGTAGGAAATCATCATTGAGTTTCTTCAAATCTACACAAATTCTAATTCCTCCTGTATTGTTATCCTGAACCACCATCATAATAATCCACTCTGAGTCTATGATAGGTTCAATAATTCCTGCTTCCAACATCATGTCTATCTCTGATTTCACCTTTTGCTTATACACCGGGTTCAGTCAATATGGTCTATGCTTAACTAGATTAGCATATGGTTTCAAAGGGATCTTCATCGCTCCTAAATCTTCAGTAATACCTTTCATCTCTCAAAATGTAGTTGGAAACAGATCTTGATATTCACACAATAAACACAATCTTTTCAATAATCTCTTCATTCCAGTAATCTCTTATGTTTGCAAACTTGGGGTTATCCTCTATACCAATATTCACTTTGCGCATTCTTGATGGATTTGCATATGCAACAGATTCAAGTTCTGGACCTTCTACTACACGTTCTCCTTCAATTTCTGGTATTTGTAAATTTCTCAGATATTCATCCTCCTGGTCTTCTCTAGCGACATTATAACATTCCAAAACTACTCAAACCGTCGCATAATATCTATGCACGCTACATACAGGTACTAGTTCTTTCGAGTCTTTTGATGCAAATATCTTGTCCTTGATGACTTGCAGAGCTATGTCTACTGAAGGGGCCTCATCTTCAAAACTAAAATTAACCTTGAAGTTATGAGTTAACTCTTCCCAATCTGTTGTCTCTATGCGCACTTCCAGCTCTAAGTACCAATTCTTCGGAATTGTATTCAGAGTGTGTATAAACAAGTGCGTCCATTCTTTCTTTGGTACTGATCTCCATGTCGCAATACACTGTGTAACATGCTCTATAGGAAAAATAAACCCTATATATTTCTGCACAATATATTCATTTCCTGATCCAAATATGACCTGTAATAACCTTTTGCATTGCTTTCAATCCTCAATTTTGTCCTTATGCGCAACCCATATTATTGCAAAAGTCACTTTGAGAATGATATCTAAAGCTAACAGTCATTCCCGGTCTGGTATCTGCAATTCAAATTCCTTTATAAAAGAATCTATGGATGTTAGTCCATCATACTTAAGGGGATTATATACCTTAGTTCCAATCCATCGTAACACGTGAGTAATGTGATCACATATTCTTGTCGATACTTCATGTAATATCTGCTGCCAATTCTCCAATGATTCTTCTAAATATGATGTGAAAGAACTAATACTCCACCGAATGAGTGCACCATCAACAATAGCATTCACATAATCATCCATCTGTGCAATCACATTATACAGTTTATCGAGCTCATTTCCCTTTTCCAGTTCCATGTATCTTCTTCCCTCTATGGGATTCAATGGCGTAGTAAATTTCCAGTCTCCTTCAAAGACCATCTATCTCTTCTTCAAATAAATTAGGGTTTGGTTATCAAAATCCCAATCAAGTCCTAATAATGCTGGATAAGGATTACTTCATCTACTATCTCGATTACTTCAAAATCATATATACTACACACTCCATCAATGTTAACATTCACCCCTAACAATATTCCAATCAAGACAATCTTATGCTGATTCGACAACCTAAAATGAATTGGTGAACATACCAACTTCGACTTACCCATTGTCTCCCATGCCTGCTTTAGAATAAAATTTACATCAGATCCTAGGTCCAAAATGATATTTTCCATGTCATAACCTTCCATCCGTGCGTTAAGTCATAACTCTTTGTTATTCCTCTTCTTGCGATGCACTTGGTTAACTGCTTGTCGTGCAACAACTTCTTCCCTATCTTGTGCGTAGTGATCAATCATCCTGTGCAACATGCTTAACATAATTTCATCCTTCATTAACTCTAGAAAACTCTTTAAGAAAGTTTTCAAAGTACTTACCTTCTCAACTTGCCTTTCTATATCCATGTGGTCATATACTGGAGGCATATCATAAATAGGTGGCCTTTCATATATTGGTGGCGCAGTAGAAGTCAATGATATCCATTATGATCCTATCAATTATTTCCTTGATTTCTTGTACGTGTCCCTCTCCTTTCTAGGGTGAAACAATGAAGGAGGCTCTACTGATTTCCTTACCCACTGCTCGGTCCACTTTCCTTTTTTTGTCTCATCAACTCCTGTTGTCTATCCTCCACGCGTAACTGCTTCTACCTTAAGTCGTTCGTCGCACTCCTCTACAACTATTATCTTCACATTCAAGTTCTTCTTTTCTTGCCACTTCGTGATCGACTATGGAAAGTATTCCGTCGCATAGTCCAACTGTCTAAAATAAGTACATGCTGTGTAGGGATTTAGACAAACCCGCACCAAATTCCCAGGTTGGTTACATTTATAACATATAACTGGGCCTCTTCCTCCTTTTCCATGACCTCTAAATCTTCCTCTTCTTCCTTGATTATAACCTCTTGGGGTGTTATATTGTAGTACCCCTCCTTCTGTTCCTTCTTCCCCTTGGACACTGTATGCTTTTGCTGTATTCTCTCTCATCAAATCAAATGCATGACAATCCTTTTCATCATGTTTGACAGACTTACAAAAATTACAAAACATGTTTCTAACAGTGCTCTGGTACTTCTGCATCAACGGGAAAGTTGTAGGATGATGACCCATTGTTTTATATATCTCACACCATACTCCTAAAGGGTTTGAAGCTCCTGTATCCAAATATTCCTTAAAAGTTGGACACTCATTCTTATGATGACCTTCTGTTTTTCATGTAACACACCAGACTTTCTCGTTCTTTTCCTTTCCTTTCACAAGATTTTGTAACTAAATAGTCAGTGCTGCTAACTATGACTGAAATTGAGCCATCATTACGTCATTCTCTCCTACAGGGGATGCTTCCAATTTCATAGCGATTTCTAGAGCTTTTGAATGCATTGTAATCTTGTTTTTCGTCAAAGGGAAACGTATATGCAATAACAATCCTACAATAAACCACTCCCTATGCTGCTCATTTGGAATATGGAATTTCAACCGATCCATCAGTATCTTGAATCTTTGATCAAAGTACCATACTGATACATTCGCCAACTGTTAGATCTCTTTCAATTGTGTAATGCACCGTGACTCCGACTTCGACTTTGACTTCGAGTTCTAGAATTCTTTCAACAAGGCTTTCCTGATATCTTCCAACATTCTAGCTTGTCCCACGCGCAATGGACTGACACTTTATAAATGAAAGTAATGCTCTATCTCTATATGTCATTTCCAATTGCGCTATCTTCGCATCATCATCCTGGACATTTCTTCATTGTCCAAATTTTTTCACAAACAAAAAAATGTTGTTCTGGATCTTCTAAACTTGCTCTGCGAAAGACAAGTATTATTAACATGGGATCTACTCCTGCCATCACATACTACACAATATTATTCCCTGGTGACACTAAATGATTATGACTTGGTGTACTACTTCTACTACTCTGACTACCTTTACATCTACTTTTAGTTCCTTCACTAACTACAATTGACAAACTTTTAGATCTTACCTCAGTCCTTGGAGTTGCAAACAAGGTCATGGGTGCAACAAAAAGTATGGCATGAGTGGGATCTTATTTTACTAGACCGAGTTGATAATAATTTTCCTTTTCCTTCTCTTATATGCACGGTATTCCTTCGATATGGAGTATTACACCGATGTCTCTTTTCTCAATCTTATTATGTTTCCCTTCTCTCTCATCCATAGTCCTCTTCCTACTATGTCTAAATATTTTACCACTGCACAATACTCCAATCTCTTCGCCCGTCACACAATATTATTCTCTCATCATCCTCAGCCCATCCATTCTTCATTTACTCTTTCCTACATCCTTCTCATACACTCATACCATTCCTTAGTCAGCCCCCAGTCCCGCTTTGTGCACGAAGGAAATTAGCTACTTGGGAAATCAGATTCCATCTTCATAACCCCCTTATCACAGAGAAACATCTTGATCCAAGTAGACAACGACTTCAAGTATATTTTGCACGGTCCTTTAAAAACTCTCTTTCAACAACGCTATATGAATGAGTACAATATGTAGAAAAATCGATAATATAACCTCCCAACACGCTATCCAAACAAAAATCAACTACACGTGAGATCTTATTACTTACGGTATTCACTTCCTGAATCAACTCAGGGGTCCACCTCCTTAGAACCATAGTCTGGAAAGTTCTGTTCCGTTCTGCTAATATCTGTATCCACTCAACAAAAACATTCAGGAAATCAACAAAGAAAAATTCATGTAAATCTGTAAAAACATACCTATGTAACCATTGTTCTGAACTGATCCGTATGTTCTTATTCTAACTTCTGGAAAAATCATTCTCATTCACCTCTAGTCACTGCCTGATATCTTCCTTATTCTACCTCCACATTCCCCTCAATCGCAGATCCTGGTCCCAAAAATGAAACTATTTGTTGGTGCGTAGTTGGTAGACCCAAGGTTCAAAATTAATTCACCAACAAAACCTTGAAGATACTAGCCCTTTCAGAATCACCCACAAGCAGGTGAAGTCTCACCCGAGGTATCTATGGGGATTGCAGAAACCAAGTATCAACATTCGTGAAGGGATGTGAGGAATTAATTATTACCAGCGTACTTAACATTAATTCATTATACCATATAACATGTGCGCATAATTTTATTGTAACGTCCCCGACAATCCATGCCGGGCCACGCTACGCCAGAGAACTCTTGCGTTCTCTTTGCGGAACATACTGTAACATACCCAATATCCAACTGAGCTATGCCACATAAATTTTTCGAACTGCATGCAATTAAAATATATACACAAAGAACTCTTGCAGAAGCATTATATATAAAACGTAAACATACAATTACATCTATAAATACACAGATTCACACTGAAATAACAGTAAACATATACATGCAACAAATACATGAAATACCCATAAAAATAAACACATTTATAACCACACATATGATAACCCATAAAAATAAGCACGTAAATAAAAAATGCAACATGTAAATTTATCACACAATTGGCACTTATCTTGGTAAGGATATCACCAACTGCATGGAGACCTTCCACAAACCTCCCAGTCTTAGACCACACTACTCATCACTCTCAACAATGAGTCACCCCCGAGCTGGGACTAAACTACACCCGGGTAAAGGGATTTCTAACCAGGCTAATGGCTCATAGACATCAGGAAAGACTCCGTCTCAGGTGCCAAATCAAACTAACAACCTACAATCCCTCATTCCCCACATGCCTGTCCCACCCAAGAAGTGTGCCCTTTCTCTGCTCAACAGTCCTTTGGCTGCCCCACTTCCTTTCCGAGCTTCAACAACATGCCAGACAGGAAGTCTCAGAGCACTGTAGCTGCAGTTTATCACCTTCAGGAAATCAATTCCCAACAATTATCTCACCCAGAGAATTTTTCACGGGCCTAACAACCCGCCTCTTCAATATCCCACGAGCCTGACAACCCGCTTCTTCAGTCCAGCTCCCAAGCTAACCGGATACACCAACACAAAATGGCTATGGATACAGGTTCAAGTACGGTCACGAAGATACGAAGGATAGCTCAATGGGTGTGTGCATGCTCATGGATGATTGACTGGATGACTGAATGATGGAAGGAATGATGGAAAAGATGATGGAAAAGATGGGAAAATGAACTACGTCCCAACAATATGTATGCATGTATCCAACTTGACACTTGTCATGTTGGGAGCTACTTTGGACCACTTGTACCCAACTTTAGAACTTAGGATAAAATAATTATCCATACTTTATGGTTTAATAAATATTAATATAATATTCCTTTTTGGCTTAAGCTCCCTAGCTTAGCCCTTTTACTTAAATTTTAGGCCCCTCCCTTTCCCTAACCAATGGAGTTTAGTCTCCCATCTCTTTTATTATGGTCAGTTTGCGCGCAATGATGTATTTTATATTAATTATGAGACATATACAAAAATAGGCACACTGGCCTTTAACATCCAGGCTCTCTGGCCTAATCAAAACATAAGAATCCTAACTTATAATAAATGGCTCACCAGCCTATAAAACGAAGCATATACACAAAAGGCTATCTGGCCTCAAAATCGCACGCACTTGTGTTTTTGCGCGCGGTATCCTGGAATGTGAAAACTTCCTCATTTTACTGCGCAAAACATGCGTGCACTATGTCATGAAATATGCATACAAAATTTTATCAAAATAGCTCACCAACTTAAGTACATTTTCATTTACATTACAATTGGGTGCGGCCTAGGGATATTACAATCCCCTCCCCTTATTTATGCAATGTCCTCAGTGCATCATGTATCCATATATAACAAAATTTCAAAAATCCTCAAAAATATGCGGTTATTCTGGCCACATTGCATCCTCATGCTCCCAAGTAGCGTCCTCAAGACTGTACCAGGTCCATTGGACCTTTACACGCCCTATGGATTTATTCCAAAGATGTTTTATTTTCTGGTCCAGAATGCGTACTTGATGCACTTGAAAAGCGCCTTCTTGCTCCACCTGAATCACATTCCAATCAATAACATGATTAGCATCAGGTATTTATTTATTGAGTAATGATACATGGAATACATTATGAACAGATATAGATGCAGGAAATGCAGTCACATAAGCTACTATACCAATCCTCTCTAGGATTTCAGATGACCCACAATAGCGAGCTTCCAACTTTGAACAATTTCCCAACTTCAGGGAACTTCTGTTGGCCCTCACTTTCAAGAATACATTATCACCCACAATTCCTTGTGAGTTCTGCCCTTATCAACATAGCTTTTCTGCCTGTCTTAGGAAACCTTTAAATTTTGTTTTATTTTAATCATTTGCTCCTCCATTTCCTTGATAAAATCTGGCCCAACCAGTGCTCTGTCTACTGGGTTATCCCAACTTACTGGTGTGTTGCACTTTCTGCCATAAAGTGCCTAAAATGGGCTCATCTTTAGAGATGCTTGGTACCCATTGTTATAAGCAAACTCTACCAAGTGTAGGTAGTCTTCCTATTTTGATGGGTTATCCATCAAATACATCCTCAACATATCCTCAATCACTTGATTCACCCTCTTTGTTTGTCCATCTGATTCTGGATGATAAGCTGTACTAAAATTCAAGTTTGTTCCAAATCCATTAAATAATCCCTTCCAAAATTTTGAGGTAAATTTTGGATCTCTATCAGACACAATTGTCTTGGGTATGCGATGTAATCTAGAAATTTATTTCATATAAACATCAACAATGTTCACTGCCTTGTGAGTGAGATTAACTGGAATAAAATGGGCAACTTTAGTAAGCTTATCCACCACTACCATGATAGAATCATGTTGCTTGTTTGTCCTGGGAAGTTTGCTAATGAAATCCATGGTTACAACTTCCGACCACTTCCACTCAGGAATGGGTAATGGTTGTAGCCAACCAGCTGGGTGTCTATGCTCAACCTTTACCTTTTGACATTCCAAACATTTGGCAATAAAATCAACAACCTCTTTCTTCATGCCTGGCCAATAATATTGGCTCTTGACAACTGCAATAGTTTTTTGATAACATGGGTGCCCAACATAAGGTACATTATTCATTCCTCCCAATATCATCTTTTTCAATTCCTGAGAATTTGGTACATAAATTCTGCCCCTGAACATGAGAATTTCATCCTTATCTAGCTTGTATTCTTCAATTTTCTGCTGCAAATTACCTTGCTGTAATTTTGCTACTAATTCTTTGTATTGAAAATCTAATTTTGCAGCCTCTAAAATTCTCGGTTTTAAATATGATTGGTACATGCTAATGGTTGTAGCATGAATTTCATGCACTCTTCTACTGAGTGCATCAACCAATTTGTTCTTTTTTCCCTTGATATGCTTTATATCAAAGTCATATTCACTTATAAATTCTAACCATCTGCTTTGCCTATCCTTTAGAGTTGGCTGATCAAATAAATATTTCAGATCATTGTGGTCTATCCTCATCTCAAACCTTTTTCCCATGAGGTAGTGTCTCCATTTCCTCAAGGCATGCACTATGGCTGCCAACTCCAAATCATGAGTGGAATAGTGTCTTTCATGCTACTTAAAATTCCTTGATTCATAACATATAACAAACCCATTTTGAGTGAGGACTCTACCAAGTCCTTATTTACATGCATCTGTGCAAACAATGAAGTCTTCATTTGGGTTTTCAATCCTTAGTATTGGATCACTTGTTAATAACTATTTCAATTGTTGGAAACTCTTTTCACAATCCAATGTCCACTAAAACTTCACACCCTTTCTTTGCAAGGAAGTGATTGGGTGTGCAATCTTTGAGAATCCTTCAATAAATCTCCTGTAGTAGCCTGCAAGGCCCATGAATGATCTGACCTCTGTCACATTATTTGGAGCTGACCATTTTCTAATGGCTTCTATCTTCTCAGGATCCATTGCTATCCCATCCTTTGAAATGATATGTCCTAAATAATGATTTTTCTTCTAATAAAATGAGCACTTGCTCAATTTGGCATACAACTGATGCTCCCTTAATACTTGCAACACCATCCTCAAATGATGTTCATGATCTTCCTCTGACTTAGAATATATAATAATGTCATGCAAAAAGACAATGAAAAACTTGTCTAAATATTCTCAGAAAACACCATTCATTAAGCACATGAAAACAACTGGTGCATTTGACAACCCAAATGGAACCACTTTGAACTCATAATGACCATACCTTGTCCTAAAGGCAGTCTTGCTGATATCTTCCTCTTTAATTCTTACTTGATGGTATCCTGAACTAAGATCTATCTTCGAAAATATCTTGGCATCCTTCAATTGATCAAAGGGATCATCAATCCTTGGCAGAGGATACTTGTTCTTTACAGTCACTTTATTCAACTGTCTGAAATCAATGCACAATCATAATGTCCCATCTTTCTTCTTCACGAACAAGACTGGGGCACCCCAAGGTGACACACTTGGGCATATATACCCCTTATTCAAAAGTTCTTCAAGCTGCATTTGCAACTCCCTCAGCTATGGCGTACTCATTCTGTAAGGAGTCTTTGACACTTGAGCTGCTCCAGGCATTAAATTTATAGAGAAATCAATATCTCTCTTTGGGGGTAGTCCTGGTACCTCCTTGAAAAGATCTTCAAAATTTTCCAAGACTGCATGATCTTCCAAATTTGGCACCTTATCTTTAGGTGTCTCCTCCATATGAGCTGCAAATATTTGACATCCTTTCCTGTAACATTTCTTCAACTACAATGCTGAAATTTCTCTGATGGTTACTTCCCTGGGAATCCCCTGCACTTTCCTTAGGCTCCCTTCCTCATCCAAGCAAGTAAATGCCTTGTTATGACAATCTAGGATAGCATGATGTTGGTCCAACCAATCCATCCCAATTAGAAAGTCATAGGAACCTAAAGACAAGATGTTCAAATCTGCCCTGGTGTTCAGTCCATTCATGTCCATAATACATGACTTAACCATCTCATTAACTTTTCTTTTGGCTCTAGTAGTCAGCTGCACCAACCAAGATTTTCCATGCTTGCTTCTTGGAAAATGCAAACTTTCCACCATCTTAGGATCTATATAACTATGACTAGCTCCTGAATCAATTAAAATAACAATGGTTTGGTTGTTGATCATACCTTCCACTTCAATCATATGTGACTGATACTCTGCTTGCTTGTTGTCCAGGGCTGCATAGATCCTTGGCACATTTCTGCCCATGTCCTCCATTATTTCAACTTGATGTACATTGTGAACAGTTCTCACTTTTTTACCTCTGTGAGGACAATCTCTGTACATATGATCCCATTTACAACCCCAACATTGAATAGGTGGCTGCCTTGACCTTTGACCCCCTGTTTCAATCACTCTGGGCTCTCTAGGAGTTGGCTGTCCCTGAGGATTATTTCTGAAGAATGGTGGCTTAGACCCCTTCTTCCTTTGATCCATCTTGAATTTCTTTTTGTCTTGCCAAGAATTTTGGAAAGTTGGCCTTGCTTTTTGCTGATCATATAGGCATTTATCTCTCCTTATGGTCTCCTCCAATGTCTTGGGATCATCATACTGTATTTTGTCACTTATGAATGATGGCAATCCACTCAAATACCTTTGAATCTTAACTGTCTCATCCTTGATGAAAGAGACATACTTCAACAGTTCTATAAACCTTCTCTCATATTCATCTATGGTCATACTCCCAAGCTTGAGTTCAAATAACTCTTTCATTTTCTTGTCATAATATCTCTTAGTCAAGTATTTCTTCTCAAAATATTTCTTGAATTCCCTCCAAGTAACACTTTTCTCTTTAATGTGCTGCACCTGCACAAGTTGATCCCATCACATGGATGCCTTTCCCTTGAGTTGATAGATGGAAATTCTACCTTCTGCATGAGAAGAATAATTATGTAATTGAAAATACTTTCTCATGCCCAACAACCATGTTTCTACATCTTCATCCTTCTTGTGCTCACCATCAAATGTAGGAGGTTTGATTTTTTTCATTTCTCCTCGCAGTTTATCCACCCCAGACGTCTTATGATTTCTGACAGGGGATGGACTTGAGCTGCTGTGTGATCTCTTATTGGAATGCCTTGGGGAGTGATGGTGATGTCTACTATCAATTCTTTCTCTTGTTTTCTCATCAAGAGGCCTGTGACTTCCATATTTTCTTGAGCCACTCTCCTTATCCAACTTATTTTCTATTTGGTTCAAGCTCTGCATTAAATTCATGTTGAAGTCATCCTGCTGCTCCTTGGCTCTCATAAGACTTTCATTATCATCTTTATGGATTTGTACATTATTCTGTAAATTTTTAATGGTCTCTACCATATTCACGTTTTCATTCCTTTCATCTCCATGTCCATTGGAGTTTGTTCCTTCAATGCCCAAATGGACATCCCTCCCTCTAATATCATCCTCCTGACTGTAATTTCCCTATGCCTCTTCCATTCCTCTAGAATCTATGCTGATATTGATATGATCTAGTTGTTGTTAACTCTGCAAAATGTGTAGCCAACAAAACTTTGTCAGGCTAACTGTTTCAACAATTTCATGAAAATATGAACCATTATGGTTCAATAATATATATCCGAATTATTTCTTCTAATTTCTTGGAAATTTGAATGCCCAAATCAATTTTCTGGGTGGATATTTATATTCCAATGTCCAATACCTTTCCAACGCCTGCTCCCATGCTCAATTCCGAGTCTTGAGCAGAAAGTTATGGCTATTTGAAATTTCCCCATTAATTTTTCTGTTCATTTTTCAACTTGGCGCTACTCTGCGCTGTAATTATGCATTTTTGCACCTACTCCTTTGGATGTTTCGTAGGATATCAATTGGGTTTCTTCATATACATATTATTGACACTTTGTCCAAGTTTCATCTCTTTTTGGGTTCTTGGATGCTAGTTACAACCTGCTGAAGTTCTAGGCCAAAATACCATATTGTAACTGATATGATACATGTACCTTCTTTTCCATATTAAATATTTTTAACATGCCCATAAATTTAATTCAGCTCTTGGAATGTCTTCTATGGTTCAATATATTTCCATTGACTACTGCTGAGCCTCAATCGGATTCCAGAGCAGAAAGTTATGGCTCTTTGAAGTTAGTTGGGTCTTAAAATTTACCATTCACTGTTTGTGCTGTAACTTTCTAAAAAATGATCCGTTTGACGAACAATTTACACCATTAGAAAGCTCTCTCCGAGTTCTTTTATTTGAGCTATAAAGACAAAGTGTGCCTTGGTTCACTCTATTATTG
Source organism: Picea engelmannii (assembly GCA_009831015.1). Lineage (NCBI taxonomy): Eukaryota > Viridiplantae > Streptophyta > Pinopsida > Pinales > Pinaceae > Picea > Picea engelmannii. The sequence continues at coordinate 34,487 of ML791950.1, forward strand.
TGGTTTTTGAGTAGCCAAAAATGCTCTTAAGGGCCTCAAAAACACGCTGGAAAAAGATGACGTTCAAATGATATAAAATGTCGCAGAAATCGCTGGTTTTCTATTGTTGTTCTCCCTCCGAATGACTTTGTGCGCACAAATTTCAACCTGTACACCCATATTTACCATGCATAGAAAAATCACAAGGTAAATCATGCTTCGCGCACTTTAAAACCACTGTGTATCACTTCTCTGTTGCACTAATAACTTGCGCGCACTACTTTTGTGTCGCGCACCAATATGCACCACGCACAGTTTTGGTTCTTGCATTATTACCCGTTGCGCGCAGTTTTTGTATCGCATGCAGAAATTTTACGCGCATTTCACTCTACGCGTTGTACTATGCCAAATTTTAGTATGCCTCCACAATGCACCAAAATTCTGCGTGCACCACTAACTAAACTGTCGCGTGACAACATATACCCACATTGCACGCGCACCAACAAAACTCCTCTGTGCTCTGCCAACACTGCGCACACCACACACGTCATTATTATGTTTGTGCACACCATGCAATGATAAATTTAGCGCACGCTCCTGTACACCAAATTTTTTCCGCGCGACGCTGATATTTAGCGCGCACACTTGCACACTAAATTTTTTTCGTGCGGCACCGAAATTTAGCCCGCACACCCGCACACTAACATTTTTCCGCGCGGCACCAAAATTTAGCGCACACATCATCACACCAATATCTTTCCACGCAGTGCCGAATTTTACCTATCACAAGCTTTTCACTGTGCATTATGCATTTTTAGTGTGCCCACCTGCGCACATTCACTTTTATGTGCAACAATTCCTCGTGAATTCCGCTGCAGAAATTGGGGCATTTTCTTAACGTTTTCCCCAATTTACCATAGACATTCTGCAACCACAAAATTCGTTCAATTTCACCCCGATAACACCAATTCAACCTAAGAAAAAACAAATCGTTGTAAGTTGACATTTCTGGAATTAATTTATCCAAAATCAATTCGCGAATTGAGAAATTTAACCACTAAACTCGCTTCATCTGTCATGGCTTCACTGTAACTTCAAATTTGATCCATTCTAGATCCGAATTTTCTAGAACATATATTACATTGGGAATATCTCATCGCTTGGACAAATTTCTCAATTTTCCCCAAATTTAACAACATAAATTGGGGCTTTTCCCAATTCCGAATTGTTGCTTCTAAATTTTACCATGGATGTTCTAAAAAAACTGAAATTTGGCCACTTCGAAATAGATTCTTTGTGAAATTTCTCTTCAACTCAACTTGTTCGGACCATCTAGGCTTAACGTTGAAAATTGAAGCTCTGATACCATATTGTAATGTCCCTAACCATCCATGCCAGAACACTCTACGCCAGAGAACTCTTGCGTGCTCTTTGCGGAACACACTGTAACATACACAGTATCCAACTGAGTTATGCCACATCAATTTTTCGAACTGCATACAATTAAAATATATACACAGAGAACTCTTGCAGAAGCATTATATATAAAACGTAAACATACAATTACATTTGTAAATACATAGATTCACACTGAAATAAAAGTAAACATATACATGCAACAAATAAAGGAAATACCCATAAAATAAACACAGTTATAACCTCACATATGATAACCCATAAAAATAAGCACGTAAATAACAATGCATCATGTAAATTTATCACACAATTAGCACTTATCTTGGTAAGGATGTCACCAATTGCGTGCATAACTTCCATGAAACTCCTAGCCTTATACCACACTACTCATCACTCTCAACAGTGAGTCACCCCCGAGCTGGGACTAAACTCCACCTGGGTAAAGGGATTCCTAACTAGGCTAAAGGCTCATAGAAAACAGGAAAGACTCCGTCTGAGGTGCCAACTCAAACTAACAACCTACAGTCCCTCATTCCCCACATGCCCGTCCCACCTAGGAAGTGTGCCCTTTCTTTGCTCAACAGTCCTTCGACTGCCCCACTTCCTTTCCGGGCTTCAGCAACAGGCTGGACATGAAGTATCAGAGCACTGTAGCTGCAGTTTATCACCTTCAGGAAATCAATTCTTTGCAATTATCTCACCCAGAGAATTGCTCATGGGCCTGACAACCTGCCTCTTCAATATCCCATGGGCCTGACAACCCGCTTCTTCATTCTATCTCCCAAGCTAACCAGATACACCAACACAAAATGGCTATGGATACAGGTTCAGGTACGATCATGAAGATACAAAGGATAGCTCAATGGGTGTGTGCATGCTCATGGATGATTGACTGGATGAATGAATGATGGAAGGAATGATGGAAAAGATGATGGAAAAGATGGGAAAATGAACTAAGTCCCAACAATATGTATGCATGTCCCCAACTTGACACTTGTCATGTTGGGAGCTACTTTGGCCCACTTGTACCCAACTTTAGAACTTAGGATAAAATAATTATCCATACTTTATGATTTAAGAAATATTAATATAATATACCTTTTTGGTTTAAGCTCCCTAGCTTAGCCCTTTTCCTTAAATTTTAGGCCCCTCGCTTTCCCTAACCAGTGGAGTTTAGTCCCCCATCTCTTTTATCATAGTTGGTATGCGCGCAACGATGTATTTTATATTAATTATGAGACATATACAAAAATAGGCGCATTGGCCTTTAACATCTAGTCTCTTTGGCCTAATCAAAACATAAGTATCCTATCTTATAATAACTGGCTCACTAGCCTATAAAACACAACATATACACAAAAGGCTATCTGGCCTAAAAATCGCACGCACTTGTGTTGTTGCTCGCGGTATCCTGGAATGTGCAAACTTCCTCATTTTACTGCGCAGTACATGCACGCGCTATGCCATGAAATGTGCATACAAAATGATATCCAAACAACTCACCAGCTTAAGTACATTTTCATTTACATTAAAATTGGGTGCGGCCTAGGGATATTACAATATAATGTGGTGAGTACCTACACAGGAGATCTAGCTAGCATAAGAATAAACACATCTTGTAAAAGTGATAAGATGAGAGAAAAAATGGAGAGAAAAGAATAGAAAATGTATTAACCAAATGAATGAGTGATAATTTACACATGATATACTTTGTATATCTCAACTAATGTTCACTGGAAGAGAAGCCAATGCACCATAGTGGTGGTCTAGAGAGATCTAGACACACACAAGTAGTTACCAGAGTTAACTACCACCTAGTCCTAGTTAACTAGTCATACAGTCTTTAGTTAACTGAGTCACACATGTGGAAGTGAGAGAATCACATGCAACTTCCGGTGAAAAAATTGAGGTTTCCATAAATGAGTGACTTCCACTAGTCTAACTAAGTGTAATTTTCTCTAAAATGAAGAGAATATTCTCCTAGAATGTAGGATAGGTTCCTAAAAAATATGAGACCCTCAATAATGAATAATAAACATAGGAAAATAAGGAAAAAATATCCTAGGTGTGTGTAATATCTCCAACACCCCCCCTAAACACTACTATGGGGTAATGAAGAATGGGTCCCAACAACAAGGGCCATGTTAGGTACCCATGGACAATGCAACTAATGAACACTGAATAAATAAAGTGAGGAAAGAGGGAAAACCTCATGGGAAAACCCCCCCTCAAAGTACAATGTATCAAAATAAGAGAATGACAGTTGCTAGGAAATTGTGTCCTTCACTCCAAGACGATCACGCAGAGAGTGAAACTTCTACTCATTGAAATACTTGGTGAAGATGTCAGTAGTCTATTCAGAGGAAGGAAAAAACTGCAGGTCGATGATCCTCTCATGGACTAGATCTTTGATGTAGTTCATATGGATATCGATATGATTTTTCCGCTACCACTGCACTAGGTCTATGAAAAATTTGAGAGTAATCTGGTTGTCACACCAAATGACAGTCACTTTGTGGAATTGGATTCCCAACTCTGTAAGGAAGTTATGTATCCACAATGTATGGATGGTAGTGTTAACTAGTCTTCTGTACTTGGCCTCAGCTGAAGATGACTAATAGCAAACTGCTTCTTGCTTGACCAACAGATAGGCCCTGAACCCAAAATGAGAGTGTATCCAAATGTGGACTTGCGATCGATGTTGTTTCCTTCCTAGTTAGAATTTGTGAAGCCTATGATATCCAACTTGAAACTTTCTACATAGTTGATCCCATAACTGATGGTGCCCCGAACATACCGAAGGATATGTTTTGTAGCCTTCTAATGTAACTCATGTGGATCCTGCATGTACCTGGAGACTTCTCCCACTGCATTTGATAGGTTTGGTCGAGATGTGGAGAGATACAATAAAATCCCCACTAGCTGTTTGTACAGAGCGCCGTGAATCAGTGGAGTGTCCTCGCTATCCTCAAGTCTCACCCCAGATAGGAAGGGGGTAAGGGTAGACTTGCAGTTTGTCATGTGAAATATATCCATGAGATCCTGAGCATACTTGGCAGGGGATATCTTGATGCTTGAAGAATCCTGACTAATCTCAAGACCAAGGAAGTAATGGAGTGGACACAGGTCTGTCATAAAAAAACTTGTCATGAAAAATCCTCTTCACTGCAACAATCGATGAAATCAAGCAACCGATGATCAAAATATCATCCACATAAAGAACTAGAATAAAAAATGAATCAATAGTCCTAAGAATTTAGACATTTGGATCATATTTTCATCTCACAAAATTCTGGGAAAACAGGTAGGAGTCCATCTTGGCGTACTATGCTCTCGGTGCCTACTTGAGGCCATAGAGAGACTTCTTGTGCATGAAAACCAAAGATGAATCATGTATCACGCCAGGTTGATGCTCCATGTAAATATCCTATGAGAGATATCTGTGAAGAAATGCATTCTTCAAATCCATATAATGGACTTCCCATCCTCTGGCTTCCGCAATAGCAAGGGAAAAATGAATGGAGTCCATCTTTGCTACTAGAGAAAATGTTTCAACGTAGTCTATGCCATGAACATGCTGAAAATATTTGGCAACTAGTCTTTCCTTGTATTTTCTAACTTTTCAATCTGCTTCTCTCTTGGTCCCGTAGAACCATCTGCATATGACAAGATTCCTTCCTTAAGGAGGAAAAACCAGATCCCAAATTTGGTTCTCAAGGATGGAGTTGTACTCCTCCTGCATGGCTGATTCCCAAAAGGGATTCCTTGCAACCTCACCATAGGTCTTCGGGTCTGAATACTGATCCAAATAAAAATGCATAGGAAACATGGGCTTAGTGGCTATGAGTACACAAGGGGTCTCCTTGAAATGAGATCAAGCCCTCCTGAGATCCGCTGGATCCCCAACAAGATCTCTTGCATCCTGAAGAGTGGTATGTTCCCACTTAGGCCTCTGCCATGGATCCTCATCTACCTGTACTGACTATGAATATTCATGTTATAAATCCTATGACTCTATATCAGAAATCATATCTAAAGTAGAGTTTGAATGTGTAGACTCATCATCTCGAATTGGTGGAAGGACAAAAGTACTTGCATGCAGCTCATGTGGAGCATGCAAGAGACTTTCCTCAAACTGAATAGTACGCTCAATGATGAGCTAGTCTATAGAGGGATCAATGAGTCTATATCCCTTCACACCATATTGGTATCTAAAAAATATACATGCAGTACTCTGAGGATTGAGTGATGTCCTCTTTTCATAGGGAATCCAGACCCATGCACATGAGATGAAGACACAAAAGTGAGTGACTTCCAGTTTGTTGTCGCTCCAAGCATCGAAAGGAGTTCTGTCCTTAACACATCTATGAGGGGATGTTTTATGAATGTGATTGGAATAGTTAAGTGCCTTAGAGAAAATATGGGGAGGAAGTGATATTGCATGCAACATGCAAGAGGCCATCTCTTTGAGGGATATGTTTTTCCGATCAACAACCCTGTTCTGCTGCAAAGTATATGGTATTGTGTGATGCAACTATATCCCAGCCTTAGGAAAAATATTCTGAACATATATGTTTACATACTCCCCCCCATTATATATACAGAGGGCTATGATACCATGTATAATGTGTTCAATACCTGCACAAGAGATATAGCTAGCAAAAGAACAACCAAAGATTGCAAAAGAGAGAAGATGAGAGAAGAAATGGAGAGAAAAGAATAGAAAATGTATTAACCAAATGAATGAATGATAATTTACACATGATATACTCTATATATATCAACTAATATGCATTTTAAGAGAATCCAATGCACCATAGTGGTGGTCTAGAGAGATCTTGACACACACAGACAATTACCAAAGTTAACTGCCACCTAGTCGTAGTTAACTAGTCACGCACTCTTTAATTAAGAACAAGAGGATCCTAAGGAGGGGGAGTGACTTTTTCATTCACAGATGTCAGTGAAGGGGACCCCAATGAATTTTATTGTTGATATCTCAAGCCAAAAGAACCTCATCTCAACAAAGGTCATCAAGTATTTGGGTTTACCGACAACACCACACCTGCAACCATACAACATTGGATGGCTTCGCCAGGGATGAGATCTTCATGTCAGCCAACAATGTCACCTATCATACAACATCAAGCTCTTCAAGGATGATGTATTGTGTGATGTTTCCCCACTGGTATTCTATGATGTTCTGTTATTCCAACCATATATTTTGGAAGCTTCATGTTGTTTATGAGTCTCAACCTCGTAGTGTCAATGTTACTCTGGGGGGTCATCTCTACAGGATACCAGAGGTAGTTCCGACTACTGTCCTGAAAAAACAGTGCCACAAAGTAATCTCTCATACACTATTTTTTATCCTCTTCATGATCCATTCAGAAGAGAAGGACACTGCAATCACTATAGCCTCGACCCAAGACCCTTCTATCCAGTAGAAGTATATCGACAAGATCGTAAAAGAGCATCGATATATTCTTACTACACCTACAAGGGTGCCTCCACAATGTCCAGTTAAGTGAAGTTATAATAAATCCATTCATGCTCTTCATGCTGCATCTTCACCAAAAGTTTCCTCCCACACTCAGGAAGATCATGCAACTATATTGATTGAATAGATCCAACCCCACCAACAATAGGTTCATAACAACCTTCAACAATCTAAGAATGACAACTTCTTCAGCAATGCAAGCAACTCACAAAGGTTCAGATTTAGGAAAATCTTCCCCAGGGCCTTGATGCAATGAAGACCATTGCTTCCTAAGGGGGGAAGAATGATCTAGGCCAAAATCGGTGGCCATCCACCTATTCCACTGGATCAAAACAAGGGTTTCCAGCTTGACAATTTTTCTACATCTTTTCGAGTCCTAAACTTCCAGGGCCATTTTGAGGCCCTAAAGAATGTTTTTTGGTCCCTCCATAGTCACACTATAGTGTTTATCCAAAGTGTGATGGTAAAATGTGTATTCCTGAGATAATTCTTTCCAATGAGCTATCATGCACCCCAAATGGATATCATATGAAAAAGTTACGCCCTTGGGAAGTTGACGCATCAAATAACCCCCCATCGGGGCCTGCAAACCTTTTGTTGTTTCATCTTATAGGGTTAGGTTTTGGATTTTATTTATGTTAAAAAGGCCTCTAGAGCCTCATTGTAAACTGTTGGATTACTGAGAGGGAGGGTGAATCAGTAATGAGCAATTTTATTACTTTTAACCACGATATATTCTTCAACGACATTCAATTGTTTATCATTAGGATTCAATATATCATCAACAGTATAATGATAGACATCATCATATCACAATATATACGAAGTACACCCGAATTTATGTGGAAACCCAAATGGGAGAAAACCACATAATAGTTTTCTTATATATCAAAATAATACATTCATTGGAAGCACCAACTTCCTAATTCTCCAACTACAACTGGAAGGAGGCTCCAACCCCCTATTCTCAGGATGAAACCTAAAGGAAGATACAACTATCTGAATTCTCTAGATCCAACCAAAAGGAGAATACAACCTCCTGAGTTCTCTGACTCCAACCGAAAGGTGGATACAACCACCTATCCTTGCCCCGTTCCGCCGCCCTAAAATATAAGTGTAGACCAACTGTCACTACCACAATCATTGTCACTGTCACTGTCACATCAATCTGTAACCTGTCAACCTATCATTGTATCCAACCTGTTATCACATAAAGTTGTCATGGGTCATATGTTGTTGTTTTTAAGACCCAAGTCTACACCTGTGCCCTATCTCTTTCTTGTCTGCATACCTTCCTATAAGTTTTTCCTCTTCTGGTTGATAAAGTCAGGCCGATCAAGTATGTTGTATGCACATGGAAAAACTATGATAAAATGTAACATTCAAAGAAGTCCATTTTAGGCTTGAAATACAAGCAAACAGACAGGTTCACTTTTCAACGGTGGAGATCCCATGTACAGTTCATATTAATGAATCTCATGCAATTAGAGTTTCAAAGTCACACAAGGATTAATGACCAAAGATAAGCCCCAAAGTGCCAATGTCCCGATGTCCCAAAGTGACGATAGGATTCCATGTCAACCGGGAGAAAGTCACTTTGGGAGATATTCATGCCCGCGTTCAAAAGTTCTCGAAGCCTGAAGCGTCGAAGTAACGAGAGAATGCCACATCAATTAGGAGAAAGTCACTTCGGAAGATATTCATGCCCGCTTTCAAAAGCTCTCGAAGCCCAAAGTGATGAAGACACTTGGAACTCATCCATCAGGACTTGTGGTGCTCATCCGTGGAGACAAGTGGCTTCCATCTAGCCCTGACATGTGGCACTCATTCTAGGTCATTTGGTTGCGTCATTCACCCATTTCCACGTGACACATGTCACCCTTCTTTCCATGAAACGTCAGCACAATGACGTCAGGCCACCACGTCGGATTCAATAGATTGTGCCCCGAGAGGTATTCTTGCTCAACATTTAAATCTCCCAAACGCCAAAATTGGCTCCATCTCTAAGCATGGTTAAAAGGATTATGGAGTTGGAAAACAGATAAATTTTAGTAGGGGCACTAAAATAACAGGGTTATCCAGATCACATAGTGCATCAGATCAACGACCACACTTCATTGAGGGGATGGAACATGCTCGAACATTAACATTCTAGAGCGATCCCACAATCGAAACCATGGTATAGCTAAAGAGGTATGTGGCAGTTGGTGGTGCCAGGGTGGGAGCGGTGTGGACCCAAACCAATATTGACAACTTACGCAATCACGTGCTGATATAGGGTCCATCTTAGAGCAGTGCGTGGCAACAAAACTAGGTGTTAAGCCTCATCCCGATCCCAAGGAGAAATCAGTTAATGAAAGAAGGACCGATGGTTGAACAATCGACTACTTTATTAAATGGAAGCATGGAGGGTCTGGCCGAGGAGACAAAAAACTGTCATCCCGAAGTACCACAGAGAGAAGTTTTTCTTACAGTCCCATACTGACCCGAGTTTCCTTCTGACAGAAGGAACATGACATACAAGAGAAGACACATGACACTAGAGAAGAGGTGCCCAAGCAGCGAGGCCGTTTGTTAGATCTGTTGGCACAGACATTAGACTTGTATATTTTTGTGGAGAATCCTAGGATAGGAAGGCTATATCGCACCTAGATGTTGTCTATTGTTTTGATTATAAATAATTCAGACGAATGATATGGAGGAGGGGGGACCAAGACCAGAGGGGGGTTTTGAGAAATGTTTATGACTGTATATTTCCATTTGTAAGTTGGAGGGGCATGTGGCTGTAAATTGTATGTTATTGAAGATTCATATGAGTTGTTTCATCATATTTATCTTCTATGTACTATGTTCTATTCTTCATCTTGTTTGAATGTATTGTTGATTTTAAGGATTAAAATTTTCCTTTGATTGATAGATTCTTAATGCAGTAGAGGATCTGCTGTAATCTTGCCTACTTATCATTGTTTACTGTTCAGACACATCTAAATTCTCTTTGTAGATAGGATCTATGCTTAGAGAATATTTATCTTTATGTTAATTCTCTTCTTCTTCTCTTCATCATTATACAAATATTTTGTCTGATAGACAACTTACATGCCTTCAATGAACATAATGTTTATGATTCCATAGCCCAATGTTCCATCACTGATATGCAGTGATATCTGTTGTCTTTTCCTTTCTTTAAAGTCTTGCTGATCCCCTATTTCAAACCTATTCAAAACAAATTCTATGTTACCAAGATTACTCCCATTTGCAGTCTGGGGTGACTCTTGGAGTGATAACATTAATGGCGCTGTTGCTAGGGACGAAAGTGAAGATATCTTCCCTGGGAGAACGAAAAATGAAGGGATCCAATTTTAGATGGTGAATTGAAGTTGGACACATTTTTTTGACTGCTCATATTTCACCATGGCGACTCCATTGTTCCGAAATCTATTAGTGACTCCACTGGTTTGAAATGGACAATATTTTAGCTCAGAGGTATGATTTCTGTGATTTTTCAAAGATAGTTGGTTTCCCTAATCCAATGCCTATTAGAGATGAATGGGAAAGTAGCCTTCCTAAATTTCGAGGAGAAGAGTGGGAGGTACCAGCTGAACATTTGCTGGATTTTCATGATTTTATTCATCAACTTCATATCGTGCATGAAGATGTTCAGATTAAGCTTTTTAGGTATTCATTAGAAGGGATTTCTTGTGATTGGTGTCAATCTCTTCTAATTGCAAGCATCAACTCTTTGAGAGGTTTTCATGTAGCTTTCAATTCGTTTTGTAAAGAGTATTTTTCAGCTGAACATCTTTTAGAAGAATGTTGTGATGATTTTTCTTTGCTTCATAAAGATTCTGCTAGTCACGAAAACCAGATTTTTGATGAAGCATTTATTGCAAAAGAAAGCATTTACCATGAAGATCAAGAGGTGTTGAATGATATTCATTATGATAGCAATAACACATAAACATCTCGTATCATATCAGATGTATCTTTTGTTTTAAATGTTTATGAAGATCAAAATGTCTCGTTTGAATATTCTGATGTCAAAGAGAAAGTGTATACATCAACAGAAGAAAGTTATGGCTCTTAGTTACATGCATATGGTAAAGGAGAGCAAAAAGGATTAGATGAGAAATTGATGACACATGTTTCTCTGTCAGTTGTTGAGCAACAATAAGTTTTGTGCAAATTTCAAGATCTAGTTGCCACTTGTATGGAGATGTTTTGCAGTGATGAAGTTTCAGCTGTTGCCATCTTTAATGCCAGATTTTTGGATTGTAAGTATGATTTCGAAGTTTATGATTTACATGCTTCTGTCTGTGTGTCTATGACTTTGCATAAAGTTGGAAGCAAAGTTCAAGTTGCTAGTCAGATACTTGCATGGATTCATTGGAAGCATGATCGTACTTGATCAAGAAGAAACATACTTGATTAGAGTAGGAGTAGGGCGAATAAAGATCAATTTTAGAGCATTTTGGTTTGCGGTGATTTCGTTTTTAGTTTGTGAATATTCTCGATTTTTCAATAAGAAGTGGAGATGCTTTCAGGCATACATATTTTGTGGAAATAACTCTAGGATAAGACATTGAAGCTGCTTGTTCTTGGCAGCTTACAGGGAGCATGCCATCCCTTGTGGAGCCAATATTATCACATACATTTGTCATGGGTCATATGTAGTTGATGTTAAGACCTAAGTCTACACCTTTTCCCTGCCTCTTTCTTGTCTGCATACCTTCCTTTAAGTTTTTCCTCTTCTGGTTGATAAAGTCAGGCTGGTCAAGTATGTTGTATGCACAGGGAAAAACTATGAGAAAATATGGCATTCAGAGTAGTCCATTTCAGGCTTGAAATACAAGCAAACAGATAGGTTCACTTTTCAACGGTGGAGATCCCATGTACAGTTCATATTAACTACTCTCGTGCATTCATAGTTTCAAAGTCACACAAGGATTAACGACTAGACAAAATCCTCGAAGTGCCGAAGTCCCAAAGTCCTGAAGTGATGAGAGGTTTCCACATCAACCAGGAGAAAGTCACTTCAGAAGATATTCATGCCCGTGTTCAAAATCTCCCGAAGCCTGAAGCACCGAAGTAACGAGAGATTGCCACGTCAACTGGGAGAAAGTCACTTCGGGAGATATTCATGCCCGCTTTCAAAATATCTCGAAGCCCAAAGTGTCAAAGACACTTGGCACTAATCCATCAGGACTTGTGGCACTCATCTGTGGAGACAAGTGGCTTCCATCTGGCCTTGACATGTGGCACTCATTCTAGGTCATTTGGTTGCATCATTCGCCCATTTCCACGTGACACATGTCACCCTTCTTTCCATGACACGTCAGCGCAATGACGTCAAACCACCACGTCAGATTCGGGAGATCATCCTCTGGGAGGTATTCCTGATCAACATTCAAATCTCCCAAACACCAAAATTGGCTCCATCTCTAAACATGATTAAAAGGATTCTAGAGTTGGTAGACAGATAAATTTTAGCAGGGGCGCTAAAATAGCAGGCTTACCCAGATCGGAGATTGCAGCAGATCGATGACCACACTTCATTGTGAGGATGGAACATGCTCGAACGTTAACATTCTAGAGCAGTCCTGCAATCAAAACCATGGTATAACTAAAGAGGTACGTGGCAGTTGGTGGTGGATTGCGGGGGTCGGAGTGGTGTGGAACCAAACCACCCTTGGAAACTTCCACAATCACGTGATGATATAGGTTCCATCCGAGAGCAGCGCATGGCAACAAAACTAGGTGTTAAGCCTCATCCTAATCCCAAGGAGAAATCAGTTAATGAAAGAAGGACTGGTGGTTGAAAAATTGACTACCCCCTTAAATGGAAGCATGGAGGGTCTAGATGAGGAGACAAAAAACTGTCAGCCTGAAGTACCACAGAGGAAAGTTTTTCCTGCAGACCCATATTGACCCGAGTTTCTTTTTGACAGAAGGAACATTACAGAAAAGAGAAGACACACGACACTGGAGAAGAGGCACCCAAGCAACAAGGTATTTTGTTAGATATGTTGGCACAGACGTTAGACTTGTAGCTTTTTTTGGAGAATCCTAGGATAGGAAGGCCAACTCACACTCCTAGATGTTGTCTACTGTTTTGATTATAAATACATCAGACAAATGATATCTGGGAGGGGGGCCCAAGACCAGAGGGGGGTTTTGAGAAAATTTTATGACTGTATATTTCAGTTTGTAAGCTGGAGGGGCATGTGGCTGTAAATTGTATGTTATTGAAGATTCATATGATTTGTTTCATCAGATTTGTCTTCTATGTACTTTGTTCTATTCTTCATCTTTTTTGAATGTATTGTTGATTTCAAGGATTACAATTTTCCTTTGATTGATAGATTCTTGATGCAGTAGAGGATCTGCTGTAAACTTGCCTATTTATCATTGTTTACTGTTCAGACACATATAAATTCTCTTTGCAGAGAGGATCTCTGCTTAGTGAGTATTCATCTTTATGTTAATTCTCTTATTCTTCTCTTCATCATTATACAAATATTTTGTCTGATAGGCATCTTAAATGCCTTCAATCAACAGAATGTTTATGACTCCATAGCCCAATGGTCCATCACTGATATGCAGTGATATATGTTGTCTTTTCCTTTCTTTAATTCTTGCTGATCCCCGATTTCAAACCTATTCAAAAAAAATTCTATGTTACCAAGCTTACTCCCATTTGCAGTCTGGGGTGACTCTTAGAGTGATAACACAACTTGTGTTCCTATACCATACCTTGCATCAACTATGTACCAACATGTGAACTATAACATGCATCAATCATAATCCATAACATCAACCATGAATACAACTTGTACCATATACCATAGTATCAATCCTGTATAGACCTGTACCATATCATCAATGAAGTATCTCAATGAACCAATGCATGTACCTCATGCACGTGCCACCATAGAAAATGAAATAAAGGATATGAAATATAACAACTGTGTCATATACTGAACCAGATATAAGAGTGCTCCTCACTCATCCAAGCAACCAAGATATACCATATCCAAATGCCAAACCAATCATACCAAGTATGCCTCAAGCATACACCATATCATGACAAAAATTAACAATCAAAACATGTATACAACCATACCAATACGTCTGTAGCTGAACTTCAGGGACCTGGTACCAACATTTACTCAATATTTCATGAGCTTTCCACAGATCCACAACTTTCTCCTCTACTACCCGTAGATATCCATGCTTTTCTCCACTGTATCCCGCGTACATATGCGCCCTTATGACATGTAACCCATAGATACCGCAGAAACTAGGGTTACTCATGTTTGTTTCAACTCCGAGACTTCCACCCTTGACCTTCCTTAGAAAAAATGCTGTCACAACCTTAACAAAAATATCACTAGTTCACAAGATAGATAATCAATGAATGCATATGTGAGTGTATGTGAATGACTCCTTGAGGTATATTTATACTTGTGCTAGGTGAATCCTCTCCTTAATTTATGGCTTCTAGAATTTTCTTGTTACAACAATTTTACCCTTTCATTAAGGACTTATAACCAACAAGGGGATTCTTTACCACTCTTTGGGGCTTACAACTTATCAAGGCTGTAACTCCCTAACTATGAGGAACTACATGGCGTTCCACATATCACTGGAAATGGCATGACGAGTACTATCCATTTTTGAGTGTTTAGCCTACATTTAATTTATCTTTCATGTCCATATTCCTCCGTCAACTTCGAGTACCAAAACCACACCATCGGGGATTATTCAAGGGTTGACATCAATGAAAACCAAACTATCAACATAAATATCATCTTCTTCTTGCGAATGAGCATAGCCATCACATCTCTTCTCAGAGATAAGATGCCACCATTCTAGCGAGTTTATTCACTGTATTTTTACAGTCTCTATACATTTCCGTCATTAATAAAAATTGTGCATTATTGTATTGCTGTGTTTATTTCAATATCTATGTATATTTCATTGTTATATCTCTACCTTGATTTCATTCTCAAAATAATCCAGATCAGTGGTATCAGAGTAGACTACTCCTTTTCATTTCTTAGTGCATGTCCTCAATGAGGCCAAGGTATAGAGAGTTGGGTATCGAGCTAGTTTCTCTCGAGGACAATTTCTCTTTCCAGCTCAAGTGGCCTCCCATGGTAGAAGAGAAGAGGGACAAGGGATAATAAGGTCCCATCAAGATGTTTCTCATGGAATCCCTCGTGCAACAAAGGAACGCGATGTTGGAGAATTTTTCCCAAATCCTTCAAATATTGATGACAATAACATACACGTCTTCATCAATCAATATCTTTGGAGACGCTATCCCATTCAAGGCTCAAGTTAATTTTTATATTCTCGTATTTGAAGGTTAGATCGATGCATGTAATTTGGAAAAATGGTTAAATTTCCTAGAAGGTTATTTCTCTATTCATAATTTTTCCTACAGAGAAACGATCACCTTTTCACTCCTTAAGGTTCTCTCCCATGTCAATTATTGGTGGAAAAATTAGTGGGAGAAAAATTCCACAGAGGATTCTGGAATATTTGGGGCCGAGCCCACTTAGGATTTTTTTATGGATGTGTTCAAGGAACAATATTAACTTTTGGGAAACTATGATGACCAATACATGAGATGGACCACACTGCATCAAGAGAGGGGCCAAACAATGTCGGAGTTCAGAAATACCATTCGTACCTTACACACAAAGATGGGTATCAAAGACTCCAAGTGACATCTGGTTCTAAAATACCACGGGGCTCTACACATATGCATCTAAACTGAAATGGAATTTCTAGACATTTCATCACTAGGAGCCGCTTATCGATATGTTGTTAAAATCAAGCATAAATTTAAGCATCAGAACAAGCAAGAGTTTGGGTTGTAAATCTGCAACAACCAAATTATGGTAAAGGCAACCCTAACTCACAGAACAATCAACCTCAAGACCACCAGTCCAAGCTGCAGGAAAACTAGGGTAACGGGAAGACGAAGAAGGACACTGGGAAGTGTTATAGAAAACTTTGCCTCACACCATGCAAATTGCTTGGATAGCCTTTCCATTTCTCTATACAGACTTGAAGTCCCCTTTTGTACTTCCCAGAGCCAAAAAATCATATTTTTCCACATACACATGCTCTACCAGTTAGACAACATGCATATATGCAGGTTACACCACTACAGTCAACGTACATAGAGTTTGGTTCTCAAAATTAAAAATTGTATCGGGTTTCCATGTCACGTCACATCATGAGATCCACGATCCTTGACCTTCCATATATTGGAAACATTCTGAGTTGACCCTTCAGTTCCATTTGAAGGCTATAAATTGAGCCATATCCAAGCCGTAGAAGAGGAGAGAATTCAACTTTTGAGAGAAAAGATACTCTGGAGAAATTTTCACTTCACATTGAGTCTACATCCCTTTATCCTTTAAAGTATGAACTCATTGTTCATCCCCCAACCTCTTCCTTATTTGATGGATAACCTCATCATCTCGTTTATACGATCTTTCCTTTGGTGGAGGACCAGTTGGAAGGGACTTATTTTCTCGGTTCCGAGATGTGCTGACACATAAGTTTGTCACTTGTATACTTATGTTGATTATTTTAATATAAATACTCTTTTCTCGTCCAATTGATATCTTGCAAATATTTGAATTATTATTCCATGGGCGTATTTGTCATGTATGTTAATGGATTATGCTATTTTATATGCTAACATTATATATTATCACCACATTCTTGCGTATCTTGGTTATTGAGGACAAGTTGTAGGTATAAATATTTGAGTTGCGTGCTCAACGATGGTCTTCATCGAACATCCGGGCGAGGTAGGCTCTTGATCTTGTCTTGTTAGCATTTTCATTTATATAGCATACATGAGATTATAATTGATTTCTACAGTCATTCCGTCTGTTGTGGTTTACCCCCATGCCATAGAGATATTTTCATCGTAACAGAATTGGCGACCATACTGGGGAATGATCTTCTGTTTTGGGGTTTGGAGTGTTTTTCTCCTTGAATTTCTCTTTGTTAATCTGAGTTTCCTTGTCGTCTGATTGATTGAAAACCTATTTTTACTTTGCATCTAAGTTTCTTAGCCTAGTCCTTGCCCTGGAAATTGTTTTACTACATATACAAAGGTTTTCCCTTGACATACGCGAGATGTCCTTCTATAGGGCACGTACACACATGATTTTTTATCAAACAGTCGCGTACATCAACATTTTGGCTTAATGACTGAGTTTGGTGTTTGTTGGGTGAGTTTGGTTGGTTGCTGAGTCTTCTTGGGTCCCTATCCTAACTGTTGAGTGATAGGAAACCTTCTTGTTGTTGAATTTTCAAGCGATATTCTTTCGTATAATTTTTTTTTATTGGTTGTCCTTGCATCTTGGTATCCTGCTTGGCTTGTCTCTTTTTGCTTGCAGTAGGGTCTGTATATCAAGATTCTATTCAGTCCTTGCATTTCTCGTTTCTTTATATCGAAAATACAAAAAAGAAAATTGCTCATTTTTTCATTATGGATTTTTCTCTGTTGGGTTCTTAGTATTGATCTTGATACATATGAAAATATTGCATTTTATTGAAATTGTAGAAGTTGCATTGAAAGTTGCATTTTAAAAGATTACCATCTTTTGAGAATTTAAGATTAGGAATTAGCACTATGTTCATATTCATTTCTTTGATATGCTGAGTCATAATATCATCAGTTTCACGACCACATCTCTTGAGTAAACAAAGTCATTAAAAGTAACGCTAATTAACTAAAATTGATTAGAAATGATTTTATTTTTTTAGAGTACACAAATAAGCATAGGATATAAGGCCTTGGAATATGATTTTGTGAGTAAAATTCTCCAAGGCTATTAAACTAAACATATGTGTTTGACCAGGGAGTGGTGAATTCCATTGTGTAATTAGTGACGTTAGGATGCTCCACTCACACCAGAGTTAAGCACGAGGTCGTGTGAAGTTGGTTGCAGAGATAACCCTCTAATACCTTCTTAGTGTCAGAGATATTTCTGGGGATCTATTCATATTTGGGGGTCTTGCTAATACGTTTACCTCTATGAGAGGTGATGCTTTTAAGATTTTGGGCTTTGTTACCCTGCCCATATGGTGGACCTGACTTACCACTGTTCGCCTATGCATTGGTTATATCGTGGTGGCTCTAGTTTCTTGACATAGGTAGCCACATAGGTTACTTGCATGTAATGATCCCAAGCCAAATTCTTTCATGGAATCACTAACTACTACTAATTTATTGAGTTATTAAGTGCATACAAGATTCATCAACACATGGAGATCACAATATATTCAAGATGTATAAGCACAAGCAAAGATCTGACCTTTTTATTATGAGCAATGTAAGATCAATACAATAGATGGCCGATCTGGCATAAACCTCAGATGGCCGTACAAGCAATAGATATGAGCTGCTACAAAATGCTCCCGACAATACAAAATAAGACTCCAAAGGCTGGATATACAATGAAGACTGAATCAAGCAGATCTGAGCCATACTAATGCTCAACCTCCAAGTTGGAAAGTGCCACGTCCTATTAGAATGCTGAAGCCCTCAATAATTCTTCCCTGCTACCAAAAGTGTCCAATCATCCCGAGAAATATGCCAAATGCTAGATCAGGCAACTGTAAGGAAAACCCAGATGTCCAAATTCCCAAATCCACTCTCAAACCCCGTAGATCTGAATTCTCCACTGAATGGTGTGCCCCATTGGATGACTAAAACCCTAGTTGGTTCAGCCCTGATGAAGGAGGCCTCCAAATGCTCTGAAACTCTCCAAGAATATGGATCGGGCTATGAGAATCCCATGGGAGAAGTTTCGGGCTCAGATCTCAAGAAAATCTCCCTAGATCTGAGTTTTACTAATCACAGGACGTCCGCTATGGCTCCAAGACGTCCCAATCTGTAGACAAATGTAGAATGATGATAACCCTCCATAAAATCCCTCAAACTGATGGTCCTGCCCCTGCAAACAAAACCCAACTGTCGGAATGGCCCCAGGCCCTTAGGATAAGATGGATCGAACCTCCCTCTAGATGATGGTGCGCCCTTGCTGAAAACACAAGAACAGTATGACCTGCTACCTTCTGAAGTGCTAGATGGAGATTGGCTGAGACTATAATGGTGTGGAGGAGTCTTTCATCCCTGAGACCAAGCTGTGGAACAAGGTGAGTGGATATTTCACCACTGAGTTGCTCACAAGGGTTTGTACAACAAAACCCCCAAACTGAATGCTCAAGAGCAATAGCAAATGCTAATCCAAAACCAGAATGAGTAATAGGTGCGCCCAAGCCTCTTACTTATACTTTTCCTTCTAATTCTCTGTTGAGTTTGGTTAACTCCCAGGGTTAATCTTCTATTTTTCTGTTGAGTTATCTTTTACTCCTTTATCCTTTTCCTTTCTTAAGTTCTTGACTTTTAACTTCTTGACTTTCCCCCCCCTCAGTGTGAGACTATGACCTAGTGGGGGTGCCCAGGCCACTGAGTCTCCTCATCAACTCTCTAAGAGGTGGGGGACATTACAGTCTCCCCTGCTTGAAATTGCTTGTGCTCAAGAAATTCCAAACCTGCTTCTCTAACCACGTGCTCCTGCTCCCAAGTGGCATCCTCAATGGGTAAATCCTTCCACCTGATCAGATACTCCTTGATGCTTCGGTTTTAGAGCCTCTTCTCTATGAATTCTAACACCTCCTCTGGAATCAAAACAAGTTGTCCCTCCTCATCCATGGGAGGCAATGCCTCAATAGGCCTGACATGTTGACCGAGGGATTTCTTAAGGCATGAGACATGGAAGACATTGTGAATTTTTCTACCCTGTGGAAGCTCCAACTCATAAGCTGCTGCCCCTATCCTCTTGCTGACTCTGTAAGGTCCAAAGAAACGTGGTTGCAGTTTCTCCACTCCACTTCTCTTAATGGAGGCATGCTTGTATGGTTTCAACCTCAAATAGACTAAATCACCAACCTCAAAGGTACGATCAACTCTGTGCTTGTCTGCTTGGACCTTTTGCTGGTTTTGTGCCCTCTGTAAATGATCCTTCAATTCCCTGAGAATGTCTTGGATCTGCTGTATCCAATCCTGTACCATCGGAGCTCTGCTGTCACCAAATGCAATATCCACAAATGATAAAGGATCATATCTATATAAAGCTCTGAAGGGTGACATTCCAATGGACATATGTTGGGTGGTGTTGTAGCAATATTCTCCCAAATGTAACCATCTGACCCATGCATTTTGTTGTTCTGCTACGTAGTTTCTGCGGTAACCTTCCACCCATTTGTTGACTATCTCAGTCTGACCATCCGTCTGAGGGTGATAGCTAGTACTAGGAGTCAATGCCATACCCACTAATCTGAAAAACTCCTGCCAAAACGTACTCATGAATCTGCTGTCCCTGTCACTGATGATGGTTTTGGGTAGGCTGTGTAGTCTGAACACCTCTCTAAAAAATAATTCGGCCACCTGTGCTGCAATGAAGTCTATGGCTACGGGAAACAAGTGTGCAAACTTCATCAACATGTCTACCACCATGAAAATGAAATCTTTCCCCTGTGCTCTGGGAAACTCGGTGATGAAATCAATGGATATACTTTCCCACTTGTGCTCTGGAATAGGTAGGGGCTGCAAAATTCCTGCAGGTTGCGTGTGCTCATCCTTGTTTTCTTGGCATGTAGTGCATTCTTTGACATGCTTCATCACATCTTCCTTGAGGCCTTTCCATGCAAACCTCTCTCTCACCTGCCTGTACATCTTACTGATGCCCTGATGCCCTGCTACTGGTGAGTTATGACATGCATGCAGGATATTATCTTTGAGAGCTGATCCAGGAACTAAAAAGATCCAGCCTTTGTAATAGATGAGGTCATTTATGACCCTGAAGTTGTCATCCTGTATTTTCCCATCCAACAGTTGAAAAGCAAATTGATCCTTTGCATATTCCACTATCAAGTGTTCCTTGCAGTTGACTAACATACGAGACATGGCAAAAATGGATGGCCTTCTGGATAATGCATCGACCACTGCATTGTTCTTCCCTTTGACGAATTCAATGTCAAAGTCGCAGGCTTGTATTTTGCTTACCCATTTTTGCTGTCTTTCATTCAAATCCTTCTGCTCCAATAGATATTTAAGACTGTTATGGTCTGATTTGACCACAAACCTTGCACCTACCTAATATTGCCTGAATTTGGCTAGTGCATGCATGATAGCCAACATTTCTTTGTCGTAAATGCTGTAAAGTAGTTCAGGACCCCTGAGTTTCCAGCTTTCATAGGCAAGGGGGTGCCTGTTCTGCATCAACACGACCCCTATACCTTCCCCCGAGGAATCACACTCAAAAGTGAAGGGTATGTCAAATAAAAAAGAGCCAGAACTGGGCAGGTGTTCATGACCTCTTTCATTTTCTCCATCGTGACTTGGGCCTCATCATTCCATTTGAAGGACCCCTTTTTGGTCAGGTCAGTCAAGGGTGCACACAGTTGAGAAAACCCTTTGACAAATTTCCTATAGTATGTGCATAGG
>ML791950.1:58998-75584 GCA_009831015.1 Picea engelmannii
CAAATTCCCAAATCCACTCTCAAACCCCATAGATATGAATTCTCCACTGAATGGTGTGCCCCACTGGATGACTGAAACCCTAGCTGGTTCGGCCCTGATGAAGGAGGCCTCCAAATGCTCTGAAACTCTCCAAGAATATAGATCGGGCTATGAGAATCCTGTGGGAGAATTTTTGGGCTCAGATCTCAAGTAGATCTCCCTAGATCTGAGTTTTATTGAATCACAGGACGTCCCCTATGGCTCCAAGACATCCCAATCTACAGACAAATGTAGAATGATGATAACCCTCCAGAAAATCCCTCAAACTGATGGTCATGCCCCTGCAAACAAAACCCAACTGTTGGAATGGCCCCAGGCCCTCAGGATAAGCTGGATCGAACCTCCCTCTAGATGATGGTGCACCCTTGCTAAAAACACAAGAACAATATGACCTGCTACCTTCTAAAGTGATAGATGGAGATGGGATGAGACTAGAATGGTGTGGAGGAGTCTTTCATCCCCGAGACCAAGCCGTGGAACAAGGTGAGTGGATATTTCACCACTGAGTTGCTCACAAGGGTTTGTACAACAAAACCTCCAAACTGAATGCTCAAGAGAAATAGAAAATGCTAATCCAAAACCACAATGAGTAATAGGTGCGCCCCAGCCTCTTACTTATACTTTTCCTTCTAATTCTCTGTTGAGTTAGGTTAACTCCCAGGGTTAATCTTCTATTTTTCTGTTGAGTTATCTTTTACTCCTTTATCCTTTTCCTTTCTTAAGTCAACTTAAAAATATAACTTTTAACTTCTTGACTTCCCCCCCCCTCAGTGTGAGACTATGACCTAGTGGGGGTGCCGAGGCCACTCAGTCTCCTCATCACCTCTCTAAGAGGTGGGGGACATTACATTGTAGGGGTTATTCTGCAGGTACCTTGAGTCAGATAAGGTTTAGAAAACACACAAACTTTATGGAGGATTACCTCTTCGGGGGGATATGACCGACTGCACTGTTAAGCCCATGAGGGCCCTTATAGATGATTTTGATAGCTCCAATATTTTGAAGGGAGTCTCAGGCCCTTCTTGGGTGAGGCATACCTACTCTAGTGAGGGAGACCCCTTTTCAGCCACTATATCCTATTTGTGTGCATTTTTCCTTTTTTGTTTATTTTGGTGTGCTCTTTGATTGTTAGTTGGCCCTAGGATTTGTTTTTATATCTCGAGTCTTGAGTCATCGTGGATCCAGACCAGCTTCCTCATAGGTCTCGTCGTTTGTTAAAGTTACCACCACATCTTGAGTCTTTTCCTTCTAAGAGGCATAAAGTTACTAAATGTGGTACACATACCTTCACCTACCATACTTGTGATTATACAATTATGAGTACTGAGTCGAGTTCAAAAGACACTGGGAGTCCCTCGACTCCTATACCTTCTATGGTTAATGGGACTCCTTCGAATCCTTCAACTGTTATGGTTTTAGTACCCATTCTTACTCCAATATGGCCCGTAGTTTCTACTCAACCCATAGTAATGAAACCTTTCAGCTCTCTTTTTGGTACGCCTGGATACAATTCTCAGTCCATACCTTTGGTCTCTAACCCTTTGTCTTTTGATACGCCAAATATGACATCACAACTTTCATCCTCCATTCCAACGAATAATGAAAATCCTAGTCTTGGACATGGGGGCATAGATGCTATGCATACTCATCTCTCATTTGGTGGAGCTCATATTCCCCAAACGACTCCTATGGTTGGAAGCCAATTTCCTTTTCCTCCTAGGTCTAATCCTAGTCTCAATGCTCCTAGATGGAGTAATCAACCAGGCGAAAAAGATAAATCTTATATTATATCCTTTCCCCCTTCCTCCTCCACGCTGATTCCGACGAACACCTTTGTTATGGAAAATCCACCTCTAACCTCCAAATTTCCACCCCGAGGGATTCAGTCTCATGCTATGGGAAACCCCCAACTTGGAGCCACTCCAACTAGGGGAAATGTTGATAACCCTCATTATGCCATCCCTACAGGTATGGTTCCCATACAACCTTTTATGAATAATTTTGGAGGAGGATATTTCCCTACCGGACATGGACATGGTGTATACCAGAACCCTAGATGGTCTACAATCCCTCAACAACAATATTTATCGGGAGCATGGGCTCAGATGCCGCAACCCTGACTCCCTTTTTTGGCCACGCTTAATTTTCCAGATTTGTCGAGATTAATGAATGACTCGATGCGTCACTATCTGTCATGCCCCCCTGTACCCACCAAGATTCCTTCAGAAATTCTAAAATCCAAGGGAAAGACTGCCAAGGATCTGGGCGATTATGTTACTACTTTTCATCTTTGGTGTTGATCTAATTTTCTTAATGACAATTCTATTCATTTGATACTGTTTCAATGCACCCTCACGGGGGTTGCAACAAAATGATACATTGAGATACCATGGGGGACATACATAAATTTTAATCAAATGGTTTTGGTCTTTCTAAACCACTTCCAATTACTGGTTTGTTATGATGCCGGCATAGAAATTTTGTCAACCTTCCGCCAAGATAAGGCCATGCATATCTCAGAATATATCCAATAGTGACATAGACGAAAGAGGTTGATTAAAGCCTACATTCCTCTAGAGTTCCTGTAGGAATGGTTCCTTAAGTCCTTATTGCCTTATATTTCAAAGGATGTCTCTACATCTGGAGTAACATATGAGGAAGAATCTATTTTCAAATCCCAACAATTGGACCTCATATATTCTCAATCTAGGATTGTTATATGAAATTATTCCCGATGCACCGCGGTCGAATTATGACCCTAGACAAAAGTGTGGGCCTCATGCCAATGAAATCATAGGCTCTGCAAATGCTAAGTCTATAGATTTGGTGATGAACTAGTTGAAGGATTTGTCTCTAATCCAGTCTGTAGCAGGACAAGCTTCGTCTTTGTCCTCCACTCCCACTTAGTTGGTGGATGTTCATTCTGTAGAGTCATCGACCAATCCAAATGGTAACCAAAAACCATGAGGGAATAAAAAGAAAGGACAAATTAATAATCGAAAGGGTGGGAGAAATAATAACAAAGCCAAGGAAAACACTAACATTGATAGATCGAATAATAATGTTGGTGAGGGCAAAAAAGAAAAATGGAAGGTGAAGTTTCCTTGTAAACTTTGTAAATATGATCACCTTACCCCCCTATGCCCCAAAATTGAGGAAGCCTCGAGGCTCTTATCTCAACCACCTGCTGTGCTGACAAATCCATTTTCACATGATCAACACATGGCTTCGATCTCTTCCAACATCGGAAATGCATCGAGTGGGAGTCAAATCCCCCCAACGCATGAAGGTGACCATCCATGTGTTAATATGGTCAAGTCTCAGATTGACGTAGCCAATCAATCTCATGATTATAGTTCTTCACATACTATTATAGGTCCAAAGTCTCCCCCTCCTCTGGAAGCACCTTTGCATATCGAAAATCTAGAGCCTTCGCCTCATATTCGGAAAGGAGTACTAAAGTGCTCTGCCCACAATCCTAATGCCAAAGCTTCCAAAAACTATTCAATTGTCGAATATCTGGGTCAAACCTATTGTGCGATGTCGGCTTTGGAGGTGCTCCAGACATGTCCTTCACTGAGAAACACCTTGTTATCTGTGTTAGGATCTCTAGATCCTTGTGTCTCGAAGGTTATTAAGTTCGACATCACGGATTTTAAGCCTCGCTTGTCTCACTACGTGGCCTTTGAAATCCATGTGGAGTACACAAAATATACCATCAAAGACACTGTAATTGATGAAGGTGCTGCAACATGCGTGATGTCCCTAACCTGTTGGAAAGCCATTGGCTCTCTGACTCTCTCTCAATCTATGACTATGTTGACTGCATTTGATGGTCGTTCTTTTCGACCCCACAAAATTCGTCCCACTTTTCTGGTCCTGTTAGGTGGAAAGACAATGGAGGTGGATGTCGAGGTGGTTGATGTGCCCCTCGACTATAATTTATTACTAGGGAATAATTGGAATTATTCCATGACTGTAGTCATGTCGTCTGTTTTTCACAATTTATATTTTCTTCATGAAGGGAAAATAGTGACGATTGATCAATTTTCCTTTGCACATGCTAGTCCTAATGAATCAGTTGGACCTTTGATCCCAGTGATTGACAATTCACAATCGACAACTATGGATATTGGTGTCAGAATGTATTCTTCTCTCATGGGTACCTTTTATTTTGTGGCACCAATTCATCACATTTATGCCATGTCTAGTATGTCTTCTTCATCGACGAGGTCCGTTCCTTTTCGTACTTCATATTTCAACGACCCTTGGACCCTACCTTCCCCGACCATGTTTTGCAAAGGTCAGTCACATTTTGGGATGGAAATGCCATTGTCTGATCCAGATTTTATGAGTAGAACAAAATGAATACAAATTATTAAAAGATGCTTAACAAAAAATAACAAAGATACGGTAAAGGTGGTTTTCTGTTCAATAAGGAAATAAGCTGAAACTGTAAAATGCAGCAGAAAACAAGCTTGTTGGAATGGTGGCGTCTTATCTCTGAGAAGAGATGTGACAACTACGCTCATTCGCAAGAAAATGGTTACAATGAGTCTCTGAAGGCCTTTTACAATAAACAAGAATGTCAAAAACCCTAGACATCCAAAAACCTAACCCTAGGAGATGAATCATCAAAAGTCATGTGGGCCCCATTTGGGTAAGTTAGTACATCAACTTCTCGGGGTCGTAACTTTTGCATATTATATCCGTTTTAGGTGCACGATAGCCCGTTGGAAAGGTCTAACCAAGAAGAAAAATTTTCGACTAGCCTAGGACAATGACTTAGGTCCCAAATCCCCAAAAAACATCATTTAAGGTGTCAAAATGACCTCAGAAGTTTTGAACCCGAAAATATGCCAAGGTGGAAAACTATTTTTCGAGCTAGTTGAATAGGTGGGTGGCCATCGATATCCACCTGGATCAGTTTTCAGCGGAAGAGGTTGCGTATCAAGCTATTCTTAACACTATTGCTGACCCAGATCCTGTCTCCTCACAGACGGACGAGGGGGATCTCATTCTAAAGCTCGTATGGGCCACCCAATCGTATTGTTCACATGATTCCTTCATGATACTTTACCTTCAGATGAATCCATCTTAGAGGCCATGAATGGTCCCAATAGGCCATCAAATGATATGCATAATCGCTCTTACTTCCTCCTAGAACTTGTTAGGATCGAACATGACAACTTTAGATCTACCTTGAGTGAGATGGTCGGTCATGTTGTGGTTCCATTAGATACGCATGGCATTTATGTCGAAGGAAACATGGAGAATATTTATCCTACCGTCATGATCGAGATATCACAAATTCCTGGAAAGATTGAAAACGTATATATCGGTGCAGATTGTTCGCCTGAAAAAAATCATATTTACACTGATCTCTTCAAAGAATTTCATGACATATTCACTTGGTCATATGTAGAGATGCCAGAGATCGACCCTAGAATTGTTGAACATGAGATCGATACTTATCTGGATGATAGACCTGTTTGACAACGTCTTAGAGATGTTAATCCTGGGAAGGCCCCTGCTATTAAGGAAAAGGTAGAGAAACTACTTAATGTTGGTTTCATCTACCCGATTCCCTTGACCAAATGGGTGCCTAACCCCATTCCAGTGAATAAGAAACAAGGAAAAATCCCTGTGTGTATGGATTTTTGAGACCTAAACAAGGCTTGTCCTAAAGATAACTACCCGACTCCTTTCATTGATCAGATTCTCAATGAGTGTGCATGAAGCAAAGTTTTCTCTTTTATGGATGGATTTTCAGGACATAATCAAATTCATATCACACCTGAGGATCAACACAAGACAATGTTTATTTCTCCTTGGGGTACTTTTGCATACCTGAAAATGCCTTTCGGCCTTAAAAACACTGGAGAAACCTTCCAATGCGCCATGACCTTTGCTTTTCATGATCTCAATCATATTGTTGAATCTTACCTTGATGATCTTGCTACTCACTCTCGCAAGAGAGTAGATCATTCTACTCACCTTCGACTAGTATTTGAGAGATGTCGTTATTATCACATCCATTTAAACCCCCACAATTGCATCTTTTGCATTAGGTCTGGCCATATATTAGGATTATTATTCTCTAAGCATGGGATCATGGTGGATCCTACGAAGGTTGAGGCAATACTTCGATTGCCTCCCTCGTGTAACATTCGACAACTTCAGGGTTTCTAGAGGAAGGCTAACTTCTTGCATCGGTTCATAGTGAACTATGACAATTTAACTAAGGGTTTCATGCATCTATTGAAGAAGGACACTCTGTTTATATTGGATGAGCGAGCACATAAATCCTTCGATGCTCTTAAGAAGGCCTTTTTATCAGTGCCTCTGTTAAAGCCTCCAGACTACAATATAGATTATTTGCTTTATATCATCGCATCCGAAGGCATGATTGGTATGGTTCTGGTTCAGGAGGATGATGATCTCCATGAGCACATTGTCTACTACCTTAGTCAAAACTTAGTCGGTCCTGAACTTAAATACTCTCACGTTGAGAAAATAACCTTGGATGCCATACATGCAGTTCAAATATTACAACATTATATATTTCTTTGAAAAACTACCGTAGTTGGTGATATCAATCCATTTCAATATGTCCTTACCAGGCGTATCATAGGGGTAAAATACAATAAGTTGATTGTTATTTTGCAAGAATTTGATCTCAATTTTGCTTCGACGAAGTCTAAGAAATCACTAGTTTTTTCTGAGTTGATATCAGACTTTCCTCGAGTGGATGAGGAATTCATTCATAACGATTTGTTTGCAGATGAACATATTTTCCTTATCTTGTCTTTGAACCCCTAGTATGGAGACATTCTGATTTATCTTCAAACCTTGAAGTTATCCCAACATCTGTTGAGAGACGATCGACGACGTATACGAAATCAAGCTAAAAGCTACCTTATCATCGGTGAAACTTTGTATCGTCGATGAGTGGATAATATATTGCGTCGTTGCTTGAATCACGAGGAGGTTGAGTCAGTTATTAATGAATTTCATAGTGGGGATTGTGGTGGTCATCTATCTGGGCTTGCGAAAACCCAAAACATATTGTGAGCTGGTTATTTTTGGCCCTCAATTTTTAAATATTGTGTGGAAGCGATCAATAAGTGTCACCCTTGCCATGTGTTCTCTTGGAAAATGTGCTCGCATCCATCCCCTCTTCAACAAGTCATCACCGTCGGTCCGTTCACCAAGTGGGGGGTAGATTTTATGGACTGTAACCCAACTTCGGTTGGGGGGCATCAACATATTATCATGGCCGTGGATTACTTTACTAAGTTGGTAGAGGCCATGCATACCATTAAATCCGATGGTAAGACTGCAACATTCTTCATATTCAACCAAATTATAGCCTGGTTGAGAATCCCAAAGGAGATTTTTACTGATCATGGCAGTCACTTTCAAAATGAAATGATGAAGGAGTTAGCATCAAAACTGGGGTTTAAGAACAATCATTCTTCGCCTAATTATCCCCAGGAAAATGAACAAGTAGAGGTTGTGAATAAATCTCTCAAGACTATCTTGCAAAAAACTTTTAGCCAGAGTAAGTCTTACTGACATCTAATGCTTTACCCTGCGCTTTGGGAATATTGAACCTCGGTTAAGAATTCCACCAATTTTTCTCCTTTTCACTTAGTACACGGTGTGGAGTCGATCCTTTCGATTGAATGTGAAATCCATTCCTTTAAAATGTAAATTGAGCTCCTACCTGACACATCTAATCTTGAAGAATGCCTTGTACACCTAGAGCTACTAGATGAGTAGCGTTGAGATGCCTCTATGACTATCGAAGTGAATAAACAATGTGTTAAGATTCAATATGATAGGTCTGTCTATCCTTAATAGTACGCTGACAGTGACTTGGTCCTCTTGTATGACCAAGCCAAATAACCATTGGGGGTAGGCAAGTTCAACCCCATGTGGCATGGTCCTTATATCATGCAACATGTTTTAGAGAAAGGAGCCTATGAATTGGAGGATTATGAAGGGGATATGTTGGATGATCCTAGAAATGGGCTCTACCTGAAAAGATATTACACTTGAGCACTTAAGGTTGGGTGTGACTCTTTGTATACTAGTGTATATTAGTGTATATATATCTTTTCCTTTGTATCATCGACTTTCTTATTAGGTTTTACCTTGGTTAGAAGATGTCAATGGAGTCTTTAGTTTACTTAGGATTCATAGACGGTTCCAGTCATCATACACGGAACGTGGCTTCTGCCATGTGGGTCATTTACTCACCATAGGGCCAACTGGTGTCTTCTTGTGGCGTTTGTCTGGAGCTATCAATGAATAATGTGGCTGAGTATAGCGCCATTATAGAGATTTTGCGCGATTCCATTTCACATGGTGTTCAGTTTTTAGAGGTTCACCTGGACTCCCCGTTAGTCGTGTATTAGTTAAATGATAGTTATCGTGTGCGAAACCCTACTCTACTCCGATGATTCCTACGAGTATGAATTTTGGAATGATACTTTGATGTTATTACTTATAATTACATACCTAGAAGTTCTAATTATGTATCCGATGCATATGCTAATTATGTTTTAGATTGTCATTTTTCACATAACTAAAGTAAAGAAAACAAACTCACCAATGTACACATTGTAACATATATAAGTAAAGACAAGGACCAAAATTTTATATTTCATCTTTTCAAAAGATATGGTGTCATAGTACAAGGTAGGGCTCACACCCTCAAAATACATATATGGCCAGTATATACAGGACCATGGCATCTATTCCTGTGGCACCGGATGTGTATCATGATAGCACAATACGACATTTGTGAGACGCCAAAAGAGTCGCACCCATGCGCGGGGCACACCCACCACCTGCCACTGCATAGCCTCTGGCAAATCCTCCACTTGAACCATAGGAATATTGTGTGTCAAACGAGACATGTTCCCCTACACATTTTGTAGCACTATATCCACATCTCCTCCTACGTGCTCATCTCCCTGGTTCCTCCTCCGATGTCGTCAGAATCCGTCCAATCGTCGTGGATCTACATCTGCATGAAAAAGTAATTATTAATACTTGATACCATACACAAATATTTTCATTTTTTATTCTTTTTGAAAAACACAAAAAAATGAAATATACAAAAAAATTTCATACCTATATCACCGTAGGTGGAGCCTGGTGGAAGAGGCATATCTGGATCCCCTCTCTAGTCTATCCCAACATAGGGGTAGTCGTTAATGTCTATCACATGTAGACACCACCATAAAAATAACTCATCATTGTAGGGGGTTTACACCCTACCACCTCATCACGTCAGTCCACCGTGACATGGTCGGATCACGCCATCCGTGTGGAATGATCTCTACTCTAGGGCTCAAGCGTGTAACCTGCTCAAAGATAAAAACTACATAAGATGGATACAAACCCAAAGTTTCTCTTTCTCCCTTGTTTTCAATATGTCAGATGACTCTTCATGTTAATCATCAGTGAGGTACACCAGTCATAAACAGTGGGTTGTAAACACTCCACTGCGTAAAAAATGAGTGGCCTTGAAGCCTGGTGCAACAAGGCTGACCCAGAGATCCGTGTAAGAACAAGAAGGATGATCTTCAAACTCAGATTTTCGATCACCATGATGGGGAGTTGGCTTAATAATTTATCTGTTACTACAACATAGTGGGTGTAAATGTAATCCTCTATGTTCATACCACCCCCAGCCCCTCGGGCTTTGAGATTCATGACCTCGCCCCGACGATATAGTCCCGTGAGAAAATAGATGTCATCTACTTCAATCCTCAATGGTTTCCCATCGAGATTGAAGGCCTTTGTCTCTGGATCCCAATATTTTACGAGCATTTGGAGTAACCTCACTTGAGCCCTCGTTCCTTTGAGAGCCCAAAATTTATAAAGGCCACATATTTTTAGATCTATTTGGGCCCCTACATCTATTTCCACTGCTGCATATACCTCCTCATTTTACCTCTCTGTCCATTCAAGCACCATCCTACCAAAGGAAAATTGTTTTTTGAGTTAAATTCATTAAAAAACTTGTTTGTGGACTTGTACATGGCCCACAGTGTTAACAGTCACGTGTAGGGCCACATATACGTAGGAAGGATTTTCTTTTCCCACATACATGTCTCCATATACGTGACCCAATAAACTATAACGCATGTACACCCTAATTTACATATTGCACCCTCTAAAACTCATAAAATGAGATCTAAATTGGAAATTTAAACCGCTAGAAATGAAGAGGAGGGGAGGGGCCCTTGGTCTAGACGATTGTCAATTCCGTTGATCATATCTCCCACAATTGACACTTGAATATCGTGGGAAAAATAGTCTAAAATGCACTATGTGGGTAAAAAACTGAAATGGTATGGTATAATTGTTCATTTTTACTATTAGTAGAAAATTGTTTTCCACTTTATAGAGTTTATGCTAATTTTTGACCTAGTAGACTAATAGTGCAATGGAAGGAGTTGATTTTGGTGGTTTTGTCCAGGGTTTTTTGTGGTTTCTAGCACCATATCACCCGTTCATACCTTCAGAAGGTATTTTCTGTCACTAGCGTATATGATAGGTTTTCAATCCATTTTCCATATTTGAATTTTCCTATGACTGTGATCCATATGCCTTAGGTATGAATCCATTTATTAGAGACACCAAAACTTCTTACTACTACTAGAAGTGTTTTTATTGAGTGGTAGAGGCTTACCAAACATGGGTTCCCTAGTTAGAACCTCTATGCCATTTGGTGCCCATGCATAAATTATTCAGTAGGACCGAGAGTCCCTTATAGTTCTGATATGACTTTGCGTTCGAACCTCATATTTTTGCTCATAAGAATTCTGACCTTCACCTATGGGACTCCCACCGAGTCGTGTTTAATCTCTTTTCCGACCTTCTCAAAAGTGAAAAGATTGTCGAGTGTACTTATCTCTTTCACACTCATTAAATGGATTTGAAAGGACATCTATTTGGTGTAAGTTTAACCCTTTTTTAGACCAAGTACACTAATTTTGAAAAAGGAACACTCTAGTCAACATTGGCTAGAAGATTTCTCCTGGGTATTGTTTTATATTTTTTCGGGCCTAGGGGACTAAATTTATGAAAAAATACATTCTTTGGAGTTAAGTTGTAATTACATTCCATCCTCCTGCTTGCAGTATTGAGCCTATTTTCGGTTTCCACTTTCTCATTATAAGCTTCTTACCTCAGGAATTTGCATCACTTAGCCAAGTAGAGCCTTGTTTATATCCTTTGCATCTTGACACCATGTACCCTAAGAGGAAACATTCCCCCGAGTTTCCATGCCCCACATGAACTTCCTTGCATCAAGAATAGGTATGTCCCACTGTTTGGAGCTAGTTTCTTACTCGCGACACTCGTTTCCTTCTCTGTATCATAGCATTCATTTTCCTATGAAAAAACAAAAAAATAAGGGCACAAAAATAATATTATCTTATATCAGCAGCATTTGTGTCGCCTTTTAGTAGAGAATTTTTTTTTGAGTCCACTTGTCATCCAAAGTTTGGGTTTAGCATGAACTTAGGAATATGAGATCGTTACTTTGATCCAAATGGATATTGGTGGCCACCCACCTTTTCCAACTGGCTCAAAACAATTTTCTGACATTTTTGGCAATTTACTATTTTTAGCAGTTTTTACTTATGGGGCCATTTTGAGGGCCTAAATGAAGGTTTTTTGGTATTGAGCTCCTCAATGATAGTAGAAGGCATGATTGAGCCCCCAAAATTAATATCCTTGATGATACCTTTCCAACGGGCTATCACACACCTAAAACGAAGATCGTATGCAAAAGTTACGACCCTGGGAAGTTGATGTACTAGCTTACCCAAACGGGGCCCACATGACTTTTGGCGTTTCATCTCCTAGGGTTAGGTTTTTGGATGTCTAGGGGTTTTGGAATTCTTGCTTATTGTAAAAAGGCCTTCAGAGCCTCATTGTAACCTGCTTCTTGCGAATTCGCGCTACCGTCACATCTCTTCTCAGAGATAAGCCGCCACCATTCCAACAAGCTTGTTTCTGCTGCATTTTACAGTTTCAGCTTATTTCGTTATTGAATAGAAAAGTAGTTTTACTGTATCTCTATTATTTTGTGTTAAGCACTTGTTAATAATCTGTATTCATTTCATTCTTCTCATAAAATCCAGATCAGTGGTATCAGAGCGGTCTGCTCCTTGTCATCTTAATGCATGTCCCCAACGAGGTCGGAGTACAAAGAGTTGGGTCTCGAGCTTGTTTCTCTTGAGGACAGAAGCTCTCGCACGCCCAAGCAACCTCCCATGGAAGGAGAAAAGAAAGATGATGGGACAAGAGATCCTTTCAAACTGTTGATTGAGGAAGCCCTCACGCAACAAAGGAACGAGATGATGGATAGTTTCACGCAAATCCTTCGATGACTACCAACAGGCGATGCATCTTCTTCGAACAGAGGCGCCGCCCCCTTCAAGGTAAAAATAAACTTTGATATTCCTATATTTGAAGGTCATATAGACACAGATGCTGTAGACAAGTGGTTGAATCTACTAGAAGGGTATTTTTCTGTTCATAAATTTTCGAATAGAGAAAAGATTACTTTTGCGATCCTCAAAGTCATTCCCCATGTCAAAGATTGGTGGGAAACTTTCTGTGAGAAAAAGGAAACAGAGGAAACCTCATTATTTTCAGTCATGGCTACCTGGGAATCCTTCAGGGATGCTATTAAGGAATAATACTACCCTGTCGAAAGTTATGACGACCTGTATACCAAATGGACCACACTGCGACAAGAAAGAGACCAAGCAGTGCCAGATTTCACAAATATCTTCCATACCTTGCGCACCAAGTTGGGTATCAAAGATTCAGAGTGACATCTGGTGCTCAAGTATCGCGGTGCTCTGCATAGATACATCCAGACTGAAATGGAATTTCTAGAAATCTCATCCTTGGGCACGACCTACCGATATGCCGTCAAAATCGAGAAGAAGCTCAAACAAAAGACACGACAATTTGGGCTTGGGAACCCCTCACAACAAAATCCAAGAAAGGGCGGCCCCAACCCACTGAAAAAAGGATAGAGAAAAGATGGACAATATCAAGACATCCAGTACAAGATGCAAGCAAAGAAGGACACCGAAAATACAAAAAAAGATA
Organism: Picea engelmannii; assembly: GCA_009831015.1. Taxonomy (NCBI): domain Eukaryota; kingdom Viridiplantae; phylum Streptophyta; class Pinopsida; order Pinales; family Pinaceae; genus Picea; species Picea engelmannii. The sequence goes on from ML791950.1 coordinate 72,190, forward strand.
CCGGGAAGTGGTGCGACTTCCATAAGAGCCCTTGCATAACACTGCTGATTGTCGCTCAAAGTAGTCGCTGGTGGCCGAAGTGAAAGCCTCCGAATCAGATGCAGATTCTGACTTCGAGACAGAACCAGAAAGGGGAAGATGGATCATTGACGCAGAACCTAGTGCCACTGTGGCTACCACCAAGATCCAGCCTGGTGAACCAGACGAGCCAGAAGAAGGAGCGCACCTCTTCCATTCATAGATGTGGGTAAAAGGCACCCCGCTACACTTCATCGTTGACAACGGTATCTAGAAGAACCTCATCTTAGCATAGGTCATCAAGCGGTTGGCCCTGCCAACAATGCCACACCCACAACCCTACACCATTGGATGGCTCCTCCAAGGAAGTGATGTTCACGTCGACCAACAGTGTCGATTGTCGTATGAAATCAAGCCCTTCAAAGAAGAGGTATTGTGTGATGTTGCTCCTCTTGAAGTTTGTGATGTTCTTTTGGGCCAACCTTATTTATGGAAATGTCATACTGTATATGAGTCTAGGCCTCGTAGTGTTATTATTACTTTGAACAGGAAATTGTACAGGATACCCGAGGTAGTCCCACCTAGTGCTATTTTCTTGATCTCTGCTAAGCAATGCAGGAAGGTCATCTCTCAGACGGGGAAGTTTTTCTTCTTCGTGATTCGCTCTCAGAATAAGCGAAAGATCGCAGCCACATCCAGGGTCTCTATGAACGACCTCTCCACACAACAGAAGCAAGTAGATAAGGTCGTGGAAGAATACTCAAATATCTTCTCCTCACCTACAGGGGTACCTCTGCACTACCAGGTCAAGCACCCCATCGATCTGACCCCCGATGCACCGCTGCCCAATGGGCCAGTCTATCATCTCTCTTTGTTAGAGAATGAGGAGATCAAGAGATAGATCCAAGAACTTCTCCACAAGGGGCACATATTCCCTAGCTCATCACCTTGCAGGAGCCCAATCGTGCTGGTGCAAAATAAAGATGGAACCTGGTGACTTTGTATTGATTACCGGGCTCTGAATAAAATCACTGTCAGAAACCGGTACCCGATTCCCCAAATTGATGACCTCCTTGATCAACTCACGGGGGGAAAATACTTCAGTAAGATTGATCTAAAGTCTGGCTACCACCAAGTCCCGATAGAACAGACAGATGTATGGAAGACTGCCTTCAAGTCAAAGGAAGGACTTTTTGAATGGTTGGTCATGCCCTTTGGTTTGACAAATGATCCAGCCACTTTCATGAGGATGATGGATGATATCCTGCGACCAGTCACCAATAATTTTGTAGTGGTGTATCTGGATGACATTCTAATTTACAACAAGACTTGGGATGAACACTTGCAACATATTCAGCAGGTTCTGCACACCCTACGACAGCACAAGCTATACGCCAACTTGGAAAAATGCTCCTTCGGCATGGACATGGTCCATTACCCGGGCTACATCATTGATCAACATGGCGTACATGTGGATCCAACCAAGATCCAAGTCATCCGTGACTGTCCAGCCCCAGCAACACTCATTGAGCTTCGAAGCTTCTTGGGACTTGTTAATTTCTACCGCAGGTTCGTGTTGGGTTTCTCCCATATTGCATGAGTCCTCAGCCAAATAAACAGGGGTGGTGGTAAGGCAAAATTTGTGTGGGGCCGGTCCCAACAACAAGCGTTCGATGATTTGAAGCAACACTTGTGCTCAGCCCCAGTACTTTCACTACCAGACCTGTAGCATCCCTTTGAGATCGAGACAGATGCTTCAGATTATGTTGTGGGTGCCGTTCTCACTCAGCACAGCCACCCTGTGGCCTATCATAGTGAGACACTGTCAGATACTATCTGTAAGTACCCTACTTACGACAAAGAAATGTACTCCATTGTGCAAGCATGTCTCCAGTGGAGACATTACATTCTTGGGAAGGAGATAGTCATCCACACTGATCATAAGCCACTGCAGTTCATGTAGACACAGGGAAAAATGCAAAATGACTTCCATCAAAAGTGGTTCACATACTTGCAGCAATTCCACCTCAACATCAATTATAAAATAGGAAGCACCAATCGCATCAATGATTGCCTCAGTAGACTACCAGTTGTGGCACTCACCATGGTGCTAGAATCTTGCGGCCATGAGACATCTGGATGGCCCCAAATCTATGAGACAGACCCTGACTTCGCCACCACCTACCAAATGTTGGGTGCAAATGCAGTTGTCAATAATTTCCATCTTTAGGATGGGTTGTTGTGTCGTCTGGGCCATATATGTGTTCCATCAACCGAGCGAGAAAAGATGATCTGGGAAGCCCACTACAGTTGGGTGGCAGGACACTTCGGCATCAAAAAGACAGTGGCGATGCTACAAAAACATTTCTACTGGCCGAAACTTCGACATGAGGTCGGCAAGTATATCAGGTCCTGCACTGCCCGCGCCATTGCCAAACCAACCACTAAGAAACATGGCTTGTACACCCCTCTTCCTACTCCTGACATGCCATGGGAATCCATCTCGATGGACTACATGTCGGGCCTCCCATCCACCAAGCAGGGAAATGACTGTGTTTATGTGGTTGTTGACCGCTTTTCTAAGATGGCGATTCTAGTTGCCTTCAAGAAGAGCATCACAGCAGAGGCCACTACCAAGCTCTTCTTTGAACGAGTCTGGGTACATTTTGGAATCCCACAAACCATTGTCTCAGATCGGGATAGTCGATTTCTCATCACATTCTGGTCGAGCCTCTGGTCACTGCTGGACACCAAGCTCACCAAATCCACGACCTTCCACCCCCAGACAGAGGGCCAAACCGAGGTTGTAAATCAAATGATTGTGCATATCCTTCGCATGTATAATTCAAAGAACCCTAACACATAGGATGATATCCTTCCTTATTTTCAGCATAGCTACAACCGAGCCTTGCATAGCTCAACCGGGCACAACCCCTTTCAAGTGGGGTCGGGATTCCAACCATTGAGTCCCATAGATGTTTCACTTCCCCTTGCGGTCACCTCGACTGAATCATCTCCTGCTCCAACTGAAGCTAAGAAAGCCACCCAGTTCATTGAGAGGATCCATCACATCTGCCAATAGGTTCAATATATCCTACAGAAGTCTAATGACAAGTACAAACAATGCCATGATCAACACCGGGTGTCGCATAAGTTTCAAGTGGGCGACAAAGTTTGGTTGCACTTGCAGAAAGAACGCCTTACAGGACCCCATCGGAAGCTTCACTCACTCCATTATGGACCGTACACTATCACCAAGGCCATGGGGGATAATGCTTTTGAGCTCAACATTCCTCCTTTCCTTGGCCTGCACCCAGTGTTCAACGTGGATCTCCTTCACCCTTATTTCCCACCATTATTGGACACCTCAGAAGTAG
>ML791950.1:115878-129598 GCA_009831015.1 Picea engelmannii
AAGGGAAGTAGCGGATGAATGGAGGATCCTAGCCATTACTCAGGAAGTACCAGAAAGAACAACAGAAGGCAATTCCGTGCAAGTGAAAACACATCCTTCGGAAATCCCAGTGCCCAAGAAACCAAGTACGGGCCAAAGCAAGCCGACTCAGGCAAATGAAGGGTCAAAGCAGACAAGGACCCAGAAGGGGAAGAAAGAGAATACACAACTGACCAATAGACAGTAGAAATAGGATAAGGGAGCATAGGAGGCCACCCCAAATCCCATCACATAGGAACCAGGGCGAAATAAGAGACCATCTGTGCAGGAAAGAGGCGTGCGCAAGAAATCAAAGGCATAATGAGCATCACCAAACTATACGATCATGAAGGATGATGGGGAAATGATCGCCATAATGGTCTAGGATTTCCTAGCAGAATATTTCGATGATCATGCAAAACATCACATGGATAAACTGGAAAAAGAGCTGGCAGAAATGGGACAGTTCCTCAATAAATTCGGGGAAGCATAAACAACAAGCAACAACAGAGGCATAGAGCCATTGACAATACAAACCAAAGAAAGAGTGGAGGTAGAATATCGAGACCCAGTCCACTCAATGCCACACACAAACGCAATGGTCTACATCAAACCTAGCATGTTGCACATGGATGAAATCGTGGGGCAAACACCCTTGAAGGATTTAGACCACATCTAATTGGTCTTGACGTGGATTCCATCAAGGGCACTACACAAATTGCAGGTTAGCATCGACCATGAAGTACAGTCTCATGCACATAAAAACTTAGTCGAGCTACAACAGGCAATAAAGAAGTGAGAGGCGCTGAATTTTTTTTGTGAGTAGGCCAAGTTTGAAACTCAGGAGGAAAAAGAATGCAAGAATGAATTGGAATGAAGAGTGGGAGGAATTTTTGAGAAAATCCCAAGCACCAAGAAAGGAAATGAACTCCTAATAGCAGAAAAGATCGATCAGATTGAGTAGGCTATCAAGAAATATCAAAAGGAGAACGAGAATATTTGAGAACATCTCACACCAACCACTCCACTAGAAGTGAAGCATCAAATGAAGCAGAAATAAACAACGCAGCTGTAGGAGTTAGAACAATAGGTTAGTACAACAACTAAATCGTTTGATAAAGAAACACAACTTTGGAGAAGGTTGGAGGAGGATCCACAGGTCCAACATTGGGACAAGGAAGAGGAAAGGATCAATGCAACGATCCAAGAGCTCAAGCAGAGGCATAAGACCATACCAATCCTAGAACGAGTCAAAGGGATGCAAGAGATGAAGAATATGTAGGTAGAACTTATCACTGTGCAAACACAGAAACATGAACGTCAGGCTCAAATAGAGCCATTACAGGAACGGGTAGCAGAAGTACTCACACAGAAAAAAGGAGCTAAAACACAGATAGCACAGACCCAGGAAGAATGCGTAGGATTGTTGAGTGACAAAGTGGCAAGTCAGGTAGTGGACACCATCAAGGAAAAGACCGTGTAGGCACTGATAAAAGAAATAGATCTCAAGGAAAAGTTCTAGACGATCACCAAGGCGATCGAGGAAGCTCATAAGGATTAGGTGACTTGGGATGAGTCACATGTCAATGTTGGGGGCCTGTTGGCACCAAGACAAAGTGGAAAGAAGGATGATCATGGGAAAGAAAGCGTTCAAAAACTGAAGTAACAGCTGGAGGAAGAACAACACGATCGCATGTAAGAAAGCATGCAGAAGGAAAGCGATAGGTGGAGGAAGAACAACACGCGTGCATGGGAGAAAGACCTAACGTCAGTAGGGTTAGGGTTTTGGTAATACATTGTAAATGACTAAAGAGACCGATATATATAAATATAGATACACATGTATCATATAAAGGTTGGTTCTCTTTTGTGTTAGTTCAGCTTTTGTAGTATTCCATCATAGTTATGTACTAGTTGATGTGTTATGTAATAATGTTAAGAACCATTTTTGTAAGATATTGAGATAACAATAGAGGAGAGGAGGAATATATGAGGATTAGATCGCAGGTTGGGGAGCCAGGTGCGATCTATTTCACCTCATACAGATCTTACCCATCTGAGGAGAATTGTAAGCGTGCAACGCTGGAGATGCAGAACTACCATAATAAAAGATCCTAAAGCCAAATCTTTGTGGAGGTATCCCAGGAGGGGGTGAACCATGGTAATATCTGTGTAATATGACGAATGCATGTATATCTTTTCTTTCTTTTAGCAGTTAATTGTTATGCATAATGATCGAGTTAATACATTGTTATGAAATACGATTGTGATGTTCGGGAAATAAACTGTGAAAGATAAATGCGCACCCGTGAGTAATAGTAGATCACAATCACAATTAGTAGTATATGGCTCTGAATAATAAACCCCTATATTATACTCAATCCTAGGCTGTAAACACCTGAGTCTTACAACCACCCATTAAATCTACCTCGGGTGAGACTACATAGTGCACTCTGTGTACTGTGTTGCCTTCTGGTTTACCAAGAGGGCCGATAGTTTTAGAGGATTTTTTGGAAACCCGTAAGACATGAACCTTGGGTCAATAACTTAGACGGTAAAGGAAAGTAATAACCAACAAGGAGACTTTTTCACTGATTGTCAATATCGATTCCATTTGGTTAGCTCTAACTATTGCAACAACTAGAAAGTGGGAGGTGCACCATATGGATGTTAAGAATTCATTCTTACATGGATATATTAATGAGGAGATATATATGGCTTATCCATAGGGATATGTTCAGAATCCATCATTAGTTTTCATGTTGAGGAAGTCATTGTATAGACTCAAGAAAGAACCTCGAGCATGGTATGCTAAAATGGACTGATATCTTCTCTCTAGAGGTTTTATTAGATGTATATCAGATACTAATGTTTATATGATGAGGAAAATATATTCCCTTCTACTGATAGTTATAGATGTATATGATTTACTCATCACATGGAGCTCATCCTCCTCCATTGCTGCAATGAAGACCGCTTTGCATGACATGTTTTCTATGACAGATATGGGACTATTGCATTACTTTATCGGTCTTGAAATCAGCCATAATGATTCAAGAATAAATATGTCTCAGTCCAAGTATGTTATATATCTACTTGACAGGTTTCAGATGACATATTGCAAGCCAAATCCAACACTCTTTCAGTCAGGGGTTAGTCTAGAGGATGTCAATGCATCACCATTGGTTGATTGTACTAGATATTGACAGTTGGTGGGGAATCTTCTCTACCTTACACAATATTGAACATACATATGTTATGCAGTTGGATCAATTTCTAGGTACATGCCTGAGCCACATGAGCTTCATTGGAAGGAAGAAAAAAGGATTCTCATATATGTCAAGAGGACTACTGGATTTGGTATACAATATACAATAGAATATTCCTTACATCTTGTTGGTTACACAGACTCAGATTGGGAAGGAGATAGCACTGATCACAAGTCCAATTCAAGATAATTCCTCTACCTTGTATCAATACCTATTTGTTGGTCAAGTAGGAAGCAATCAACAATTTATTTGTCATTAGTAGAGTCAGAATACAGGGGTGCAATGAATGTTACTACTCATGTTATTTGGTTGTAGAAATTTATTATAGAGTTGGGAGTTCATTTTCATCATCCAATAGTTATATGGTGTGATAATGAGAGTACTCTCAAGCTATGTACAGACTCATTTCAGAGGCAGCAAAACAAGCACATCAAGGTTCATATGCACTTTATTCGAGGATAGATTCAACACAGAGACTTTGATATGTAGTTATGTCCATTTTCAGAGAAGGTGGCAGACATATTCACCAAGTCTTTCACTGAACATAAGGTTGTCTCACTGAGGAACATTCTAGGAGTGAGGGTGAGGGATACATCAACATAGAAACTGAACATGTTAGCATTCCTTTTTCTTGTTAGCAACATGTTTTGAGGGGGGGTGGGGGGGGTTCTTCCAATTTTTTTTTCTCTCTTTACCTCACATTTCTTCATTTTTTATGCATATATACTTGTACATGAGTACCTAACATGGCTTCAAATTGTCGGGACACATTCATTTTTCACACCCCAGTTGTGCTTCAGGGGGGGTGTTGGAGTACATGCACATTTTCCTACTATTTAGGAGGATTTTTATTTATAACATGTCTACTTTTAGCTGGTGGTTGTATATATGTAATACCATGGGTTCATAAACCACCATTAGGTAAATTCCTATTTTCTAGGAGGAAGAGCACTTCATTCCTTAATTTTAGGAGATAATTCATATTTCATGGCTAGATATCGCACTTGAGTGAGAATATTATTCTCATATATAAGTGCACACTTCTCCTTAAGTATTTAGTTCTAATATTAGTCATGGAGTTCAGTTATACATTCACGATTTCTCACTTGTGCATGGCTAACTCCATTTATGACTAGTTGACTCCATTTATGGCTAGTTAACTGATACTAAGAGGGAGTTTATTTTTGTTATTACATGTGCATGCACTAGAATCTCAAGCTAGTGTGCATTAATCCTCTTGTGGATAATTCTATATATTGTACTCATGATCAAATATTAATACAATGTGATTCGAGTTGGGTTCTTAGCCTCTTATGTGTGAATATTGATTCTATTTTTCTCTATCCTCTCCTTCTTTTGCAGTTAACTAGTGTAGTATTTCATACTCACAATTAGATATTGGAGTATCATTTAATCCTACACTTTGAAATAGACATAGGTAGATGGAATCATCAATGATGTTCTTGTATGAGCATCATAAGTGAAACTTAATGAAAAGGTTAACTGGGTCTATGCTTGGTTTCCCATCAAACTTAGGAATGTCAAATGGGACTTTGTTGGGAATGTTTGGCCAAGAAGGATAATGTAAAATTGGGTCATTGGTGAGTTTCATCAATTTTGGAAGCTTTAATGAGGCCAAATATGGTAGTTTTTGTTTTCCTTCCATTTTTTTTTATGGTCAAGAGTTGGTTCCCGAGGAGGAAGGGACACTGGACGGGTTGTTGGTGGTAGTTGTTCTAGGCAAGGTGGAACCAAGCAAGGCTAAACTGAGCACCACTTAACTTAGAGGTGAGTGGGGATGTTGAACTAACGAGGAATTAAAACTAGCAATACCTCGCAACACTAGTCAGAGGCCAAGAAAGCATCTCGAATGTTGTGGAGTTAGCGGGCCCTAATGGTTATGGACAAGAAAAAAAATTGTGTCATTTTGTGAAGTGAAAGGATAACTAACAAGCGATTTTCAAAAAACTAAATATGGCCTAATTTTAACAAACAACAAAAAATTGCATTGGTCAGTGGTAAATTGATACAAAAAACATTAATCAACTATAAAAAAAAAAAAATTGGGGTAGGGTGGGATATTTTCCAAGTGGGAGAACAAAAAATAAAAAACATGTGTCCTAAATACCTAACATACTTCCTCGCAATGTCACTAGGCCTTCCAATAGTTTTCGAAAATGGAGCCTAGACCTACTAGAAGAGAGGCTAATGAAGGTATGAAATATTGTTTATAATGAGGGGTAGCATATCCCGAAATAGTTGGTGATATTTCCCAATAGTCTTTCAAAATATGACCTAGGAACAGTTGCAACCCATAAATGCCACCCTTGTAGAAAGATCTAGTTTTTGGCCAGTGGTTGACCTTCTTCAAGTGCAGCAAGAGACTCTTAACCTCAAATGGAAGTCACAGGTTGGGATACCTCACAAGATATGGGTGGTTGAAGAAGGCTCGTATGGAACAATTGAACCTAAGTTTTACCCCTTCATGAATATCTCCCTGACTTATGGTGTAGGAAAACTTGATTGGAAGTATTTTAACTTCCCTAAATAATCACCTACTAATTTTCTGATGAAAAGTGATAACAAGAAGATTTTTGGATACCTACCCCGGGAACCCTAACTTAAACTAAAATTTGTTTTGTGACCTCTTGAGGAGGATTTTAGTGAGTTCTTAGAGTTGTGTTTTAAATTGTTTGGGGGATTGTGGTCATGGACCGATATTGTTTCTTATGGGTTTGTTTTAAGGATCTTTGAGAATATTTAAGTCTTTCTGATCGTCCTAGATCATTTTTGGGTGCAAGGAGGAGAGAATAATTTGACAAAAGCGAGCCATACATGCCTTAATGTGTGTGAATGTGATTGTGTGCAAGGGTGGAAGTGTGCAAAAAATATGGTTATGATTGGATTTTCAACATGTGGATGTCATGGGCATTAGGAAATTAAACACTTACATGCTATACCTAGCAGAAGAGAGGAAGAAAGATTTAGGCTATAAAAGAAATGACAACGAAAACATTCAGTACACATAGATTTTACCTTGGAAACCAAAACGGGAAAACCAACATTACTTAAGCATGTTTCTCTCTTGTTGTGTTATTCATTCAGAATAAAATGTTACATGCCTAATATTTCCTAAGACACAATCAACATCATATGTTCTTGCTTTACACAAGAAAAATCATGTATCCAATTTGACATACATCTACATGACCAACAACCTCTAAAACAATTTATCTAAAGATGATATTTTTGCAACATTACAACACGCCTTATTTATAGGATTTACAATAGGGAAAACCATAAAGAAAGGTGCCCAAAAGTGGTTACATATCCATGCAGATCATTGGCTACAAATCCCTCTAATCTTTGGATTCTGTTAAAGTCGACTACCAAGTAAGTTTACCAGTCGACTACCAGTCGACCTCCATTCATTCTTCATTTGGTTGCCACATGACTGCCTGTCAGCCTCTTGTTGGTCAACCTCTTTGAATTTCTTTTGAGCATCTCGACGTCGAATTTACGCTGTCGAACACTTTGATCTTAGAATTTCTCTTTCAGTCGATCCACCTCGACTAGAATTTGACTGCAAAGCACATAACAACCCAACATTATCCCACTTATTGTCTTCTTTTCTAAAACTAGGAGATTCCAAAAATTTCATTCACAGATCCAGGGAAGCAGTGTCCATTACCTCTCTACACCAAGAGAACTTTAAAACACTCACAGACATGATCAAAGAGTCTGTTATGTTTTCCAATGTATCTACTTTCTCCAACAACACCTTCTTTCTTTTGACCATGTCTCCAATGAAATGGTATTATACATCAATATGATTAGTATTGGAATGATAAGATGGGTTCTTTGCCTAAAATATTACATTTTGACTATCACAACTTATCTTTATATCTCTCTACTCAAACCCGATTCTTGAACACAACCTTTGCAACCATACTGCGTCTTTGTTTCCATGACTGAATGTCGCGTATTCAACTTCTGTTGTTGACAAGGCTACAATGGACTGTCTCTTACTCATCCAACTAATTTATCCACCAAACATATTGAACACATATCCACGGGTCGACCTTTGTCTATCCATATCTCCATATTAGTCGACGTCAACAAAGCCATGTACATTTAATTCACTTCCACCTCCATGTTTTCCTTGATAACATATAGCATAATATTTTGTGCCACAAAAATACCTGAATACTCTCTTGACAATTTTCCATTGATTCTTTCCAGGTGTCAATATGTATCTTCCCAACACTCCCATTTCATGGGAAATATCTGGTTGAGTACATACCATCACATACATTAGACTACCAACAACACTTGAATTGGAAATACGTGCCATATCCTCTATTTCTTCCCATGCCTTTGGACACTGTTCAACAATTAGCCTTTCTCCCACAATAATTGGCACATTCGCAAGTTTTCAATCCATCATGTTGAAATGTTTCAAAAATATTTCAATATACTTCTTCTGGTTCAACCAGAGCTTTCTAGTTTCTCAATCTCTCTTGATCTCCATTCCTAGAATGAAGTTCGTTGCACCAAGATCCTTCATGTTGAACTTGGAGGATAGTTACTTCTCCACCTCCTTTATTTCCTTCATGTTGTTTCCAATCAACAACATGTCATCAACATACAATGCTTCATATATGAAACTCCCACCTTCTTCTTTGGAATATATGCAGCGATCAACTTTGATTCTCACAAATCCCAAACTAGGGATGTATGTGTCTAACTTTGGTACCACATCCTTGGTGATTTCTTTAGACCGTAAAGAGACCTTTTCAACTTGCACACCAAATATTTATTTCCCCTTAGTACAAATCCCTTAGGATGTTTCATGTAGATTTTTTCTTCTAGGTCCCCATGTAAGAATGTTGTCTTCACATCCATCTATTCTATTTCCAGATCAAATGTTGTATCCAGAGACATTACTACTCTATTAGAAGTTAATTTTGCAACAGGGGAAAAAAATCACCAAATTCGACTCCTTCGACTTGGGAATATCCTTTTGATACCATTCGAGCTTTGAATTTCTTGACTTGACCTGAGGCCATTATCTTCTTCATGAATACCCACTTGCTACCAACAAGATTTATTCCACCTAGTTCAACTACATCACATGTCTCATTCTTATGCAAGGATTCCATCTCTTTGACCATGGTGTCCTTTCAGAGTTTACCCTCTACCAAGTCGATTTCCTACCTGATAGTTTGGGCTCTTCATTAGTGGCAGTTAACACAAATGCAGAATGGAGGTCAGGTGGAATATACCTTTTGAATGGTTTTCTTACTTATTATGACCTCCTTACAATCGAGGTCAATTGTTCCACCTCTTCATTTGAATCGCATGAATCATATGAATCATCTTCCTCATTCCACAGTTCAAACCACACCTTCTTCGTATCATTCTTTATTTGAACCATCACTTCAAACTCAGACTTCCTTCCGACTTCTCTGAAGACCACATATCGACTATACATTGTTTTTCTTGATGCAAGATCACAAATATTATATCCTTTCATTCCTTCTTTGTATCCAATGAGAATACACTTGACTGCCTTCTTGTCCAACTTGCTCCTCTTTTCCTTGGGAACATGCACAAATGCATCACAACCAAATACTTTGAGATGTGAAACTGAAGGCTTCTTACCAGAGCATACCTCATGTGGAGTCATGTGAACTAGCACTGATGAAGGAGACATATTTACCAAATATTTTTCAGTGTCGACTACCTCTTCTCATAATTCTTGTGTGCACCCAACACCATTGAGCATGCTCCTTGAATTGTCCATCAACATCATGTTCATTCTATAGACAACTTCATTTTTTGTGGGGTATGTAGTGTGGTATTTTGGCATGCTATGCCACACTTCTTGCAGAACAGATGAAATTCCTTTCCACATAATTCACCATATTTTTCTGTTATCATAACCTTAATTTTATTTTATGTCTGGTTTTCTACAAGAGACTTAAACTCTTTGAATTTCTCGAAAACCTTTGATTTCTTCCTCAAGAAACATATCCACGTCTTCCTGGAAAAATTATCTACGAAGGAGACATAATACAGGGATAAACCAAGTGAAGGAACTGAAACTGAGCCAAACACATCATTATGAACCAACTCTAGAATCCCCTTTGTCCTTGTCACTCCATATGGGAACCTCACCCGAATTTGTTTTCCATATATACAATGTTCACAAAATTTGAATTCTAAATTACATTCAGGAAAATCTTCAACCATACCTTTGTTATGCATAGATCGAAGAGCATTTTCTCCAATGTGTCCCATCCTCTCATGACATAGAATGGTTGGGTCAATTTTACAAAGACTTGTTGAGTCAGGTTGAATCGACTTAGCCCGAGTTGAGTTGATTCGAGTCAAAGTCGAGTCAACTTCAGGAAAAATGATGTTGTTGCATCCAATTGAGTTGACATTCCCTAATAACTTATATAGGGTTCCAATCTGAACTCCTTCATTAAGGCCATCACACCTCTAAACATATTTCACATATCGTTTTGAAATAGAGTGTGCACCCATGCATCACTCAAATTTCTGACAAATATTAGGTTTCTTTCCAAACACAGAATATGTAGCACACGTGGAAGGGTTATACTCCTCCCATCCTACAGTATTAGTCAGACTCTTCCTCGTCTGACAATTTTGGTTGTCAAGTCATCCTCCAAGAACACATATTCTTCTTCATATCGTTCATATTCGTAGACCCATTCTCTCTATGGTGTCATATGATAGGATGCTCCCAAGTCGATCAACTAAGCATCTTGATATGACTATGTATTGTTTGATGCCAAGTACACATCACCTCTCTTATCTGGAGTCATCTTTCTCTTAGTCGACTACTTCTCATTGGATCCTATACCGACTTCCATTTCCTTCAACTTGCAGTCCCTTTTGTAATGCCCATCTTTATCGCAATTCCATCATCTTCTTTTCGAGTGAAGAAGGGATTTGGATCTACCATTTGACTTAGAATTTCTACTGGAGAATTTTCCTTTATCTATGTCAACTGGTATACCTCTCACCACTAATGCATCTTTGGCTGATCCTTCCATGTTATTCCTTCTCATTTCTTTTGACAGTAGAGATGCAACCACATCTTCTAGCACTAATGTTCTTTAATTACTCCCTATATCCATGACTAATCTATCCCAAGAGTCTGACAAAAAACATAATAGGATAATACATTTCTCTGCCTCAATGATTTTAATATCCACAGAAGATAACTGGCTTATTATGGTATTAAACACATTTAGATGCGTAGTCACCGAAATTTCCTCACTCATCCTTAGAATATATATTTTATTTCTAAGGAACAATTTATTTACCATGAATTTCGACTAGTACAAGCATCACAACTTGTCCCACAATTTCTTGGATAATATTCACCTAAGACAACTTGTCCCACAATTTCTCTAATTATTCCATTGGAATACCTACTGTAATGGTACCTGGACATACAACTTCCCATTGTTCTCGATCTACAAGGAGATCTTCAATTTTAAGCTTCCAAAGTTCAAAATTCTGGCCATTGAATTTTTTGATCTCTCTTCTCTAGCTACTCGCCATTATTTGAGCACAACTTTAAAGGTCTCTGACTTATGAATCTTACTAAACCTAGGGTTCAGTTCATATCCAAGGTTGATAAACCAAGCTCTGATACCACATGTTAGGAAATTAAACACTTCCGTGCTAAACTTAGCATAAGAGAGGAATAAATATTTAGGCTATAAAAGAAATGAAAAAACAAACATTTAGTACACATAGATTTTACCTTGGAAACTCAAACGGGAAAACCATAATTACTTTAACGTCTTTCTCTATTTTTGACTTATTCATTTAGAATAAAAGGTTACATTCCTAACCTTGGTATACACCTAAGACACAATCGACATCGCACCTTCTTTATTTAAACAAGAACAACCTTGTAGCCAATTCAGAGTACATCTACATGGCCAACAACCTCTAAAATGATTTATCTAAAGATTATATTTTATAGCATTACAACACATCTTATTTATAGAATTTACAATAGGAAAAATCCTAAATAAATGCACCCAAAAGAGGTTACGTATCCATGTAGATCATTGGCAACAAATATCACGAATCTTGAGATTATGTTACAGTCGACTACCAAGTCGGTTTACCAGTAGACCTCCATTCGGTCTTTAGGCGTTTCCACACGACCACTTGTCGACATATTGTTGGTCAGCCTCTTCGAATTTCTGTCAATCATCTTGACTTTGAATTTACTCGGTCGAACAATTCGACCTTCAAATTTCTCTGCTAGTCGATCCACCTCAACTACACTTTCACTGCAAAGAATATAAAAACCCAACAATGGGATCTCTTACTCTTCATTTAATTAACCACTAAATGTTGTTTTTCAATCCTTGTGTAATTGGAAAACTAGTCTTAGATAGTAAAATATGTGGACAATTTGTGGTCCTTTCTAATCCTTAACTTCCTAAATGTTCTTTGCAAAATAAAAATTTCCTAAGTTTTAAAATTATGTGGACAATTGAAGTCCTTTCAAATATTTAGCTCCCTAGTGTTTATATTTTCAATAAATGAACTATGAGGTGCATAAGTGCTTTGGCCTCATCGAGTTACTTGTTTGAATTTTAACAAACTTTGGAAAAAATTAAAGGAAACATTTTCACACTTGGGGTGCTTAATTGTCACTTTAATTTACTCTATATGTTTGTTTTGCAGGAGATATGGAGAATTATTATAAACCCTTTTCTAATTAAAAAATATCACTCGAGAGAGCGCGAGGTGAAAAACATACTTTCAGGTAGACAAGAAAGCTCTTAGTCCCAAAAAAGTAAAGTGATTGAAAAGATCTATCTAAGAGTCCATATGCTTAAATATCAATCCATGTGGAAAGACAAAATAACTTGTGGTTCTTTTTATCCTCCATATTAAACTATATTATATAATTTATCATGTAAGAATGGACACAAAGAAGGGTTTTTCAAGTTTACAAAGTGAAATAAAATAAACTCTAAACCCCTATTGGCAAGTCGGGGTGAAAAACACCCTCAGCCTAAGAGAAAAGAGGGTCCATGTGGGTCACTAATGTGATAGCTTCATTGATGTGCACAAATAACACATATATAGAATGTGGTTACAAGCACAAATTGTGCACCTCTGTGTGATTGTTCTTTCGAAAGTTGCGCGTAGTCTATCACCACTGACGTAAAAATATTCAGGATGAATTCAGAAGTAATGAGGGTCCAAGGATGTTGGAGCAAGCAATGTTGGGAGAAAATTCTGAGGAAAGAGTGCAACAAACAAGGAAGAATGGACTAAGGAAGCAATGCACACCATTGAATGAGGAGAAATCAATGTACAAGAAGGCAAAGGAAGCAATGCAATGAGAATAAAGGAAAATCAACACGACATAATTGTGGATTAGTGAGCGAAGGAAGTTAGAATGTGGACAAGTTGAGTCCACTTAGAATTAGGGTTTTGGTAGTCAATGTAAAGGGTATTTACCCATATTTTTGTATAAATATGATGTATAAGGTAGACAGGAGGATATATTTTGAGCATGTTGAGAATCCCTTTTGAGAACAATTCTGGGTTTTGAGTCGCAATACTAGTTTTTGGTTGGAGTTGTAGAGATTGAATGATGTCATTTTTTGAGACTTATCGAATGTAATTGAGGGTCAGGTCACAAGCTGTGGAGCTTGGTGCGATGCTGGTAAACCTCACCAGTATTAAAACCTATGATGTAATGTGCACAACACAAGAAGTTTTGATGAAGAATAATAAATAATCAAAATATCTTTGTGGACGTAGCCCAAGGGGGTTGAACCTTGGTAAAATATGGTGTCTTCATGTGTTTTTTCCTTATCTATTGCTTTTATATGCTTATTATGTTGAATTAATGAATGAAGATATGAATCTGTTAAGGTTAATTTACAACACACATGTTATTTCCTAAATAATGAATATTAAGGGTTAAATGAATGGTATAACTAATGAATGATGGCATGGTCGAATGAATGTTGAAATAAAAGAAGTAATATTATGCCTAACATTCCCACGAGTTCTATCCCTTCCATGATTGTAGACACTTGGTTCATACAATCACCCATAAGTAATCTTGGGTGAGATTGTGTTGTGCACTCTATGCGTAGTGTTTCATTTTGGTTTACCAGAGGGGGATGATGGTTTCTAGGGTTTTGTTGGAGAACTAAGGTAGAACCCAGGTCAACCCATACATCCAAAAAATGGTTCTGTTGCCGGTTGGAACTCAACATATCATATTGGAGGGGATTTGATGAAGAGAATGTAGTGGTAGAAGGGGATGTTTAGACCATGGAACCCTACAAAGAAAGAGATTGAAATATGGTTGGAGACAAAGTATCTTGAGTTCACGCAGAAAGATAATA
>ML791950.1:129698-149567 GCA_009831015.1 Picea engelmannii
GCATGGTATGCTAAAATGGACTGATATCTTCTCTCTAGAGGTTTTATTAGATGTATATCAGATACTAATGTTTATATGATGAGGAAAATATATTCCCTTCTACTGATAGTTATAGATGTATATGATTTACTCATCACATGGAGCTCATCCTCCTCCATTGCTGCAATGAAGACCGCTTTGCATGACATGTTTTCTATGACAGATATGGGACTATTGCATTACTTTATCGGTCTTGAAATCAGCCATAATGATTCAAGAATAAATATGTCTCAGTCCAAGTATGTTATATATCTACTTGACAGGTTTCAGATGACATATTGCAAGCCAAATCCAACACTCTTTCAGTCAGGGGTTAGTCTAGAGGATGTCAATGCATCACCATTGGTTGATTGTACTAGATATTGACAGTTGGTGGGGAATCTTCTCTACCTTACACAATATTGAACATACATATGTTATGCAGTTGGATCAATTTCTAGGTACATGCCTGAGCCACATGAGCTTCATTGGAAGGAAGAAAAAAGGATTCTCATATATGTCAAGAGGACTACTGGATTTGGTATACAATATACAATAGAATATTCCTTACATCTTGTTGGTTACACAGACTCAGATTGGGAAGGAGATAGCACTGATCACAAGTCCAATTCAAGATAATTCCTCTACCTTGTATCAATACCTATTTGTTGGTCAAGTAGGAAGCAATCAACAATTTATTTGTCATTAGTAGAGTCAGAATACAGGGGTGCAATGAATGTTACTACTCATGTTATTTGGTTGTAGAAATTTATTATAGAGTTGGGAGTTCATTTTCATCATCCAATAGTTATATGGTGTGATAATGAGAGTACTCTCAAGCTATGTACAGACTCATTTCAGAGGCAGCAAAACAAGCACATCAAGGTTCATATGCACTTTATTCGAGGATAGATTCAACACAGAGACTTTGATATGTAGTTATGTCCATTTTCAGAGAAGGTGGCAGACATATTCACCAAGTCTTTCACTGAACATAAGGTTGTCTCACTGAGGAACATTCTAGGAGTGAGGGTGAGGGATACATCAACATAGAAACTGAACATGTTAGCATTCCTTTTTCTTGTTAGCAACATGTTTTGAGGGGGGGTGGGGGGGGTTCTTCCAATTTTTTTTTCTCTCTTTACCTCACATTTCTTCATTTTTTATGCATATATACTTGTACATGAGTACCTAACATGGCTTCAAATTGTCGGGACACATTCATTTTTCACACCCCAGTTGTGCTTCAGGGGGGGTGTTGGAGTACATGCACATTTTCCTACTATTTAGGAGGATTTTTATTTATAACATGTCTACTTTTAGCTGGTGGTTGTATATATGTAATACCATGGGTTCATAAACCACCATTAGGTAAATTCCTATTTTCTAGGAGGAAGAGCACTTCATTCCTTAATTTTAGGAGATAATTCATATTTCATGGCTAGATATCGCACTTGAGTGAGAATATTATTCTCATATATAAGTGCACACTTCTCCTTAAGTATTTAGTTCTAATATTAGTCATGGAGTTCAGTTATACATTCACGATTTCTCACTTGTGCATGGCTAACTCCATTTATGACTAGTTGACTCCATTTATGGCTAGTTAACTGATACTAAGAGGGAGTTTATTTTTGTTATTACATGTGCATGCACTAGAATCTCAAGCTAGTGTGCATTAATCCTCTTGTGGATAATTCTATATATTGTACTCATGATCAAATATTAATACAATGTGATTCGAGTTGGGTTCTTAGCCTCTTATGTGTGAATATTGATTCTATTTTTCTCTATCCTCTCCTTCTTTTGCAGTTAACTAGTGTAGTATTTCATACTCACAATTAGATATTGGAGTATCATTTAATCCTACACTTTGAAATAGACATAGGTAGATGGAATCATCAATGATGTTCTTGTATGAGCATCATAAGTGAAACTTAATGAAAAGGTTAACTGGGTCTATGCTTGGTTTCCCATCAAACTTAGGAATGTCAAATGGGACTTTGTTGGGAATGTTTGGCCAAGAAGGATAATGTAAAATTGGGTCATTGGTGAGTTTCATCAATTTTGGAAGCTTTAATGAGGCCAAATATGGTAGTTTTTGTTTTCCTTCCATTTTTTTTTATGGTCAAGAGTTGGTTCCCGAGGAGGAAGGGACACTGGACGGGTTGTTGGTGGTAGTTGTTCTAGGCAAGGTGGAACCAAGCAAGGCTAAACTGAGCACCACTTAACTTAGAGGTGAGTGGGGATGTTGAACTAACGAGGAATTAAAACTAGCAATACCTCGCAACACTAGTCAGAGGCCAAGAAAGCATCTCGAATGTTGTGGAGTTAGCGGGCCCTAATGGTTATGGACAAGAAAAAAAATTGTGTCATTTTGTGAAGTGAAAGGATAACTAACAAGCGATTTTCAAAAAACTAAATATGGCCTAATTTTAACAAACAACAAAAAATTGCATTGGTCAGTGGTAAATTGATACAAAAAACATTAATCAACTATAAAAAAAAAAAAATTGGGGTAGGGTGGGATATTTTCCAAGTGGGAGAACAAAAAATAAAAAACATGTGTCCTAAATACCTAACATACTTCCTCGCAATGTCACTAGGCCTTCCAATAGTTTTCGAAAATGGAGCCTAGACCTACTAGAAGAGAGGCTAATGAAGGTATGAAATATTGTTTATAATGAGGGGTAGCATATCCCGAAATAGTTGGTGATATTTCCCAATAGTCTTTCAAAATATGACCTAGGAACAGTTGCAACCCATAAATGCCACCCTTGTAGAAAGATCTAGTTTTTGGCCAGTGGTTGACCTTCTTCAAGTGCAGCAAGAGACTCTTAACCTCAAATGGAAGTCACAGGTTGGGATACCTCACAAGATATGGGTGGTTGAAGAAGGCTCGTATGGAACAATTGAACCTAAGTTTTACCCCTTCATGAATATCTCCCTGACTTATGGTGTAGGAAAACTTGATTGGAAGTATTTTAACTTCCCTAAATAATCACCTACTAATTTTCTGATGAAAAGTGATAACAAGAAGATTTTTGGATACCTACCCCGGGAACCCTAACTTAAACTAAAATTTGTTTTGTGACCTCTTGAGGAGGATTTTAGTGAGTTCTTAGAGTTGTGTTTTAAATTGTTTGGGGGATTGTGGTCATGGACCGATATTGTTTCTTATGGGTTTGTTTTAAGGATCTTTGAGAATATTTAAGTCTTTCTGATCGTCCTAGATCATTTTTGGGTGCAAGGAGGAGAGAATAATTTGACAAAAGCGAGCCATACATGCCTTAATGTGTGTGAATGTGATTGTGTGCAAGGGTGGAAGTGTGCAAAAAATATGGTTATGATTGGATTTTCAACATGTGGATGTCATGGGCATTAGGAAATTAAACACTTACATGCTATACCTAGCAGAAGAGAGGAAGAAAGATTTAGGCTATAAAAGAAATGACAACGAAAACATTCAGTACACATAGATTTTACCTTGGAAACCAAAACGGGAAAACCAACATTACTTAAGCATGTTTCTCTCTTGTTGTGTTATTCATTCAGAATAAAATGTTACATGCCTAATATTTCCTAAGACACAATCAACATCATATGTTCTTGCTTTACACAAGAAAAATCATGTATCCAATTTGACATACATCTACATGACCAACAACCTCTAAAACAATTTATCTAAAGATGATATTTTTGCAACATTACAACACGCCTTATTTATAGGATTTACAATAGGGAAAACCATAAAGAAAGGTGCCCAAAAGTGGTTACATATCCATGCAGATCATTGGCTACAAATCCCTCTAATCTTTGGATTCTGTTAAAGTCGACTACCAAGTAAGTTTACCAGTCGACTACCAGTCGACCTCCATTCATTCTTCATTTGGTTGCCACATGACTGCCTGTCAGCCTCTTGTTGGTCAACCTCTTTGAATTTCTTTTGAGCATCTCGACGTCGAATTTACGCTGTCGAACACTTTGATCTTAGAATTTCTCTTTCAGTCGATCCACCTCGACTAGAATTTGACTGCAAAGCACATAACAACCCAACATTATCCCACTTATTGTCTTCTTTTCTAAAACTAGGAGATTCCAAAAATTTCATTCACAGATCCAGGGAAGCAGTGTCCATTACCTCTCTACACCAAGAGAACTTTAAAACACTCACAGACATGATCAAAGAGTCTGTTATGTTTTCCAATGTATCTACTTTCTCCAACAACACCTTCTTTCTTTTGACCATGTCTCCAATGAAATGGTATTATACATCAATATGATTAGTATTGGAATGATAAGATGGGTTCTTTGCCTAAAATATTACATTTTGACTATCACAACTTATCTTTATATCTCTCTACTCAAACCCGATTCTTGAACACAACCTTTGCAACCATACTGCGTCTTTGTTTCCATGACTGAATGTCGCGTATTCAACTTCTGTTGTTGACAAGGCTACAATGGACTGTCTCTTACTCATCCAACTAATTTATCCACCAAACATATTGAACACATATCCACGGGTCGACCTTTGTCTATCCATATCTCCATATTAGTCGACGTCAACAAAGCCATGTACATTTAATTCACTTCCACCTCCATGTTTTCCTTGATAACATATAGCATAATATTTTGTGCCACAAAAATACCTGAATACTCTCTTGACAATTTTCCATTGATTCTTTCCAGGTGTCAATATGTATCTTCCCAACACTCCCATTTCATGGGAAATATCTGGTTGAGTACATACCATCACATACATTAGACTACCAACAACACTTGAATTGGAAATACGTGCCATATCCTCTATTTCTTCCCATGCCTTTGGACACTGTTCAACAATTAGCCTTTCTCCCACAATAATTGGCACATTCGCAAGTTTTCAATCCATCATGTTGAAATGTTTCAAAAATATTTCAATATACTTCTTCTGGTTCAACCAGAGCTTTCTAGTTTCTCAATCTCTCTTGATCTCCATTCCTAGAATGAAGTTCGTTGCACCAAGATCCTTCATGTTGAACTTGGAGGATAGTTACTTCTCCACCTCCTTTATTTCCTTCATGTTGTTTCCAATCAACAACATGTCATCAACATACAATGCTTCATATATGAAACTCCCACCTTCTTCTTTGGAATATATGCAGCGATCAACTTTGATTCTCACAAATCCCAAACTAGGGATGTATGTGTCTAACTTTGGTACCACATCCTTGGTGATTTCTTTAGACCGTAAAGAGACCTTTTCAACTTGCACACCAAATATTTATTTCCCCTTAGTACAAATCCCTTAGGATGTTTCATGTAGATTTTTTCTTCTAGGTCCCCATGTAAGAATGTTGTCTTCACATCCATCTATTCTATTTCCAGATCAAATGTTGTATCCAGAGACATTACTACTCTATTAGAAGTTAATTTTGCAACAGGGGAAAAAAATCACCAAATTCGACTCCTTCGACTTGGGAATATCCTTTTGATACCATTCGAGCTTTGAATTTCTTGACTTGACCTGAGGCCATTATCTTCTTCATGAATACCCACTTGCTACCAACAAGATTTATTCCACCTAGTTCAACTACATCACATGTCTCATTCTTATGCAAGGATTCCATCTCTTTGACCATGGTGTCCTTTCAGAGTTTACCCTCTACCAAGTCGATTTCCTACCTGATAGTTTGGGCTCTTCATTAGTGGCAGTTAACACAAATGCAGAATGGAGGTCAGGTGGAATATACCTTTTGAATGGTTTTCTTACTTATTATGACCTCCTTACAATCGAGGTCAATTGTTCCACCTCTTCATTTGAATCGCATGAATCATATGAATCATCTTCCTCATTCCACAGTTCAAACCACACCTTCTTCGTATCATTCTTTATTTGAACCATCACTTCAAACTCAGACTTCCTTCCGACTTCTCTGAAGACCACATATCGACTATACATTGTTTTTCTTGATGCAAGATCACAAATATTATATCCTTTCATTCCTTCTTTGTATCCAATGAGAATACACTTGACTGCCTTCTTGTCCAACTTGCTCCTCTTTTCCTTGGGAACATGCACAAATGCATCACAACCAAATACTTTGAGATGTGAAACTGAAGGCTTCTTACCAGAGCATACCTCATGTGGAGTCATGTGAACTAGCACTGATGAAGGAGACATATTTACCAAATATTTTTCAGTGTCGACTACCTCTTCTCATAATTCTTGTGTGCACCCAACACCATTGAGCATGCTCCTTGAATTGTCCATCAACATCATGTTCATTCTATAGACAACTTCATTTTTTGTGGGGTATGTAGTGTGGTATTTTGGCATGCTATGCCACACTTCTTGCAGAACAGATGAAATTCCTTTCCACATAATTCACCATATTTTTCTGTTATCATAACCTTAATTTTATTTTATGTCTGGTTTTCTACAAGAGACTTAAACTCTTTGAATTTCTCGAAAACCTTTGATTTCTTCCTCAAGAAACATATCCACGTCTTCCTGGAAAAATTATCTACGAAGGAGACATAATACAGGGATAAACCAAGTGAAGGAACTGAAACTGAGCCAAACACATCATTATGAACCAACTCTAGAATCCCCTTTGTCCTTGTCACTCCATATGGGAACCTCACCCGAATTTGTTTTCCATATATACAATGTTCACAAAATTTGAATTCTAAATTACATTCAGGAAAATCTTCAACCATACCTTTGTTATGCATAGATCGAAGAGCATTTTCTCCAATGTGTCCCATCCTCTCATGACATAGAATGGTTGGGTCAATTTTACAAAGACTTGTTGAGTCAGGTTGAATCGACTTAGCCCGAGTTGAGTTGATTCGAGTCAAAGTCGAGTCAACTTCAGGAAAAATGATGTTGTTGCATCCAATTGAGTTGACATTCCCTAATAACTTATATAGGGTTCCAATCTGAACTCCTTCATTAAGGCCATCACACCTCTAAACATATTTCACATATCGTTTTGAAATAGAGTGTGCACCCATGCATCACTCAAATTTCTGACAAATATTAGGTTTCTTTCCAAACACAGAATATGTAGCACACGTGGAAGGGTTATACTCCTCCCATCCTACAGTATTAGTCAGACTCTTCCTCGTCTGACAATTTTGGTTGTCAAGTCATCCTCCAAGAACACATATTCTTCTTCATATCGTTCATATTCGTAGACCCATTCTCTCTATGGTGTCATATGATAGGATGCTCCCAAGTCGATCAACTAAGCATCTTGATATGACTATGTATTGTTTGATGCCAAGTACACATCACCTCTCTTATCTGGAGTCATCTTTCTCTTAGTCGACTACTTCTCATTGGATCCTATACCGACTTCCATTTCCTTCAACTTGCAGTCCCTTTTGTAATGCCCATCTTTATCGCAATTCCATCATCTTCTTTTCGAGTGAAGAAGGGATTTGGATCTACCATTTGACTTAGAATTTCTACTGGAGAATTTTCCTTTATCTATGTCAACTGGTATACCTCTCACCACTAATGCATCTTTGGCTGATCCTTCCATGTTATTCCTTCTCATTTCTTTTGACAGTAGAGATGCAACCACATCTTCTAGCACTAATGTTCTTTAATTACTCCCTATATCCATGACTAATCTATCCCAAGAGTCTGACAAAAAACATAATAGGATAATACATTTCTCTGCCTCAATGATTTTAATATCCACAGAAGATAACTGGCTTATTATGGTATTAAACACATTTAGATGCGTAGTCACCGAAATTTCCTCACTCATCCTTAGAATATATATTTTATTTCTAAGGAACAATTTATTTACCATGAATTTCGACTAGTACAAGCATCACAACTTGTCCCACAATTTCTTGGATAATATTCACCTAAGACAACTTGTCCCACAATTTCTCTAATTATTCCATTGGAATACCTACTGTAATGGTACCTGGACATACAACTTCCCATTGTTCTCGATCTACAAGGAGATCTTCAATTTTAAGCTTCCAAAGTTCAAAATTCTGGCCATTGAATTTTTTGATCTCTCTTCTCTAGCTACTCGCCATTATTTGAGCACAACTTTAAAGGTCTCTGACTTATGAATCTTACTAAACCTAGGGTTCAGTTCATATCCAAGGTTGATAAACCAAGCTCTGATACCACATGTTAGGAAATTAAACACTTCCGTGCTAAACTTAGCATAAGAGAGGAATAAATATTTAGGCTATAAAAGAAATGAAAAAACAAACATTTAGTACACATAGATTTTACCTTGGAAACTCAAACGGGAAAACCATAATTACTTTAACGTCTTTCTCTATTTTTGACTTATTCATTTAGAATAAAAGGTTACATTCCTAACCTTGGTATACACCTAAGACACAATCGACATCGCACCTTCTTTATTTAAACAAGAACAACCTTGTAGCCAATTCAGAGTACATCTACATGGCCAACAACCTCTAAAATGATTTATCTAAAGATTATATTTTATAGCATTACAACACATCTTATTTATAGAATTTACAATAGGAAAAATCCTAAATAAATGCACCCAAAAGAGGTTACGTATCCATGTAGATCATTGGCAACAAATATCACGAATCTTGAGATTATGTTACAGTCGACTACCAAGTCGGTTTACCAGTAGACCTCCATTCGGTCTTTAGGCGTTTCCACACGACCACTTGTCGACATATTGTTGGTCAGCCTCTTCGAATTTCTGTCAATCATCTTGACTTTGAATTTACTCGGTCGAACAATTCGACCTTCAAATTTCTCTGCTAGTCGATCCACCTCAACTACACTTTCACTGCAAAGAATATAAAAACCCAACAATGGGATCTCTTACTCTTCATTTAATTAACCACTAAATGTTGTTTTTCAATCCTTGTGTAATTGGAAAACTAGTCTTAGATAGTAAAATATGTGGACAATTTGTGGTCCTTTCTAATCCTTAACTTCCTAAATGTTCTTTGCAAAATAAAAATTTCCTAAGTTTTAAAATTATGTGGACAATTGAAGTCCTTTCAAATATTTAGCTCCCTAGTGTTTATATTTTCAATAAATGAACTATGAGGTGCATAAGTGCTTTGGCCTCATCGAGTTACTTGTTTGAATTTTAACAAACTTTGGAAAAAATTAAAGGAAACATTTTCACACTTGGGGTGCTTAATTGTCACTTTAATTTACTCTATATGTTTGTTTTGCAGGAGATATGGAGAATTATTATAAACCCTTTTCTAATTAAAAAATATCACTCGAGAGAGCGCGAGGTGAAAAACATACTTTCAGGTAGACAAGAAAGCTCTTAGTCCCAAAAAAGTAAAGTGATTGAAAAGATCTATCTAAGAGTCCATATGCTTAAATATCAATCCATGTGGAAAGACAAAATAACTTGTGGTTCTTTTTATCCTCCATATTAAACTATATTATATAATTTATCATGTAAGAATGGACACAAAGAAGGGTTTTTCAAGTTTACAAAGTGAAATAAAATAAACTCTAAACCCCTATTGGCAAGTCGGGGTGAAAAACACCCTCAGCCTAAGAGAAAAGAGGGTCCATGTGGGTCACTAATGTGATAGCTTCATTGATGTGCACAAATAACACATATATAGAATGTGGTTACAAGCACAAATTGTGCACCTCTGTGTGATTGTTCTTTCGAAAGTTGCGCGTAGTCTATCACCACTGACGTAAAAATATTCAGGATGAATTCAGAAGTAATGAGGGTCCAAGGATGTTGGAGCAAGCAATGTTGGGAGAAAATTCTGAGGAAAGAGTGCAACAAACAAGGAAGAATGGACTAAGGAAGCAATGCACACCATTGAATGAGGAGAAATCAATGTACAAGAAGGCAAAGGAAGCAATGCAATGAGAATAAAGGAAAATCAACACGACATAATTGTGGATTAGTGAGCGAAGGAAGTTAGAATGTGGACAAGTTGAGTCCACTTAGAATTAGGGTTTTGGTAGTCAATGTAAAGGGTATTTACCCATATTTTTGTATAAATATGATGTATAAGGTAGACAGGAGGATATATTTTGAGCATGTTGAGAATCCCTTTTGAGAACAATTCTGGGTTTTGAGTCGCAATACTAGTTTTTGGTTGGAGTTGTAGAGATTGAATGATGTCATTTTTTGAGACTTATCGAATGTAATTGAGGGTCAGGTCACAAGCTGTGGAGCTTGGTGCGATGCTGGTAAACCTCACCAGTATTAAAACCTATGATGTAATGTGCACAACACAAGAAGTTTTGATGAAGAATAATAAATAATCAAAATATCTTTGTGGACGTAGCCCAAGGGGGTTGAACCTTGGTAAAATATGGTGTCTTCATGTGTTTTTTCCTTATCTATTGCTTTTATATGCTTATTATGTTGAATTAATGAATGAAGATATGAATCTGTTAAGGTTAATTTACAACACACATGTTATTTCCTAAATAATGAATATTAAGGGTTAAATGAATGGTATAACTAATGAATGATGGCATGGTCGAATGAATGTTGAAATAAAAGAAGTAATATTATGCCTAACATTCCCACGAGTTCTATCCCTTCCATGATTGTAGACACTTGGTTCATACAATCACCCATAAGTAATCTTGGGTGAGATTGTGTTGTGCACTCTATGCGTAGTGTTTCATTTTGGTTTACCAGAGGGGGATGATGGTTTCTAGGGTTTTGTTGGAGAACTAAGGTAGAACCCAGGTCAACCCATACATCCAAAAAATGGTTCTGTTGCCGGTTGGAACTCAACATATCATATTGGAGGGGATTTGATGAAGAGAATGTAGTGGTAGAAGGGGATGTTTAGACCATGGAACCCTACAAAGAAAGAGATTGAAATATGGTTGGAGACAAAGTATCTTGAGTTCACGCAGAAAGATAATAAAAGCTCCAGGTATACATCATGCCAATGTCTGCAGAGGTATTTGTTTACTGATTTGCATGAGGCATATTTATGTTATTTTCCAGAATTATTAAAGGAGTGATTATTGAGGTTGAAGTATACTCATACAAATAATCAGATAAGACCATTAGAGTGGACTACTAAGAACATTGCGCAGTTGGAAAAGGTCAATAATAAATTCACATGTGTGGTGAATTTTTGGTTAGACAATATTACTACGGGGTTTATTACTGAATTTGTAGTTGATATTGTGAAGTCTTACTTTGTTGAAGAGTAGGGATTCTTGAAGGGACCAAGAGGGAGGTACATTAGGTCTCTTTACACATCAATCAAGATATTATTGCATGATAAAGGCATGATGACCATGGAATCAGACAACTAAATCACTATGTGCACATGGGGGAGCTCGGGGAACCACTAAGGAAGATCTGAGATATGGAGAGGGATCTAGATGAAGGCTGAAAGAAGGAAGAAATGGACCCTATTATTATGGATGAGGAACATAATGAGGAGATAATTGAAAGAGAAGGAGTGACACGCAACAAACGACCCTACCAGTATAATATCAATAGGAAAAAGAGGGAAATAGTCGAGCGAGAGGGCTTGGAAAATGATGAGGAAGAGGTAGAGGATCTCTATGTGATAAGGAATATTGAGGAAATATTGCACACCACATATGAGAGGAAAACCATAGGTTAGGGGTCCAACGCAGAATAAGGATCTCCATTCCATATCTGAATTAGTGTGGAACCCACAACCCCATGTGCGACTGGGACAATTGAATAAGAAGAAACATTCAGGCAACATGTGATTAGTGGTAGAAGGATTTTAGTAGGACACAAGTCCAATGGAAATTCAAGTAGAAGTATAAGTTCAATAAGTAGCAGTCAAGTATATACACCGTGTGGAGGCGGTAGTACAACAAACTTCACAATGACAGGAGTAGATCCAACTATTCGGTTACCATAGTTTCGTGGAGAAGGGTCGAATGAACCAGAGAAGCATTTTTTTATTTGTGAGAAGATATGGGAAATTAAGCAGATTAAAGATGAATATACAAAGGTTGTGCAGTTTGAAATCACATTCAGATACCGCACATTATATTGATATATGGGTCTCGTAGTAAACAATCCAATGGGAGCACCTAAAACTATCATAGATGTGAAGAAGCAATTGATCAATGAATTTTAAAAACTAAGTTCAAAGGATCAGTTCATGAATGAAATGATAGAGATTAATTAGAAGCTAGGTGATTCAGTCTGGGAGGTTGATCAGACATTCAAGAGGCTAAAAGGTAAGTTGAAGTACCTTATTACTGATATGAAACATAGAGATTTATTTGTTAACTCTTTATTGACACATTTGAAGTAACCTTTGAGGCAACAAAAGTTCAAAACATAGGTTGAGGCCTTGCAAGTAATGTTACAATTAGAGGAAAATCAATATAAGCATACAAATATAGCTATGGAAGAGCTGAGAGAAGACCCGAAGAACTTAAAATTTCAGTTGAATCAAAATAAGGGAAAGGAAAAGAGGGAGGATGTTTGGTGCACATTTTGCAGAGCATAAGGTCATCATAATAATGAGTGTCCAACCTTTTCACAATACTTGGGAGTAGGAATGCCAAATACATTATCTTCGGGAGGACCATGGTGTGATATATGTAAAACACATGGACATGATCCTTACCACTGTCCCATAATGCAAAAGTATCAAATAGTACTAAAGACTACCTTTTGTAATTTTTGCAAGTTAGTTGGACATGAAGATAATGACTTCAGAACTTTGGAGATAATGAAGGAGAGGACATCAGATGCATATAGGGTGTAGGATGAATTAATGACAACAAAACTTGCGCAACAACCACATTATAACAACCCGTAGTAGTTTGTAGCACCACCACATTATAACAACGCACAACAATTTGGAGTACCACCGCAATATAACAACACACAACAATATGCAACACCACCAAAGTGAAATAATGCTCAACCGTAGTACAATCATGCGCCACAATATAATACCCCGTGCATAGAAAATCAGGGAAACATAGGAGGCTTCAGAGGTTGAGGCCGTGGAGGAAGAGGATTTGGATGAGGTAGAGGACCTGTAGTTTGTCACAACTGTCAGAAAATTGGACACTATGAAAGATATTTTCCACAACCACCTGCAACATGTATGTATTGTCACGTAGCAGACCATGAGAAAGAAGACTTCCCAACACTTCTGGTAAAGATAAAATATAAAAGGAACAAGAACAATCAAAATTCCCAATGGATTGTTGTGGAAAACAAAGTAGAGAATGGGAAGAATATCAACATAGTTACTAGAGGTGGAGAAAATATAGTAGCAGATGCAACAAAGAAGGATTAGGATCAGTACTAGTGGGTCAGGAAGAATATAGAACTTGAACAGAAGTTTGATGCACACAAAGAGAAGGAGACATTCAATGAAGCTAGACATTAGATTCTGAAGGAGAAAATTGTGTCGACTTCAAGAACAAAGCCAATAGATGATATACCAGTGTATGACAGGCCTCCATTGTCTAATCAGACCAACAGAGAAAAACCATCAGAATCAATAAGTAATTTGAGAAAATTTTTGGGGTCTTGTGTGAAGTTGTTGAATGATGGAGAAGAAATGAAATTAGAACACAAGAGAGTCAACCAAGTTTGTAAGAAGAGAAGAACAAGTAGGGAATTTAGGTTGAATGAAAACATTGGAGATTTCAATATGGGGGATATCATAATAGACTTAGGGTCTAAAGTCAATTTTTTTCCTAAAAAGACATGGGAAGCTATGAGAGAACCTACATTGGGATTCTCACCTATTTAGTTGAAGTTATAAAATCAATAGAGAGTGGTTCCAATTGAAATACTGAAGGGTATACCAATATATATAGATGGAGTGTGCACCATGGCAGAATTTGAAGTAACTGACATAGTAGATAACACTTCACCATACCCAAAATTGTTGGGGTTGGATTGGGTATTTGATAACCAAAATATTATCAATCTGAAGACAAGGAAGATGATCTTTGAATCAACAGAATACAAATTTGTTGCACTGTTAGAACCCTTAGAAGGAGGAAGGTATGTGGAACCTGTGACATGAAATTTTATTACAGAAGAAACAAATCAATTTTATAGAACTACTGTGCGCGAAGATGATTACATCAACCCAATTGCAGATGAAATGTTGAGTTGGAGGAGTATTAGTTCTTGTGCTTTATACTTTGACACAGGACTGGAGAATTGGAGGCAATGATTACATGAATTATCTACCAGAAGATGTGCTAGAATGACACACACGCTAAAATGGATTGGTTCAGAGGTAAGAGAAACACCTACTTTTTATGGTTTGAATGAATTAGAATAATTTTTAATGAAGTTTGAATTAGAATTAGTAGAAAATCAAAGATTACCATTATTAGATATTTCTTTGAAAGCTACACCTTCCCATTGGTGGGGTACACATAAAGAGAATAACAACAACTGGTATCAATGTAAGAGATTACTGCACATCAGATTTGGCACAAAACAAGAGCATAGATATGAGGAGAAGTATGATGGTATTGGACAACCCAGAGAACATGTAGAAACAAGTATAATTCAGTGGAGATTAGTACCACCTGAAGAATGGCCACATCATTTTATTCACACATTAGAAGGCATTCCAAAGAACCGGTACACAGAACAGGAACAATGCAAGGAAACTGCAAGTTGGGAAGAGATATAGCAGAATTTTGTGATTACATTTTCCTTTGAGCATGAAATTCCAGAGATAGATACAACACTAAAGGTGGTAATATATAGGATTTTTAAAGAACCTGAAGTGGAAATTGTCACAACATATCAGACTAAACAAAGAGTTTGACAATAGCTACATTGTTACCATGTCGCAGAAGAAGAAGAACCAGTAGAATAAAACTTTCACAATATCAAGATCCCAGAAGTTGAAGGAGAGAGAGTAGTGGAAGGTCTGAGTCTAGATTCAAAATATTATGTTGCACCATTGAAGATCAAGAAGTTAAAAATTGGAACAACAGAAAACCCAAAGATTGCAAGCACTGGAGATTATTGGGATAATTAGATAGTAGAAAGAATCACAGAGTTACTACGCGAGTACAATGACTTGTTTCCAACGATGTTTTCAGAGATGAACGGATTAGAAGGAGAAATTGGAGAGATGAATACCCATTTGAAACCAGATGCTATACCTATAAGACATATACCTCACAGGTTAAATCCGATGTACAAGCAGAAGGTTAAAGCAGAAATTGATAAGATGCCAGAGGTTGGTGTCATAGAACCTGTGGAAGAATCATAATGGATCCATCCTATGGTGGTACAAAAAAAGAAGCAAGGGGGAATAAGGATCTGTGTAGATATGAGAAAACTGAATGATGCTTGTTGGCATGATCCTTTTCCTACCCCATTTACATATGAAGTTTTGGAGAATGTAGGAGGTCAAGAAGCCTATTCATTTACAGATGGGTTTTTCAGGATATCATCAAATCAGGATAGCACAAGAAGATAGACACAAGACTACATTTGCAACATAATGGGGATCATATCAATATACAGTTATGCCATTTGGGTTAAAGAATGCACCTGGAATTTTCTCAAGGGTAGTAGTAGCTTCCTTTAAGGACTTTATTCATAAGTTTTTGGAACTCTACTTGGATGATTGGACAGTTTTTAGTTTACTCAAGGATCATGTGGAAATGTTAATATTGATGTTAGACATGTGTAGACAGTGTCATATTTCATTGAATATTAAGA
Source organism: Picea engelmannii (assembly GCA_009831015.1). Taxonomy (NCBI): domain Eukaryota; kingdom Viridiplantae; phylum Streptophyta; class Pinopsida; order Pinales; family Pinaceae; genus Picea; species Picea engelmannii. The sequence continues at coordinate 145,403 of ML791950.1, forward strand.
AATGCATTTTAAACTCACCTTTTGGAATCTTGTTAGGGCATGTGGTGTGTAAACATGGTCTGTTGGTTGATCCTGCTAAAATTGTTGTCATAGTAAACTTACCACCACCTAAGTCAGTGCACCGGTTGAAGAGTACACTTGGTCATACATGGTATTACATGAAGTTTATAAGGGGATATGCACATATTACTGCGCCAATGGAGAAATTATTGAAGAAGGACATTAAATATCAATGGAATGATGAATGCCAACAAAGTTTGGATATTTTGAAGGAGAAGATGGCGACGACTCCGATTTTAGTATTTCCAGACTGGTAAAAGGAATTTCATGTGCATGTTGATGCATATGAAATAGCGATAGGGGTAGTATTGACACAACCAGGAGAAGGTGATATAGATCACCCTATAGTATTTTGAAGTAGGAAGTTATCAGATTGAGAACAAAACTACAATACTACAGAAAGGGAAGGATTGGCCATGGTATATGCATTTCATAAATTCAAACATTATTTGTCAGGACAACATTTCAAGATGTTTATAGATCATTCTTCTCTTAGATATTTAGTCAATAAGCCAGTGTTGGGGGGAGGAATATGCATATGGATACTATTGTTTCATGAATTTGACTTTAAATTTGTGGTGAATCCTAGAAGTTTGAATGTAGGACCATATCATTTTTTCGGGATAACCAATGGAGAGGAACCAAGAAGTTTGGAAGACAACTTTCCTGATGCTCAACTATTTTCAGCATAGGTCATTGATGACCTTTTTGCTGACATTATTGGGTTTTTTAGTACAGTATTTTCCCAAGAGAATTTAATACCGCGGAGAAGAATAACTTGGTAGTTTGAGTTGTAGAATACCAACTGATTGCAGGTCATTTGTAGAAATTGGGAGTAGACAACATTTTAAGGAGATGTGTTATGGAGCATGAAAGGTCGATCACTTTAGCGGAAGCACATGAAGGAATTCGTGGAGGACACTATGTAGGGAAAACCACTATGTATAAGGCGTTACATGTAGGATTGTGGTGGCCAACAGTTCACGAGGATGCAAAGTAGTACTATTAGAATTGTGATGTCTGACAGAGAGTTGGAAAGCCATCTAGGAGGGATGAGATGACATTGAAACCTCAACTAAATTTGCAAGTGTTTGATAAGTGGGAATTAGACTTTGTAGGTCCAATTAATCCACCAATAAGAAGATCAGGGGCTAGATATATTAGTACGGTGATATAATACTTAAACATATGGGATGTGGCAACAACAATGAAAGATTGCAACATAGAAATTGTAGCGCACTTTTTGTTTGAGTATTTAGTTACAAGGTTTGGATGCCCTAGAATTCTGATGAGTGATTAGGGGATTCATTTGATCAATGGTACTATCTAGGCAATGCTTGAAATTTTTTAGATATATCATTATAAGAACACTCCATGTCACCCTTAGGCTAATGGAAAAGTGGAAGCATTTAACAAGATATTGAAGAATTCTTTAACAAATATTTGCAGTGTAAACAAGGATGATTGGGATATGAAGGTACCGACAATGTTATGGGAATATAGAACTACATGCAAGAAGATAACAGGGAAAACACCTTTCAGGTTGGTGTATGGACAAGAAGCAGTAGTTCCCTTGGAGTATTTGATACCAAGTCTACCCATTGCAACAATTACAAACAGGATAGAAAGAGGCACAACAAAGGAAATATTGGCTCAACTTATTGAATTAGAAGAAGAAAGGATCATAGCTAGTTTCCACCAAGAAGTAAAAAAATATAAGGACAAAGCTTGACATGAAAGACATATCAAGAAAAATAAATTTAAGATAGGCGATATAGTTCTCCTCTATAACAGTAAGTACTTGCAGCAACCACAAAAGATTAGAATGCATTGGCTAGGGCCATATGAGATAAAGTATGTCACATATGGAGGTGTTGTGCAACTGTAAGATTTGAAAGGAAAGGAGATTCAAGGTTTGGTGAATGGTAGTCGACTGAAACTGTAGAGGGATAGTCGACCTACTAACTATCAATAATTGTAGTGTAGAAAGTAGACTTGTACATATTATTGTAACACACTCAACCCCTTAAATACCATTAAAGGAATGGGGAATAAAAACATTTCTTTGCCTTGTTTCATTTTCGGTCCCTTACTCAGAAAAACCCTCTTACTCTGTTTCCCCAAAGTTTACATCTCCCATTACATGCTTAAACTAGCTAGCGGGATCCTCCTCGTGACCTCAGGCTGAAAACTGAGAGTTAAGAGTCTACTTAGAAAAGGTTTCAACACTTTGTAACTCCTGTACTTCAGGGTTCCAATGGTGTTTTTGAATTCCCATATCATCAAACAATGAAGGTAATCAACGGTCCACGTCCTCCACCGAGATCCTACGGTTAAAAATGGGCTTCGATGTTCGGCGCGAAACACTCCTTTTTCCTAATCCCTGAAGTCCCAAAATATCACCACATGGCCTTAGCCATTCGGTGATCGAATGTTCGACATTTAATATTGAACATACTACATTTTGGTGTTTTGGCGATCGATGATAGTCGTGGAACTTTCAACGTTCAGAGATAGGAGATCCTCATTTTATCTTTCTCAGCCATACTACATTCAATATTTTGAACTCTCGAATTATCCAGACTCCAGGAGTCCTAGACACGTCACCAACCATGTTTTCTAGGCGGGCACAAACCAAAAGCTGACATGCGACGAGGTGGCACATGTCCTCATTATGGGGTGACATGTGTCATGCTCTAATAGTCATAAAGGGTTTGTGAATCGTCTGTATCTGGATGAAACGTGGCACATATAATGTGGATCCATGTCACATCGAATGATGTCATCATGCCATGTCATCTTGAATCGATAACTACCCAGCCCTTCGATCTCACAACTAGTAGGAGTCCACGTGGATCCATAGATCTATGACTCTTGTTACTTCACAACTCCAGAATTCAGAGTTTTCCAACTCCTCATGTCGCGATTTCCCCGAAGAGCTAAGTCTCTGAACTCTCTAATATGGTGCCAAGTTTCCTCATCCTACCAATGAACAAGATTCATTTCAGCATTCACGACTTCAGAGGTTTCCACATTCGATAGGTTCTTGGCCAGGTTCCCCCAGATTACGAATTCTATGGACTATGGGATCGTTTTCCACGTGTCCTCTAATCCGATGACTCTAATTCAACGAAAAACCATAGACATGGGATAGGTAAGGGCCACTTGTCGCTCCATGATGTGTTCCTGGTTGGTTGGGTAATCGAGGGTGGACTTCTTAGATCAACGTCTTGGGGGAATCCCAAAGGATCCGAAGATCGACGGTCCACATCGCTTCAAGATTTTTGCATTCGAGAGTTCGGCGTGTATCTTTTGGATTTCCCTTTGGATCTATCGCCACATGTACCTAGAATCCACAACCAGGATTTACTCTGGCTTACAAATCTCTGGGAAACTCGTGCGTCTCTATACCACTGAAAAACTGGACTTCTGGATAAACGTTGATCTCTGGACACATGTCCGTCCATTTTCAATGGTCTTGATTTACTCAGTGACTCCGACATTTAGGAGTTTCAGCTTTAACCAGTCCTATTCTCCCGAAGTAGGACTTCATCGAAGCACTTAATGCTTACCTTCCTAAGTCCAATCTAACAACTGAGAGGGATCCACACTGGATCCCCAAATCGACGACCCTCATCAATTTGTGACTTCACCCTTCGACTGTTTTCTAGGATTGTGGAGTCACGAGTCCCAATGTCCCAAAGTCGAAAGAGCTAGCTCCTTTCGAACTAGCGTAGGGTTCCTAGGCCCTGGTGACATGGGTCCTTTGGGAAAATATTGTGGGCTAAGCACTAATCATTTTAGCAACCAATGGGTTAAGGAAAAGGGCATGAGCCCTTGATTATATGGGTTGATAGTATGAAGGGAAAACACCCTTCTCCCACAGATATGATCTTGACATTACTTCTAAGGTGAATTCAAAGGATTGACATGACTTAGACATTTCAGTCAATCCTACCTCGATTGTACTGCAGATTTAGATTCGGTAAATCTCTAGTAGTTACACTGAGATAAATCAAAGACTATATGGATATAGCAGTTTATATAAGAAAAAGAACATTTCTATAAATGTTCAAATGTTGAAAGACTTAACCATAAACACAAA
>ML791950.1:149592-164670 GCA_009831015.1 Picea engelmannii
ATATATATAGAGAGAGAGAGAGAGAGAGAGTATGATAATACTTATCTATTTCAGATTGTAGCCAACGAACTGATTGTGGGTGTTTGCCTTTCCACCCATCCATAGGCTTAGAGGAGTTCATTCTTATCACTTTGGCCACCCCCGTGCCAAGCCATGATATCACTAGGGAACTATGCCATTTCTCAGAGACCTTTTCTTTGTCACAACATCCCTGCGAGGTTTATCAGATGCTTCACTAGCATCAAGCTCGTAACCTTCCTCTTTTCTTCTGCATAACCAGGTCACGCATTCCCCTCTGTGTATGCGTTCTTTTCTGGTGTCTCTCCTACTTTCTACATAGCCCCTTGAGTGCCCTCTCACCCTGGTGGTCTTCTCCTTATCTCTATTTTATGTATATCCTTTCCTAGGATGGTCCTCGAACTATCCCGTTCCTTCTGTCAAAAGGAAACTCGGGTCAGCTTGGTCTACCAGACCCTACGGTACTTCGGGATGACATTCTTCAGTCAGACCATGCTTCCATTCATGGGGGTGGTTGATTATCAAACCACAGGTCCTTTCTTCATTAACTGATTCCTCTCCTTGGGATCCAAATGAGGCTTATTATCTCAACAAAGGGAATTTGGGTCATTTGAACTAATGAACCCTCTCCATAGTTTCCTCATTCTTTCCTCTAGTGATATCATAGCCAGTAATTTAAGGCTTTAGCCCCACAATCAGTCATTGGAAAATCTAAATAATACATTTACATTTTTCCCATGCCATAGCTTGGTGATCATAATTAATGATTAATTACAAGTTGGGGGAAACCTTTGTATTACAATCCCCTCCCCCTTAAAAGGAACACCATCCTCGGTGTTCTTTCTCAGTAACATCTTTCATGTAATTTTCATTTAGTTGCTTCAGAAATATTAATCCTCTTTTTGGGTCAAGTCGTTTCAGACTCTTGGCCTTTGTCACCTTTATTCAGTAACCTTGGACAACAAGCATATTAATCATAGCTTTCATGTGTAAACATTTTACTGTTGCATAAAATTTAGGAAAATTTCATAACTTACCACAATACTCATCTGTGTAGTTCATGGATTCGTATCCACATGGTTGTTTTGTTTTCTTGGCTCACTGTTTTTCCTGGACATAACCATTGTGTGCATGATCCCAATCAATAGTTTATAAGAATTATCAAAGTCTCCTCTTCCTTGTGGTCACTCACCTTCCATGCCCAGGATCAGGCATCCCCTTCATTGCTATATAGTTCCTCAGGTGATCCATATTTCCTTGCCAAGGATTTATCGCAAAAGAATAATTTCAGAGGCTTCATTGAGCCTTACAATCAAGGTTTCCCTCAAACTTGCTCTGCCGAGGTGTCCCTCCAGATTGTGTTGCCACAACCCAAAATATTCTAGGTGATCATGGATTACCACAACGTTCTCATGTGTCAACAATACCATCTTTCATGATTACAGGCTTGACAACCTTCATCTGTCCTCCCTAGACAGATATTTTTCATCTCACCTGTATCACAGGTATACAAAATTATCATCAATTTTGAATTTTGAATTTTCTTGCAAATCCATTACCCATAGATTTCCACATTCCCCATTTATTTTCAGATTTGTTCTACACAGGAACCAGATTCAAAAGTATGGGACTTTCCTTCCCATATCATTGTATCTCAACAGGCAATTGGTATTCCTTATGGGCTTACAACACTGCCATATCCAAGACCCTATTTTCCTCCTGCAACTTCAACATTCCTCAACTAAACAATTTGTTAGTTTTCATGCACATTATATTTTCAAACAATGCATACTAATAGTTCAAGTCATTTTCATCTATTCAAGGGTACAAAGTAAAAGGAAAGTAAAACTATTTATGTAAGCATCCTTTAAACATACTAAATTTTCCAAATGCAATTTAAATAATAAATGACTTTAATAAATGTGCCAATATTCATGGCCACATTCATACCCAATGCATCCTTGCATTGGTTTTCAAGCCACCACACTTGGTGACCAACACTCTGCTATGGTATGTTGGAGTTTAACCAACCTCTTCACCATATGGTTTATTCTTTCTCATTTAGTCGTACAACATGACTTGTCTTCCTGCTACAGGCTGGTCACGATCCCAAATCAGCGCACATGAAACTAAATGTTTCTCTTGAATGCACCCAAGAATTATACCTTCCTTAGTAACCAGGGTGCCAACACTCATGGCCACCCAATTTTTCTCTTTTATTTAACACCTATACAACGTAAGTAAAATATTGGAAGGCCCTCCTTCATCAATGGAAAATCCGTTGTCTTCCCTGTATGCAACCTGCATTTCCTTGAAGAAATTCCATGCAATGTGCTAACTATGAGTACCTTTATTCCCCAATCTCCCTAGATTTGTCATTGTACCCATGGTACTCTTTAATGATGCATTTTATTGCAAGTATTATAACTCATCCTTGACTGACATAGACTTCCTCTCTCTATTGTTCAGATCCTTCAGCCCTGAATCTTACCCTGCTTGGGTAGCAATGGCATACAACAACCACTCAAAATTATTTGCATATCATTAGGATAATGAAATATTTTCAGTAGGTATTCCTACAAATTCCCTTCATACCTCATGCCACATATTTATAAACGTTCTTATACCTTCTCCGATTGCTAGCAGCCTCTCGAATATTACCTCATCAATGGTGCTTTGTGGGGACTTTTAAAGTCCCTTCAAAAATATTTTAACAACAACCTCCCCATAGTTATCCTTTGCTTGAGGTTGTCGATCATTGGCAACTATCTTTCTCAACAAATCCAATTCCTCTCTACCCATGTCGTCCATCATGAATATATATATTAGTTTTTAGGTTAAAAAAATGCAAGTCTCATAGCATTTTAGTCAAAAAAAAAAAAAATCAGATATGCCCTGGTATATATTTATGCACTTCCTTACATTATTCTTAATGTTTTCATGAGTGAAACACAACAATTCTCAATTGTTTCTACAATCATACAACCATCATCGCTATGGTGTCAAACATTCACCTTTCATCAGCACACCAGTTTCTCGTCCTAGCGAAAACATAATATACAACAAGAAAGGAGTTAAGAGCTCTTCTCTTTTCCAACTCCTTCTACACAACCTGCGAATTTCAGTCCAACTGGGCTATTTTCCAAGGCCTTACTGACTTTATTTAATATGGCTTCAACCAAGCCTATTCATTCAAAATTACTTACTTACTTATTCTCCTTTATCCAACTGTACTTGTTCTTCATAGCTGCTCATCTAAGACCTACAATTCTGTTAAACAATCCCGAGTCCTTAGGGTGAGAAAAGTGTTCCTCCTTTTTTGCTTCTTTTCTTATGAAATATACTTATTATTGTGATCTTGCTGCTCTTTTCCTTGAGAAACCTCGATTAGGATCACCCTAACTCTTAGGATACATCAACATGATTTAATAGAAAAACTTTTGTTCATAATGAGCCATGACCATGTGCACGCTGCACATTACCATTCGGTTATCAGAATGGTCTACCCTCGTGGGTTAGTTTTCTACTCATACATTTTGTTTTAGAATGTAATCCAGGATTCTTATATAAATAGGTTTGTATCCCACTACTCAATTCTCAATAGTTACTAAGGTTGTGACTTCTTTCTTCTGATGGAGTCTTTACACAATTCCTCCACATGGAACTCCTTCAGTATGCAACTTCCTTATTACATATCATTCTCTATCTGTGATGGAATCAACCTTGAATTATCTTCAGTTGTTTACCAAATATTCCATAAGGAATATAAACATGCATCTTTGTTATGCATCCATATTATTGGTCCACACATGTTCCTTATTTCCTTATTTTGCTAACTTACATCCATGATGCACTTATCCGCATGCATAATCATAAAATATTTAACTTATGATTGTTCACAATTGTTCTCATGTAGTCCTCAAAGGCTTAATCATGTTGTCTTTTGTCATGAAAACAAAGAACCCTTTCTCATTTACTCTTTCATCTGTTTATACTAACCTGTCCCGAGGGGATGGAACACATTCCCCTCAAGATGTCATTCCAACCCAATCTTTCATGACTCCTCAGAATAGAGTTGGTTGTGCATTCATGGTATTCATTCAATCTTGGTAAGTATAATTCTTGCCTGACATATCACTCATCAAGGAAGACATATTGTGCCTTTAGTATAAATTTATTCTTGCATCATACATGTGCATCACTTGCACATTTAATATCATGCATACCTAGTTGGTATTAATATCGGGCTTCCTATCAAGAAGATTCACAATGCATTAAATCCATGCACTCAAGCTTATACACACCTAGCCCAAACATACATCATGAAAGCTCATTGCTTGCACCACTTCCATGGCATACATGTGTTGGTTATCGCTATTCATTTATACTATCTGAGTTTGTATTGACCCAAGATTCATGTCTTTCGGGTTTCCAACAAAGCCTCTAAAACTATCTACCCTCCTGGTGAACCAGAAGGCAACACAATACACATAATGCGCTGCGCAGTCTCACCTGAGATAGCTTTAATGGGTGGTTGAAAGACTCACGTGTTTACAACCTAGGATTGAGCATGAGATATGGGGTCTGTATTCTAAATAATTTATTCTAACTTGTGTTTGTAACCTACTGTTATCCATGACCTATGCAGTAAATATCATATCTTATTCCCTCGACATCACAACAACATTTAAACAAGCAATATAATAACTCATTCATTCAACATAATAATAATTATTGAATACAAGAAATATATACATTCATTCATCACACAACACAGATATTACCGTGGTTCACCCCCTCCTGGGCTACATCCACAAAGATTTGGCTCTTGGCTCTTTATTATGATGGTTCTGCGTATCCAGTGTCGTGTGCTTAAAACCCTTCTCAGTTGGGTAACATCTATATGAGGCGGAATAGATCGCACCAGGCTCCACAACCTGTGATCTAACCCTCAAGATCTACCCTCCTTTTTCTCCTCTAGATCAACAAATTATGAAAACTAGATCATACAACAAAACATTACCTATCGCATAAACTCATGCATATCACTATAAAAGCAACAATACTCTGAGCAATACAAAAACCAACAATACCGATCATCTACCGATATCAATCCAACTGAACAATGTAAGAACTAGCCCCCTATGATACCTAAGTATCGATATTTATACATTTCTGGATCTTCAACCATTACAATGCATTACCAAAACCCTAACCCTATTGTCATTAGTTCTTCCTCCCATGCGTGTGTGTTGTTCTTCCTTCCAGTTGTTACCTTCCTTGCATGCGTGCATGTTGTGCTTCCTTCCAGCTGTCTCTTTTCTTCTGCATACTTTCTTTCCCAAAATCGTCTTTCTTTTCCACCTTGGCCTACTTCCAACATGCCCCCAACACTGACATGTGGCTCATCCTGAGCCACCTAATCCTTCTGAGATTTCTCGATCTCCTTGGTGATCGTCTAGAACTTTTCCTTGAGATTTTCTACTTGTGTCTGCTCCTGCGCAGTCTTCTCCTTGATTGTGTCCACTAACTGGACTTCAACTTCCTCGCTGATCAATCCTACACATTCTGCCTGGGTATATGCTATCTATGTCTTAGCTTCCTTTTCTTGTGCCAAAACTTCTACTACCCACTTCTGCAGTGGTTTCATTTGAGCACGATGCTCTTGTTTCTAGGTTTGCATGGTGATTAGCTCTGCCTGCAATCTCTTCATGTCCTACATCCCTTTGACATGTTTTGTGATTGGTATTGTCTTTTGCTTCTACTTGATCTCTTGTATCGTTGCATTTATCCTTTCTTATTCCTTGTCCCACTGTTGGACTTGTTGATCCTCCTCCAACCTAGTCCAAAGCTGCACTGCTTTATTGAAAAAGTCAACTGTTATGATGACCTGTTGCTCTATCTCCTGTAGATGTGTTGTTGCTTCCTGCTTCCTTTGCTCCTTCACTTCTGGTGGAGTAGTTGGTGTGAGCTATTCTTTGAGATTCTCGATCTCCTTCTGGTATTGATCAATTTCCTGTGCAATTAGATCAATCTTTTCTGTTGTTGTGATTACCTCACTCTGCACGGCCTATGGAATATTCTCATAAGTTCCTCCCACTTTCTGCTCCAATCCTTTTATGCACTCCCTTTCCTCCTGGGTCTCATATTTAGCCTTCTCATATACTATTTCTAGCGCTTCCCGCTTCTTTGTTGCCTGCTTCAATTCGGTTAAGTCTCTATATGCACGAGGTTGTACCTCGTGGTTTACGCTCACTTGAAACCTGTGTAGCGCCCCTGATGGTACCTTGTCAACACAAGTTGGATTTGGCTTAATTCCTTCAAGGGTGTCTACCCCATAATTTCATCCATGCACAACATACTAGGGTTGATGTGGAATGTTACATGTGGCTACAATATTTCCTGGACTGACTCTTGTTCTTCTTCTTTCACTCTTCCTTGTATCTGTGGTGCTCATGGTTCGATTCCCCTACTGCTTGATGTTGGCCCTTCCCTGATCTGCTTAATGAGTTGTCGCATGTCTGCCAAATCCTCTTGGATCTTGTCCCTGTGGCATGCAGCATGGTCGAAATCCTCAATTAGACAATCCTGGAACATTTGGGCTATCATTTCCCCATCATCATCCATGATCGTATAATATGGTGGTGTTCGTTGTGCCTTTGATTTCTTGCACGCACCTCCTGTATGCGTGGTTGGTCTCTTATTTCCCTCTGGTTCCTATGTGTCGGGATTTGGGGTGGTCTCCTGCGCTCCCTCAGCCTGTTTCTGTTGTCCTTTGGTTGACTGTGTACTCTCCTTCTTCCCCTTCTAGGTCCATGTCTTCTTTGGCCCTTCATTTGTCTGTACTGTCCTGCCTTGAACCGTTCTTTGTCTCTTGGGCACTTGGATTTCCAGAGGCTGCGTTTCTCCCTGCTCTACCTCTTCTTCTGTTGTTCTTTCTAGCACTTCCTGGGTAATGGATAGTATCCTCCATTCATTGGCCCATTCACTGATGACCATGTCAATATCACCCTCTGTGATGTAGTAGCGCATCTGTAACCACTTTTTATCCAGATCCTTCCTTGCATGTATCCACATTGTGTGTCATGTGGCCTGGAAATTGGTGATGTTCACATATCGCACGACAACTTCTGGTGTGATTCTCCACATCTTGGATATGGATTCCTGTAGGTCACGTAGGTACCCCTAAAAAATGGACCCGTTTTCTTTCTTGCTCCTTGAGTCTATCCTGGCTCTGAGAAACAAATACCCCGCTCCCTAATTTAGCTTTGGTCTGGTACAAAAAACTACATACCTTGGCTTTTTCCATCCCATGAAGGCTATTAATGTGATCAAACATGAGTAGTGAAACTCTGTGCCTATGTCCTACACATCCTTCCAGTCATCTAGGAACAATTTCAATAGGTACGACACCCAACTCATTGTGGTGCCTTCTGCACACTGGGATGCAACTGCAACAACTCCAACTGGGACTTCCTTCCTGCAACATTTTCTTAGTAGCTTGCAGGCTAATATTTTCACACCCAATTGTGTGACTACGTCATTGATCCTCTTGGTAATTATCCTTCTTTCCCCCCTGTTGGTGCCATACTTCTTCTTCATCTCTTCTGCTAGCACTTTCTCCTTAGTTTTGTCATCCAAAAACAACGTGGGATCCATACCCCGAATTGGTAACCCTGTTATTTTCGCGATAAGCTCAACGGTTATGGGGACGGGCTTGTCCAACAATATGTCCCCTCCATGTGTGATTTCTAGTAGATGTTTGACGCACAATGTTGCGTATTGGCCTCTACCAAAATGTGGTAGGTCCAACAGACCTAAAATTCTCATTTTCTCCAGCCCAGTTGCCCACTGGTATGGCTAGTTGATCGGTTCTCCAACTCGATTTATGCCCATAGTCTATATAAATACCCTCTTCACAAGTTCCTGGAACTTGTCTTTGTCTGCTACATTGTGGTCTGAGTATTTGAGCTTCCCGATATGACCCAGTAGCTCTGGTCCTACCTGTACCCTAGCTGGTATGCATGGTAGAACAATTTTTGTTGTCAGTTTCTTGCGAGGTGACCTTGATATATGTATCTTGTCTTTTTGTTGTTTTGGTGGTTGGCTCGAAGTTCCAATGACTTTTGATTGCTCCTCTGTATACCATTCAGGCCAAGACGAGACATCTTCAACCGTCTCCCCTGCTAGGTGGTCTGAGATGGTCGTTTGAGACTCATCTGGCTCCACTACTATTGTTAGATTTGACATTGTGCCATTGAATTTTGGAGTTGCCTCTGTATGATTTGGTTGCATATCCTTCAGGGTTTCTGTTCCCTGAATTTGCGGCTCCTGTACTTCCGCTGGTATCTCGTGACTCATTCCCTCCGGTGCTGGCTATTGGATTTCTTCCAGGATAGGTGTAGGGTTTACCGGTGTTGTGTCTGGAGATGGGATTTTGTCGACATTAACGATATCCGATGGTTGTTGTTCACCTTCTTCTGTCTGTCCTCGTGACATGGTTTGAACTCTGGTTTTCCTGACGGTCTGGCTCGCTTCTGCTTGCTTGGGCGGTGTCATGGCGATGAATTTCAAGTGTCTGTTGAATTCAAACGGTCTCTGTGATCTCTGTGTGCTCACATTGTGCTCTTTAGCCTATGTTTCTCTGCATCTGTTTTCTTTTCGTGAATAGACTATTGGCTCCCGCGTCCGTGTGTTGTATGGCTTTCCCATGAAGCTTGTAGAGGACGCTTCCTTGATTATGGGTTTAATTCACCTTGATTACCGGGTCAATGCATCTCTGGTGGTTTCATACTTTCCATTACTCCTGCTTTGTCGTCTCTAGTTGTCGCAATTAATGTGATGTCCCATCGATCCTTTCCATATTTTATTTCCATCTAACACTATCTTGTCGTACTACTTTTTCCAACTTTCCTTTTCCCTCTTGTTTCCCTTTCATGTGACCTTTTTCCTTCTCCTTGCCAAATTTTTGTTTCTTAGTTCGTGTAGCCTTTCTACTTCCGGCACATTGCGCCCTCTTTGGTTCTTTTTCGATATACTGAATTTTTTTTTACTGCGCGATTGATGGTCGACTGTCCTTGTACAAATTCAATCAGCTCCAATTGATCATTCCTCTTAGTTATGTGCCTGATAAATATCGTAACTGTACAACTCCATCTGTGACAAATTTTACTTCATATGGTCCTAACCAATGCATTCTGAGCTTTTCTGGGTGCTGTAACGATTTGTTGTCATACATCAGTACTAGATCTCCTCCCTTGAATGTTTTGTTCTTGATGTGTCTATCGTGCCAAGATTTTTCTTGTGATTTATGAACTTGTTAGTGGAATCCTGCCAAGATTTGGTCTTCCTCCATGGTCAGTAACTGATTCAGTCTCTCCTGTATTGCTCCTCGTTCTGTCATTTGTGTGATTGTTGCTATGCACAAGCTTGGTACTAAATATTCTAATGGCACCACTGCTTCTTGGCCATAAACCAATTTAAATGGTGTGTGCCCTCTCAACTTTTTTCACGTAGTCCTATATGCCCATAATAATGTTGGTACTTTGAGGTCCCAGTTGTCCCTATTGACGTTGCAAATCTTTGTCAGTGCATTCTCCAAGATTTTTTTGAATGCTTCCACTATGCCATTTTCCTGTGGATGATATGGTGTGATCTTCTGATGATGGGATTCAAATTCTTTAGTCATAGTGATAATGGTATTGTTTATGAAGTGTGTGCGTTGGTCTCTCATCAAAATTCTTGGGCACCCAAATATAGTGATTACTTGTTCAAATAGAAAATGTGTTGTTGTTTCTGCGCTACAATCCTTCACTGGTGCGGCTTCTGCCCATCTTGTTAAGTATTCTATTGTGATGATAATGTACCTTGCTCCTACTCTTTTTTCTGGTGGTTTGATTGGTCCCACAAAGTTTATTTCCCACTTGTCAAATGCCTGTAATGTTACTTGTGGTCGTAATGACATCCCATCCCTTCTGTTGGGTTTGCCTACCCTTTGACAAACATCATATGTTTGAAAGTATTCCTTTGAATCTCTATGAATCATTGGCCACCAAAGTCCTACGCGCAATACCTTCTGCGCGGTAGGTTTACCTGCATAATTCCCTCCTATTATTCCCTCGTGGGCTTCTGCTAAAACTATGGGTCTTTCATGCTCTAACATGTATCTTCACAAGATGCTATCTATGCCCATTTTATATAAATGTCCTACAATCATTTGATAGTCGACATCACAAACTACCAGTTTTTTCTTTTGCGCAGTGCTATATTCTTGCGACACAGTACCTGTACACAAGTACTGAATGAAATATGCGAAGTATTCATCAACAATATGTACTAAGAATAACTGTGCATCCAAAAAAAAATCTTCTAAATTCATAGGTTCTTCTCCATTTGTGACCCTTGATAGGTGATCAAGTCCTGTGTTCAATTTTCCTGGCTTGACTATTACTTCAAAGTCAAATTATTGGAATAGTAGTAACCGTTGAAAGATTCTCCCCCCCAACACTGGCTTGTTGACTAGGTATTTTTGGGCTGATTGATCCATGAACATCTTAAAGTGTTTTCCCAATAAGTAATGATGGAACTTTTGAAGTGCGTAGACCATAGCTAGGTCATCTCTTTCGATCGTGTTATAGTTTTGTTCAGAGTCTGATAACTTTCTGCTCGCGAATGCTATCGAGTGATCCAAGTATCCCGCTCCTGGCTGCGCCAAGATAAATCCAAGTGCTATAGCTAATGCATCTACATGGACATGGAATGTCTTCTCCCAGTACGGAAATACTAATATCGACGCAATGACCATATTTTCTTTCATGGTATCTAGACCGTGTTGACACTCGTTGTTCCAATGAAACTTTGTATCCTTTATTAGCATCTTTTTCATCGGTGCATTGACCTACGCATATCCTTTGATAAATTTCCTATAATAACCTATGTGTCCCAACGTCGCTCTTAGCTGACAGACTGTTTTTGGTAGTGGTAAGTTAACAATGACTGTGATCTTTGCAGGATCTACTAGTAAACCTTGTTTGCATACTATATGGCCTAATAGTATCCCAAACGGTGTTCTGAATCTACATTTCCTTATGTTCAGTGATATCTGGCACTGTCTACATATTTCTAACATTAGCCGTAAAACTTCCACATGGTTTCTTAACATACTATAGAATGTCCAATCATCTAGGTATACTTCAAGAAATTGATGGATGAATTCTTTAAATGCTGCGATGACCACTCTGGGGAATATTGTTGGTGCATTCTTCAGTCCAAATGGAATGACTATGTACTGATAAGATCCCCATTATGTTGTAAAAGTGGTCTTGTATCTTTCCTCTTGTGCTATCTTAATCTGATGGTGGCCTGGGAATCTATCAGTGAATGAGTAAGCTTCATGTCCTCCCACATTCTCTAACACCTCATCCGTGAAAGGTGTAGGGAATGGGTCATGTAGGCATGCATCGTTCAACTTCCTCAAGTTGACGCATATCCTGATCCCTCCTTGTTTCTTGTCCTGTATTACCACCGGGCTTATCCATTCTGACTCTTTGACCGGTTCTATGATGTCAGATTTGAGCATCCTGTTGATCTCATCTTTGAATTTATGTTTGTATATGGGGTTCAGTCTATATGGTCGTTGTCTGATCAATATTTCTTCTGGTTTGAATGGTATCTTCATATCTCCTAATTCTCTTTCTATACCCTTCATCTCTGTAAAGGTTGTGGGAAACAAGTCATTGTATTCATGCAACAACTCTGTGATGCTTTCTACTACTTGCTCATCCCAATAGTCTCCAATGTTGGCCATTTTGGGATGCTCGAATGTCCCAATGTTGAATTTATTTACTTTGATTGTTGTGGAAATGAATTCTAATTCTATGGGTTGACCTTCCACATCTCTCTCACCTTCTGTCTATTCAATCTGAATATCGTGCGGATCGTCTTCATCCAGTGCTTCCTCTTGCACATGATAGCATGAAAACAGTTCCTTAACTGTCTGTTTATTTTGATGTTTCTCTTCTGTGATAAATTCTATATCTGGTTCTTTGATAAATATTACTCCTCTTATATGTTTTAGAGTTACATCTATGTTGGGGTTTTCATGTTTGAATGAAAATGTGACGGTAAAATTCTGTTGCAATTCTGTCCATGTCGCAGTTCCTTTGCGCAACTCCTGGTCTGTATACCAGTTCGTTGGTATACCCTCTAAAGTGTGTATGAAGTGATGAGGCCAATCCTTTGGGGGTGTCATTTTCCATAGCGTTCTACACGCTTCCAAGTGTTTTGTTGGTGCCATGTGTCCATCATACTTCTGTTGTTTGTTTTTTTTCTATTCTGCGCCAAATCTTATGCACAGTAGCCTCTTACATTGGTACCAATCTGTGATGGTCTCCTTGTGTGCACGTCGCCATCTTGAAAGTGTTTCCTTGAGTGCTAGATCAAGTGCTAATAGTCTCTAGTTCTCTAACACTACATCTTCATACTATGTCAAGAATGTTTCCAAATTTTTTATTCTGTGGAAACTGGGTGGTTCTCTGATGTATGTGCCTACCCATCTTACTGCGCGGTCTATTCTTGCACATATTCTCATGGATACTTCATGTAGCCTTTGTTGCCAGTTCTCTAAACAAGTGTCTGACTCTATTGCACATGAAGTAATGCTCTGCCAACTAAGTACCCCATCTGCAGTTGGGTTTACATAATCCTCATCACACATAGTTGTTCTGTAAAATTGGTCGATTTCCTCTAGGTCTAGGAAAGAAAGTTCTACAAACCTCTCCCCTTAGGATGGATCTAATGGCGCGATGATCCTGTATTCTCCTGACTCAAATGCCATTTTCCTGGTTTTCAAGTTGATTATGGCTTGGTTGTCAAACACCCAATCTAGAACAAGAAACGTTGGGTAAGGTGTTGTGTCGTCTACTATCTCAATGACTTCAAAGTCTGATTTAGTGCACACTCCATCGATATCTATTGTCACTCCTTTCAGTCTATCGATTGGTAAGACTTTGTGTTGGTTTGCCAATTTTAATTGAACATGTGAATATGCTAATGTTGGCTCTCCCATGCACTACCATGTATTCTTTGGTAATACATTAACTTTAGATCCTATATATAGTATAATTTCTCCCATATTGAAATCTCTTATTTTAGTATTTAGTCTGAACTCCCTACTAGTTCTTCTTCTCATGTGCAGGTGATTGACTATCTTTGGTTCTATCTTTCCTTCCGTCTTAGTGCTACATTTTTCTAGCATGTTTTGCAATATTTTCACAGATGATGGATCACTTAATACATTTACACATGATTGCAGAAATCCTTTGATTGTACTTACTTGTCCCGTGGGTTTCATCTCGTCGGTATGATCCAATGATGGTGGAATCTCGTACTCTGGTTCTTCCTTATTTTTCTGCGCAAATGAAGTCGAGTCCATGTCCCCCTTCTGAAATTCTTGTCAATCTTCCTTGAATATCTCCTTCTCCTTTTGCACGTCGAACTATTTCCTTGTTTCGATGTTCTTCTTTACCCATTGGTTTTGTACTGGTTCCTCTAACTTGAACGAACATGCCTTATTAACCCTGCGCGCGGAGGAACGATTCTATTAAGGTTCCAAGGTAGTAGGGTTGTGAGGAGTGATAAATCGACGGATGAGATCTCGTCGGGTGAACCATAGTCATTCACGACCATTAGATTGACGAAAGTAACGTAGGCGTTACATACCCTTCCCCTTTGCCTTCTATCATCGTGAGCAACGAGAGATTGGGGTCGTAAATCCCAAGACCCAAAAGAACGAATCTGGGTCGTTAGGTCTCGGTCCAAATTACCCGTCAGTCGTTGGATCTGGGGAAGCTGCGTAGGGGTTAAGCGCAGAGGTGGAGTGCGAGGAAATGATCTGAGCCATCAGATCTGGAGTAGAAATCTCGTAAATCGTTGGATCAGGAAGAGTTGCACGGAGTTTAGCCTCTGGTAGGAAAGTGTGTAGAAGGAACGATCTGAATCGTCGGATCCTAGATCATAAGTCCCGAAACCCCGTGAATCAATCCGGGCCGTTCATCTGCGAGGACAGGTGGCAAGGGATCGGGTGATGTCGGAGTTTTGTTCATCGGAAAATCGGGAATCGATGTATCGGGGATTTCGTGGACACGAAACCTTTGCATTCCGAAACCTCGAAGTCCGAAACCCCGAAACAGCGAGAGACGATAAGGACCGTCCATCATTTCGGGCGCGTGTCAGAACCTGGGAAAGAGTCGGGAATCGGGGAATCGGAGTATTTGGGCACACAGAAATCAGGTCACACGGAATCGCGATATGCGATTCTTCGATGAGATCGGGACTGTTCGTTCTTAGGACACGTGGCAATGATCGGAGCCATCGGGAAATCGTGAAACCCGTGGACGAAGTATCTATGCTTAAGGAAATCGCGAAACGCGATTTCCCGATAAGTCAAGAAATAGCGGGGCCCACGGAAGGGTCAACGGTGGACAGGTGGCATCGGGTATCGGGATATCGCGAAATTTGTGGACAAGGTGTCCATGCACTAGAAATCGCGAACCCCGAAAGGTGACGCAATTAATGTAAACTCTTCGATAAAAATGATTAATTAACGGATGTTTGATTAGGGCTTAATCACATCGCAAAATCGGAGATCAGGGTTTTGGGAAGGTTATACGGCGGTGGTCCTATGGTAAATGGTCACATGGGCTGTTGTATAGCCTAGAGGACTAATGCGTAAGGAGCGCATTGGAGTTCCCAGGATCGCGAGTCATGGGGGTGAGTAAGTTTCGACATTAGAAACCCTGAGTCCCGATATTGAACTAGGGATTGGCGTTTCTCTAATGCAGGTTTGTGGGAGATTAACCCAAAAAAATTTAAATTATGATAGTGGGTGCGTTACAAGTGGTATCAGAGCATGGTTACGACACTCGGCCTGATTGGGCTCATGCACCAGTCGCACCAGTCGCGCATAAACCTCGTATGAAACACTCCTATGAGGAGTAACCCCCTGACTTAACTATCTTATCCAGGATTAAAAACTTGGAATATGAACACCCGACTGTGTGT
>ML791950.1:170785-193281 GCA_009831015.1 Picea engelmannii
TCAGATCTGGAGTAGAAATCCCGTAAATCGTTGGATCGGGAAGAGTTGCACGGAGTTTAGCCTCTGGTAGGAAAGTGTGTAGAAGGAACGATCTGAATCGTCGGATCCTAGATCATAAGTCCCGAAACCCCGAGAATCAATCCAGGCCATTCATCTGCGAGGACAGGTGGCAAGGGATCGGGTGATGTCGGAGTTTTGTTCATCGGAAAATCGGGAATCGATGTATCGGGGATTTCGTGGACATGAAACCTTTGCATTCCGAAACCGCGAAGTCCGAAACCCCGAAACAACGAGAGACGATAAGGACCGTCCATCATTTCGGGCGCGTGTTAGAACCTGGGAAAGAGTCGGGAATCGGGGAATCAGAGTATTTGGGCACACAGAAATCAGGTCACACGAAATCGCGATATGCGATTCTCCGATGAGATCGGGACCGTTTGTTCTTAGGACACGTGGCAATGATCGGAGCCATCGGAAAATCGTGAAACCCGTGGACGAAGTATCTATTCTTAAGGAAATCGCGAAACGCGATTTCCCGATAAGTCAAGAAATAGCGGGGCCCACGGAAGGGTCAACGGTGGATAGGTGGCATCGGGTATCGGGATATCGCGAAATTCGTGGACAAGGTGTCCATGCACTAGGAAATCATGAACCCCGAAAGTCGACGCAATTAATGTAAACTCTTCGATAAAAAATGATTAATTAACGGATGTTTGATTAGGGCTTAATCACATCGAAAAATCGGAGATCGGGGTTTTGGGAAGGTTATACGGCGGTGGTCCTATGGTAAATGGTCACATGGGCTATTGTATAGCCTAGAGGACTAATGCGTAAGGAGCGCATCGGAGTTCCCAGGATCGCGAGTCATGGGGGTGAGTAAGTTTCGACATTAGAAACCCCGAGTCCCGATATTGAACTAGGGATTGGCGTTTCTTCCTTCCTTCCAGATGTTTGTTGTTCTTCCTTCCAGATGTTACCTTCCTTGCATGCACGTGTGTTGTGCTTCCTTCCAGCTGTCGCTTTCCTTCTGCATTCTTTCTTTCCCAAAATCGTCTTGATTTTCCGCCTCGACCTGCTGCAAACAGCATGCAAATGGACACATCAGACTTCCATATCCTTTTCCCAAGGATCTTACTACCATTCTCAGGAAAATTTCCATAGAGATACTCAACACTGAGCTTTCCTCACATTTGGGAGCTTGCAGTCATTCTCATGCTATCCACATGGCCAGTTTAACAAACATAATCATAACTATGTTTCTTTTTTCCGTATGACAACAACTAGCAAGAAATTTTTCTTGCCTCTGGTGTTATAAGATGACTCAACAACCCAGAAATATTATTTGGGAAAATCCAACAGTTCCCCAAGGAAACAAGACAACTTATCAATCTTCTCTTTCATGCCTCAAACCATTCTTGGTCAATAGATTTCTACAAGGGAATCTTTTCCTAAACTCCCTCTCACATCTATTTGAGTATACCAAGCTATTTCTATATGGTTATCATCCACCTCTGGATATCAATCTAACCCATTAGGCTTCTATAAGTGTGTCAACACTTCCTTTACCACATTTAGGATCAACATTTAATCAACCATTTTACCTTATTTATAATAATTTTAATGTCCAATAAGATTTGGACTATTCCTTTAAAACCGAGATACAATTTTGAATTATGTTACTTACTAAGTATTCTAGTTCAAAATTCCATAGTATCTTTAGGTCATAATCAGTCTTAACCATTATACTTATAATTCTTCCTTGTGTTCAACAATATTCAGGGACATAGGTCGCTCTCCTCCTCCCATGAGAATTTTGGCAGACTAGTTTTCTATCCACCAAGCAAGGGAGGTTGCTATGATTTCTCACTCAATCCCTCTATATATCTACAACTCTATTTATCAACATGATTAGAAAAACTCTGCCCAACAATTCATGTACCTAGAAACAAAGTTCGTTTCTCAGTTCCCTTCGAAACCCGAGAGCTGCACATGGTCTCCCTTTCATAGAATGGTCACCAGACTCATTCCTCTAATTGTGAGGGGATATACACATATACCAGGCTTAATCCTTCATTTAAATGAGTAATTATTACTGCTACAGATCCTTTCAATCCCTTCACATCTAAGTCTTAGTGTTACTTCCTATCGACATAATCCCACTCCTGTAGGATTGACTATCATTTCCAAAAGAAATGATTGGCTTCCTTTGCCACATGCTAGCATGATTCAATCTCATCGGGTAAAATCCCAACTGGAATTTTAATCTACATCCTTCAATGAACTTGTTCAAATAACTTCCATACGACAATGGTACTCTTAGCAGGCCCAAGTTAGCCTAGAATTTCGGCTGTTCTCCGGCCTATCCATGCCTGTGTCTGAATCATTCTCTGCTAGATAGGGTAGGGTAGTACGTCCTCTCCCTTAAATTTTTTCTAATAATATTTTTATGTGACTCGTGCATGAGCCCAAGCAGGCCAAGTGTTGTTTCCATGCTTTGATAGTAATTTGTAACACACATAACCCCTTAAATACCCTTAAAGGGATGGGGCATCAAAATTTCACTTTTCCTTGGTTCATTTTCGTTCCCTTACTAAGAAAAAACCTCTTACTTTCTTTCCTCGAAGTTACATCTCCCATTACGTGCTTAAACTAGCTAGTGGGATCCTCCTCGTGACCTCGGGCTGAAAACCAGCAGCTAAGAGTCTACTTAGAGAAGGTTTCGACACTTCGTAAATACCGTACTTCAGGAGTTCCAATAGTGTTGTTTAATTCTCAGATCGCTGAATAGCGGATGGAATCAATGGTCCACATCCTCTGTCGAGATCCTACGGTTAAAAATGGGCTTCGACGTTCGACGCGAAACACTCATTTTTCCTAATCTTTGAAGTCCCAAAATCTTGCCACGTGGCCTTAGGCATTTAGAAATTAGCGTTCATCGTTTAGCGTTGAACGTCCTTTGTATAGACGATCGACGATCGTCGTGCGACTTTCGACGTTCAACGATCCATTATCCTCATTGAATCTTACTCATCCATTCTACGTTCAATCTTCCAAACTCCCGAATTATCCAGACTACCAGAGTCTCGGACATGTCACCAACAATGTTGGCGAGGTAGGCACGAACCAGAAGCTGACACACAATGAGGGTCAAGGGGTGACACATGTCCTCATTAGGGGGTGATGCATGTCATGATCTAATAATCATAAAGGGTATGTGAATCATCAATATCCAGATGACAAGTGGCAGGCGTAATGTGGGTCCACATCACATCAAATGATGTCATCATGCCATGTCATCTTGGACTGATAACTTCCCAACCCTTCAATCTCATGGTCAATAAGAGTCCACATGGATCCATAGATCTACAACTCTGATTACTTCATAGCTCCAGACTTCAGAGTTTTCCAACTCCTCACGTCGTGAGTTCCCTAAAGAGATAAGTCTTCAAACTCTCTAATATTGTGCCAAGTGTCCTCATCCTACCAATGACCAAGATTCATTTCGGCGTTTGCGACTTCAAAGGTTTTCACATTCGGTAGGTTCTTGGCCAAGTTTCCCTAGAGTACTAAGTCTCTGGACTATGGGATTGCTTACCACATGTCCTCTCATCCGACGCCTCTAATTCGACGGACAACCTTAGACAGAGGATAGGTAAGGGCCACGTGTCGCTCCACGACGTGTTCCCGGTTGGTTGGTTAATTGATGGCAAGATTCTAAGATCGACGACTAGGGGAATCCCAAAGGATCTGAAGATCGACGACCCACATTGCTCTGGAAATTTGGCATTTGAGAGTTCAACTTGTATCTCCCGGATTTCCCTCCAGACCACACCGGATCTATTGCCATGTGTACCTAGCATCCATTGCTAGGATTTACTGTGGCTTGCAGAGCTCTGGGGAAACTCATGCATCTCTATACCATTGAATACCTAGACTTCCAGATAACCGTTGATCTATGGACATATGTCCCTCCATTTTCAATGGTACTGATTTACTCTCTGACTCTGACATTCAGGAGTTTCAACGTTATACGACTCCTATTATTCTGAAGTAGTACTTCGTCGAAGCACTTAACGCTTCCCTTCCTAATTCTGATCTAACGACTAAGAGGGATCCACACTGGATTCCCATATCGACGACCCTCTTCAATTCACAACTTCAGCCTTCGATATTTTTTTAGGATTGTGGAGTCACGAGTCTTGAAGTCCTAAAGTCAAAAGAGTTATCTCCTTTCGGACTAGCACAGGGTTCCTAGGCTCTGGTCACATGGGTACTTTGGGAAAATATTTTGGGCTAAGCTCTGATATTTTTAGCAATGAATGGGTTAAGGACAAGGGAATGAGCCCTTAGTCAAATGGGTGGATAGTATGAAGGGAAAACACCCTTCTCCCACAGAGATGATATTGATATTCCCGCTAAGGTGACTTCAAAGGATTGACAGGACTTAGACGTTTCAGTCAATCCTACCCCGAATCTATTGTGGATTTACATTCCATAACTCTCTAGCAGCTACACTAAGATAAATAAAATACTATATGGATATAGCAGTTTACAGAAGCAAATGAACATTTCTAATAACTATTCAAATGTTGAAAGACTTAACCATAAACCCAGACATTCCATCATCGCATCCAATATATATATATCTATATCTATATATATATATATATATATATATATATATAGTATGATAATACTTATCTNCAGATTGTAGCCAACAAACTGACTGTGGGTGTTCTCCTTTCCACCCATCCATAGGATCAGAGGCATTCATTCTTAGCACTCTGGCCAGCCCCGTGCCAAGCCATAATATCACTAGGGAACTATGCCATTTCTCATAGACCTTTTATCTGTCACAACATCCCTGCAAGGTTTATCAGATTCTTCACCAACATCAATATCGAATCCTTCCTCTTTTCTTATGCATAACCAAGTCACGCGTTCCCCTTTGTGCATGCGTTCTTGTCTAGTGTCTCTCCTACTTTCTGAAGATCCCCCTACACTCCCTCTCTCTCCGGTGGTCTTCTCCTTATCTCTATTTTTTGTATATCCTTTCCCAGGATGGTCCTCAACCTGTCTTGTTCCTTCTGTCAGAAGGAAACTCGGGTCAACCTGGTCTGCCAGACCCTGCGGTATTTCAGGATGACATTCTTCAGTCAGACCATGCTTCCATTCATGGGGTTGGTTGATTATCCAACCACGAGTCCTTTATTCATTAATTGAATCCTTTCCTTTGGATATAGATGAGGCTTATTATCTCAACAAAGGGAATTTGGGTCATTTGAACTAATGAACCCTCTCCAGACTTTCCTCATTCTTTCCTCTAGTGATATCATAGCCAATACTTCAAGGCTTTACCCCCAAAGTCAGTCATTGGAAAATATAAATAATGAATTTACATTGTTCCCATGCCATAGCATGGTGATTGTAATAAATGATTAATTAAAAGTTGGGGAAAACATGGATATCACAATTGCATATTGTAGGAGTTAAGAGAAGAAAAAGGTTAAAAAAATAGAAAAATGAGAAAAAGAAAAAAAAAAGTAGGAAGATGGATGAGTGGTAGACAGATAGTTGAAGGATATAGGGCACATAAGATAGTAAATTGGTGTGATAGAATTAAATATATTGTGCGACAGAAAAATTAAACATTGTGCACCAGGACAAAAATTGATTAGAAAGACAAAAAACGGTGAATGAAAAAAGAGGGAGCGCCAGAGCATTTATGATAGAGGTTATAAAAGACAAAAACCATAGAAAAATAAAAAACTTGAGATTTTTGAGCGAAGGAGTGAAAGAGAGAACAACTTGTAATTTTGTACCAAGATTGTAAAGAGTACAACCAATTTGCAACAAATTTTTCCCGAGTTAAGACAATGACAACGCAAAAATTCGTAGCACCCAAACAGTTCACACGAAGGACCATAAGTGTCAATACATCGATGGAGGAAACAACCGGGGTGGTTGATGCGGAAAGGAATTGGGTTGGATTCTTAGGTAGGATGGTTTGGGAACCTACAAAACCACAAAGATGATAGAATGGGCTCTTGAATCCTATAATCGAAGAAACAAGATTTAGAACCATGGTGGAGTCATCGTTATGTTTTGCCAATTTTTCCACATGGATGAGAAAAAATATGCGATTGAGTGTTATATTAGGCTCAACTATCACCATAGTCGGGGTGGTCTTGACTGATGATCTAAATGATGTAAAAAATGAAGATAACTCAATGGTTGGCATCATTAATTAGTTACCAAAAATAATTATCTATTAGTAATGAGTAAGTGTCCTTTAACACGATTCATTATTATCCATAAATACAAAATTATGTTAGTATTTAATTTTCAATCATTGAATCTGAATTCAACCCTTCTCTTTGTTTGATATTGTTATCACTGATTTTTTAATCGTTTATAAAACATGAGTTCAATATTAAATCCATAACACTATATGTTGGGGAGTTTATCCTTGCTAGGAATTGTGCTTGAATATGTCTTCAAACATGAAAATACATGTCAAAAAAAAAGAAACAAGATTAGGGCAAGTTCAAGTATGAATGTGTTTATCTTCTCAATAAAATTTTAGAGAATCCTAGTTTGTCTCTAGTGATTTGAAAAGTATCATTTGTTGACCCACTCATTTCTATATAGCCTTATTCTTGTAATTGAATAAATTATAGAATGTGATATACCAATGGTATGTTGTCTCTCCCATTTAAACTCTCGGGTCAACTAGCCCAGTTAGTTTATAAGAGATGATATTATTGTTGATCAGAAATAAGTTTGTGTTTTGAAAAAAACTTACAACTTGTTATCCTTTAAATACAATAATTCCAATGTATTTCAGAAAGTTTATCATGACAATTTTGGGGAAATTGATCACCTTGGTACTTGGTAATGTCCACCAGCTCTTTACATGCATATATGGAGAAGAATGTAGACATGGATTGAGTGAATTGAAAACATGTTTTTATTCTCTCATCATTCTATTTATGGACTTTCAAATCTAAATATACATGATCATATTTGATTTTGATGCACAATGTCGTATTCAAATTGAGCCTTGATCTAATGAAAATTAATTAGAATTTGGATTACTGACAGGGGAATAAAATATTCATGACTTACGAAAATTCTTATTTTATGTACTTTAAAGTTTGTTCAAGGAAACAACCTTTAAATCAGAACTAGCCAAGTAAGGTTGCCCTTTCAGGACTATTCAAAGGGTTGAACTTTTAATAAGGACCAAATATTGTTATCAATTAGAATAATGTGTAACTAAAGGTGTAGATTAGATCATTTCCTTTGTAAAATCAATTAAATTACGAATGATTGTTTATTCTTTTTTAAGAGAAATAGGTCGATTAAACCCTACCATTCTTAAATATAAAATTTTGAGTTTTCCTCTATTCAATTGATACAAGCAAGAGACTAGGTATTCTCAATTGTATATACACTATATACACATTTTGTATTACAAAAGAATATGTGATTTCATATTTATAGCACAAAGTGGTTCCATAATTGTTGAATATGCCAACTAATTTCCTAGATTCGGTGGATATGAGCAGATTTCATGGATCCTATTTTGTAGTGGTTTGTTCAACCAAATCTACCAATTTGGTATGTCCGCACTAATTTGGATAAACAGTTTTGTAACTAAATGAAGTTTGTTCTATATTGATGTAAGGTCATATAGAGGCATAATCGAATGAGAGGATATAGTGAAGTGGAGAAGAGTGAGTGGTCGAATGGTTGTTTATACCATTGGAAGCCTGAACTTGATGGTTGATGTATTCATATCCCTTGAACGATAATCAAAGACCGATTATCATTGCCCCATGGAAGTTTTCGTTACAAGAAGGGTTTTACCACGTAAATCTCTGTGTCATATTTTGTGTGTATGTGATTTCTATTGATCTTGTTTATTTCTCATCAGATTAATTGAATATTTGTTGATTCCGCATTTAACAAGTATAACAAGTGGTATCAAAGAAGAGTTGGAGGTCAAATTTGAGAAGTAGCAGTGTCGTTGAGGAGCAACAGTGCCATCGAGGAGCATCAGTTCCATCATTGCGCAGGTGCGTCGATTTCACATCGGCGTTGGGCTCCAGTCTACAGGGGAGTGTCGATTTCAACATCAGTGTGGGTCTAGCTTATTGCAGGGAGCGTCAATGTGGGTCTTGCCTATTGCAGGGAGCGTCGATGCTGGTATCGCCTCTTGAAGGGAGAGTTGATTTCATAGCTACACTTGCAAATTTTCTGCATTCAGAAAATGCCGATGGTCTCTCTTCTTAGGGGGTGCATCGATTGCACAGCTCTTATCTGGTGGGCTCAAGATTGAAATGGAGAAAAGTTAGAGTGAAAATTTTAAAATTTATAATTTCAATGGAAAGAACAGTTTTGAGATCTAGAAGGTCAAGATGCACGATCTGCTCGTGCAACAAGGAGTGGTGAAGGCGCTTTTGGGAAAATCAAAGAAACCCGTGACCATTTCAGATGAAGAGTGGGAAGAGATTGATGCGAGAGAACTAAGTGCCATACGTACATGTTTGGTTGATGATGTTCTGTTCAACATTGTTACGGAGAAGACAACAATCGGTTTGTGAACAAAGTTGAAAAACTTATATTTGACGAAATCCTTGACGAACATGATCTTCCTGAAAAGACAATTGTATAGTTTGCGCATGAAAGGTATGAAAATAGTTGATCAATTAAATACTTTTAATACTCTCTTCGTTCAGTTGACTAGCATGGGAGTGAAATTTGACTCTGAAGAGTCATGGGATCACTTTTTTACGTCTATTAGTTTTAGCACAACATAAAGTATTGAGTTTGATGTTATTGTTGGAGAATTACTATCTGAGGAAACAAGGAAGAAATCCAATTTAGAAACCTCTACATATGAGGCGATGGTGGTCAGAGGAAGACCTAAAGAAAGAGGATAGGGTCAGAGGGATTTCTCTTGGTAAAATTTGAAGGGAAAGAAGAGAAAGATTAAGTGTTGGTTTTGTGGCAAATCTGGTCACCTGAAGAAGGATTGTTGGAAGCGACAACAGGCCTCCAAAGAAAACCCTCCAAAAGAGTCGAAGGAAGAAAATGAAACCAAAATAGGTTCAGCAACAGGTTTAGGTATGGTTGATGAAGTTTTATCAATTAGTGTTGTTTCACGTTATGATCAACAATGGTTATTAGATTTAGGTGCTTCAAATCACACATGTATTCATAGACACTAGTTTATAACTTAACAGTCTATAGATGATGGAATAGTTTACATGGGAAATGATATTTCATGTAAAGTTGTGGGAATTGGTACCATTCGAATTAAGATGTTTGATGGATCTGTTAAGATACTAACATATGTGAGACATGTACCTGATCTTAGAAAGATCCTAATCTCTTTGGGAGTCTTAGATACTGGAGGATATAATTGTATTTTTCAAGGTGGAGTTATGAAAGTCTTCAAAGGAATCTTACTGGTCATGAAAGAAAAGAAGGTTGGAAACATGTTTTTGTTAGAAGGAATAATCGAGTCAGATCATGCGACAACTATATCTGAGAATGACAATGATTATGTTCGACTGTGGCATCAACGTTTGGGCCATATGAGCAAAAAAGGATTGAAAGTATTATCTGATCACAAGTTACTTCCTAGTCTAAAGTCTTTAAAGTTAGATTTATGCAAGCACTATATTTATGGAAAAAAAATAGGCAGAAATTTAAAACAGGAAGACACACCAGTGAAGGAATCCTTGATTATATCCATTATGATGTTTGGGGACCATCCCCTACTATTTCTTATGGAGGATCATCATACTTTGTTACTTTTATAGATGATTTCTCTAGGAAGGTTTGGATCTATATGTTGAAGATAAAGGCTGATGTATTTACTATTTTTAAGCAGTTTAGAGCTTTAGTGGAAAAGAGCACTGGTAGGTCCATTAAATGTTTAAGAACTGATAATGGTGGTGAATTTACGTCAATGGAATTTGAGAGCTATTGCAAGTAGTTTGGGATTGATATGCATAAAACCACAGCCTATACTCCTCAACAAAATAGAGTTGTTGAATGCATGAACAAGAATATTCTAGAGAGAGCAAGGAGTATGCTTAGTAACACCAACTTGCAGCATGAACTGTGGTCAGAAGCAATATCTACAGCTTTTTATCTGGTGAATCAATCACCATCAAGAACATTAGAGTGAAAGATTCCATAAGAGGTATGGACAGGTCACCTTTGTAATTATTCTAATCTTAAAGTTTTTGGTTGTGAAGCCTATGCTCTAATTTCGAAACATCAGTGTTCTAAATTAGATCCAAAATAAAAAAAGGCTTGTCTTTGTTGGATATGGTGATGGTATGAAGGGATACAAGTTGTGGGATCCTACTGCCCACAAGATCACCATTAACAGAGATGTAATATTTGATGAATCATCTCTCATTAAATCAGATGTAGATGTTCAAATGAAACATGCAGAAGTACCAAAGTATCAACAGATTCAGTTTGAAACCCGCTCAACTACAGACGAAAGTGATACTGAACAAGTTTCTGAAGATGTTCATGAAGAGGTTCCTGTAGTGGAAAGCATGGATGTTGATGACAGTCAACAGAATATGGATGAGCCACAAACTTCCCTAAGGATGTCTATGCGGGTCAGAAATCCTCCAAGAAGGTATGATGATTTTGTTTCATCATTTTCTTTAAGTACTAATGATGATGAACCTTCATGCTATCAGGAAGCTGTGAAGGGTTATAACAGTGATAAATGGAAAGAATCAATGAAGGATGAAATGAATTCTTTAGAGAGGAATGCTACATGGGACCTGGAAGAACTTCCAAGAGACAGGAAAACAGTAGGTTGCAAGTGGTTCTACAAGTTGAAGAAGGGTGTTGATGATAAGGTAGAGAGGTACAAAGCAAGGCTGGTTGCAAAAGGATATTCTCATAAAGAAGGTATTGACTTTCATGAGATTTTTTCACCAGTTGTTAAAATTGTTTCAATTTGAATTGTGTTAGCATTAGTTGCATTACTTGATTTGGAGTTGGAGCAACTAGATGTTAAAACAACTTTCTTACATGGAGATTTGGATGAAAAAATTTACATGGAACAACCTGAAGGGTTTGTTCAGAATCGCAGCAAGAAATTTATTTGCACGCTCAAGAAATCATTGTATGGTCTGAGGCAGTTGCCCAGACAATGGTACAAGAAATTTGACTCTTTCACGATGAGACAGAATTATACAAGGAGTGAGTATGATCATTGTGTTTACTTTAAGAAATTGAATAATGGCATATTCATTATCTTAGTATTGTATGTTAATGATATTCTTTTAGCAAGCAAAATCATAACTGAGATCAACAGGTTAAAGGCTCAAATGGATAGGACTTTTGATATGAAATATCTAGGAGAATAAAAACATATTTTGGGCATGGAGATATTCAGAGACAGGAGGAATGGTAAGATTTGGTTGTCACAACAAAAGTATGTTGAGAAAATAATTTTGAGGTTTGGTATGAACAATGTGAAACCAATTTTAGTCCCTTTCACTTCCCATTTTAATCTTTCTTCAATTTTATGTCCTAGTACAAAATAAGAAAAGGAACATATGTCTCGAATACCATATGCTAATGCAGAAGGGAGTTTAATGTATGCAATGGTTAGTACAAGGCCAGACAATTCACATGCAGTTGGGTTGTCAACAGATATATGGAAAATCTACATAAGGAGCACTGGGCAACAGTGAAATAGGTGCTTCAACATTTGAGGGGCACAAGTGATTAGTGTATCACCTATAATGGTGGTTGTGAGTTAGTTTGTGGATATGTTGATTCTGATTTTGTAGTTGATTTGGACAAGATGAGGTCAACTTCAGGATATGTCTTTACTCTTGCAGGTGGACCTATTAGTTGGATGTCAAAGCTACAAAACATTGTTTCTTTATCCACTACATAAGCATAATACATAGTTTCTTCGCATGCTTGCAAAGAGGCAGTTTGATTAAAAGGTTTGTTTGGTGAGTTTGGAAGGATGCATGACAAAATAAAGCTACTTTGTGATAGTCAAAGTGTTATTCACTTGGCTAAAAATCCAGCCTTCCACAGTAAAACTAAACATATTCCTATTAAGTACCATTTTGTAAGACAGGTCATTGATGAAGGTGGAGTTTTCCTTGAAAAGGTTCATACAAAAGAGAACTACGCAAACATGTTCACAAAACTAGTACTTTTAGAGAAGCTACAATGGTGCTTGGCTTCTCTTCTCTTGCAGAAGAGGTGATGAATAAATTGGGCATGATAGATCAGGTAAATTGTTTTCAAGGTGGACATTGTTGAATATGCCAACTAATTTCCTAGATTCAGTGGATATGAGCAGATTTCATGGATCCTATTTTGTAGTGGTTTGTTCAACCAAATCTACCAATTTGGTATGTACGCGCTAATTTGGATAAAAAATTTTGTAACTAAATGAAGTTTGTTCTATATTGATGTAAGCTCATATCGAGGCATAATCGAATGAGAGGATATGGTGAAGTGGAGAAGAGTGAGTGGTCGAATGGTTGTTTGTACCATTGGAATCCTGAACTTGATGGCTGATGTATTCATCTCCCTTGAACAATAATCAAAGATTGATTATCATTGCCCCGTGGAGGTTTCCCTTACAAGAAGGGTTTTACCACATAAATATTTGTGTCATATTTTGTGTGTATGTGATTTATATTGATCTTATTTATTTCTCATCAGATTAATTGAATATTTGTTGATTCTGTATTTAACAAGTATAACAATAATTAGACATTGGGAATAAAGCTTATCCTATAGATAAAAGGAATCTTGATGATAAGATTTTGATTTAAAGCTAACTTCGACAAGTATTCTAAAATACCTTAAATAATTGAATCAAGTATGCCTTGAAATATTTTGGTTCTTTTTAATGCACTTAAAAGTTTGCCAGTTGCTATCCAATTCTCTAAGGGCCCGATGACTATTTTTTCTCCAGATTCCTCATTGTTAGATTCCTTTATCCTTAATTTTTAGGTAATTTTACAACCCTAGGGAGGTGGAAATAGCAATGTCTTTCTTTTGTGTCTTTACTAAGTGTAAAAATCATAAAAATAGTCAAAGTTGTAAACCACCCTACTTTTCTAGCTTTTATTATTTTGTTTAATAAATACAGAGTTAAGATAAATCCATGGTAGTCTTATGTAATAGTTTTTATATTCTTAACATAAAATACATCTTGATATGTGCTTCTTAGGAGCTATGAATCTCTTTAAAGTTTTATTGGCCGGAGGAAAGTGAACAATTCTTGAAAGTGGCCTAAACATTTTTTACTTGCATATTCAGTTACTTATAAGAGAAGATAAATATTGCAACAATATTTTGTATTTTTATTTATGGGGTTGTTATATATGGTATCAAAGCCAAGGTTACAACACTAGGGACTGCATGGGATCAATAATGAAAATGAAGTGGAGAATTGTTACATGAACTTGCACTTCATAGTTCTTTATTAGAAGTTTTGAACTTTTACATGACAGGTTTGGAAAATTTTAATGTTAGTGACCTTGAGTTGATAACATCAAAATATTGATCTCTGACCTTGTTAAAGATAAGTGAATGTGATATTCTGGATTTAAGAAATGTATTCAAGAAAGAAACTATGTTGGAAGAGTTTAACGGTGGGTCATTTTGTAGCAATGAAGAGCATGTTGTAGAACCAAATATTTATGAAATGATAAAATTCCCCACAAAGTTGATGTCATTGTTGGGACTAAATTACAGGATTGATTACCATCTATATTTCCACGAGCATATTCACTAAAGAAATTGTATTTGCAGTATACACTTTTGAGCACAAAAAAACTATTTCTAGCTGTTACAATCATGCACTAAAATTGAAGTTCTTTAGGCAAGTTCCTGATTTTAAATTATGGAAGCTATGTTTATTTCACTTTTATGATATCCATAATATTGAGAATGCAGTGCAATAAGAAATTAAGAACAATTGAAATATTTTAGTTACATGAACATATCAGTGTCAACACACATGTGAAGAATTTTATTGTAGTTAGATAGTGTAGCTTGTATGTGTTCTTTTGAAGACTTGTTCAAGGACTTGTTATGCACACCTAAACCACAAGCACAAAAAATAGAGATAGATATATTTTCAATGTGTATACATGCATACTCAAGCAACCATGGTCCATGGGAGTATGACGACCAAATCCAGTTTTCCTTTTGTAGTGGACCTCCTAGAACTTGAACTTGCAGGGAAAGTTGTATGGGATGCCTAACCTACCATGGAGTTTCTTAAATGGTTAATAACATGTTGGCGTTACAATCTCCCTTATATCAAAATATATCTAGCATGTGGCTCCACTCCTTCACCATATAGATACAAGCACATGATTACCATTGTGCTTTAAATCTATTACCACAAAGGGGAAAGACAATGTAGTGTTGGGATTATAAGTATGAAACCTCCCTTATTTTAGTTGGATTTCAATTACCCTAGCATGTTACCAACACATATATTGGAATCAAATATCATATGCATTTACTTATAAATTCAATTGAGTTCAAATATATATTCTAGTTTAAAAAATACACTATGAATATGCTAGATGAGGAAAGTTACCCTTGCAACACTTTAACATTAATGGTGATCTAGATCTCCGATTATTTCAAGAATTGGATGTTTTGTTCATGTTCAAGACTGAAATTCATTTCTAAATTTCTTCAGCAGGATAAAATGTCTAGTGAGCCTTCCCGTTGCAAGAAATTATGAGAAATTCTAATATAAATTGACTTCTAAAGGATGCTAGTAATGAGTTCTCATGATGTCTATGACAACTAGTCTATGGGTGCTAACAACTTGTTTGTTCTTGTGGTTGTATGCAGTATTTCATCTAGTAGGTCATATTGTGATGCATTAACACTTCAATACAACATGACTAAGATGTATATTCTTTGAATATTCTTTCAAATTTATGGGATGCACTTATCCTGAAATTCAATTTATGCATAAGTCAAGGTGATGGATACAAGAAGTTATGAATATAATGGTTTGAATCTATACCTACTTATTTTTTCTATGAAGATTCATGGTCTAACGTAGTGCTCTGCGTTTTTTGGAGGGTGATGTGATCCTTTAAATGGAAGAAATTGTCAGAGATACATTGTATATTTTTGATGAATCTTGTGCAAAGAAAGTTTAGAAAAAAAAAAGGGGGGGGGGGATTCCCCTTCAGTTGATTCATCTTCTGGACTAATTCCCTTTCAAGAGAATGACATTTCTATGAATTTAGAAAATCAAAAGACTTAGAGATATGTTGAAGGCTTAGAAATGAAGAAGTGAAGAAATATTTTCATGGAAATCAATCCATGAAAATATATTCAATCCAAGCATATGGAAGAAGTGAAGAAATGATTGTATGGTGCAAAAGAATGATTGATGCAAAAGCATATTTTCCAAAGAAAGACAACTTGAAACAAGATTTTTATCAGAAAATTCAATCTTGTCCTCCATACCCTCAAAAGGATTCTAGGTTTTCCCCAACTTCAACTTTCTCCAACAAAGGAAAAAATCCCAAAATGACACCATTCAACATTTCAGGATGAGAACTATGGAATGATGTATGCTCAAGGAACTTTAGTTCAACAAAAATTCAAACAGGTATTTGGAGAGTACGAACAACATTTCTATCTCTCCTGAATCAAAGTTATATATTCCATATGTGTTCTGGTTTTTGAAGCGTTTTACATCAATGAATTAACAAATTATTCCTTTTTGGAATGAATTTAGCAGAGAATAATCCAACAAAAGAGGAATTGTTACCTACTTCTAAAATAGGTGTTTGTTTGTGGCAGTGATTTAGAAGCAGGTTTAGGCTTCTATCATCAAAATATTATGATTGTGTTCAGTGGTTTATGCAAGAATGATCTTTCATTAGGCCATTATGCTTGTGTGTTACCATGTTGTATTATCCATGGATCAATTATATTTGAAATATGTGGGAGTGTAGCAGAAAATATCAAACTTCCATACATGAACAAAGTTATGGTTGCTCTAAATGAGTGTGAAACATTGAAGTCAATGACAATTGTGGAGAGTTGAATCCAGTATCTACCTAGTGGCATGTTGTTGTGGATCCAGATGCAGTAGTTGCAGTAAAGAGGTAGTGAATTATTGAAATTGCATCATGGTTTAATCCACGCATTCATGCAATAGTTTCACAAGTGGTCGGTGATGAGGCCTCTATTTCTCCTAGTGTTGAAATGCATACTAATATACATTTGGATACAAAATGGGTAGTAGATGGTACTGAAATACTGGTTGTTGTTGGGTTTTTTGTAAATATTTCAATGAAAGAATTATATGCTTGAATACTTATGGTTGTTTGGTTGATTGAAAGATCAAATTGTAGGTAGGATAGTATTGGATATGATGATGGGTGTAAGTTCATAATGAAGAATGTATGCTACCACATGCAAGATCCAAACATTATGAGAAAAATCTCATACTTGGGAAATTTGAATTTTTATATGAAAACATATTTGAAATTAATAAGTGGAATTTGATGTCTGTATGAAACAAATTGAAATTTCTATGAGGCTATCTCATGGTAACTATATGTATATGATATAGGTGAGATGAAAAATCTATCCTTAAAGGACAGATGATGGTTGTTGAACTAGAAAGCACGGAGACAAATGCCACTTTATACTGGAACCCCATGACATGTCTTGATCGTTGTTGAGATGTGTTATGCTATGTTAGAGAAAGCCATAAGGATGCCTTGGTTGTAAGACACTATAAGTCTCTACACTCTTCATCATAGATGATTTTAGGGGTTAAATTTCACCAATGGGATAATTTTCCATGGTTTTTCCGAAAAACATATTTTCCAATTTTCTTTTTTTCTAAAAACAATTCGCCCAAATTCCATAGAATACAATTATTTTACCTTTAAAATCGTAAATTTTTTATAGTAACTATATAAAATCCTTAGAAATTTGAATATTTTTACAAAACTATCACCAAACATTTTACATTTTTCATATTAAGGACTAGTAAGATTATCCCATGTTTCTACATTTTAATAAAAAAATCCATCCTTAAAATTATCCATACTCTTCATGTGTAAGGAATCCTTGGCAAATGATGGATCACCCAAGGGACTATGTAGCAGATAAGGGGAATATTGAGCTTGGATGGTGAGTGTCTGGAAGGAAGAGGAGAATGGACTAATTCATGTGACATGCTAGCTAGGATCATGAGTGCATTGGGTGCATCTCAGAAAACAATGAGTTGATTTCTATTTGTGGCAGCCATATGGATCAAATACAAATTCATATAGATAGGTATTGAACTTTATCTTGTGATATGAATACATATGCTTTAGTTATGAACTTGATATTGACAAATTGGAATTCATGTTGATGAAATACTTAATGATTAGAATTTGTTATGATATGTATACTTACGTTGATGAATTTTGTAGACATATGCTGGAATGTTAAAGATTGGAGATGTACAAAGACAATGAAGAGAATGACAATGCAGGTACAACTAAAGAATTAATATATAAACATTGTTGCAATAATAGGACATCAAGGATAGTGTTATTTCAAGGGGGAGGGGATGTAACATTCTGGTTATACTCTCTTAAATATTGTAAGTATTTTACTTTTGCAGTTAATGGAAAATGACCAAGGTTGGTTGAGCTTGAGCGGCTATAGAGGCTATGATACCACAATAGGGGAAAGGTGAGGGGTTCTAAGGGGATTTTATGCCTAAAAACACCTACCTTATGATACCTTGAACCATCACCCATTTCAAATTTGAATTTCAAAACAAAAAAGAGTTAAGAGGAGTGGATGGAACAAATTCCTTAATCTAAAACACTAGTTCCTAAGATATACCAAGGTGTCCCCCTACATTCTTGGAACTAGGAAAATAAGTTGAGTTTGAATTCTCTTTCCGTTATGCATGAGGAAAATTAGAATTGGGAGAGAGGAGCATTAGAAAAAAGGTGGAAAATTTTTTTTAGGGGTTAGAAAACAAAAAAAATAGATCCAATCCCATGATAGACACAACAAGCCATGACTTGAAGCTTGTAGGATGAAGGAAAAGCCAAGAAACCATGGAGAATTTTGTTGAAGCTTGAGATAAAATCCCAGACCATTCTATGCACATTCTAAAAAGCATAAAAAAGGAGTATTATATGAGCTACTGTACAACAGAGAAGGAGGTGCTCCTTGTGTTGTGTGGGGCAGGTAATGTGGGTGCTTTAGTCATTCTTTGTCCTCAAGAAGCTAGCAGTAAAATCATTGGTTTGAACCTATAGAAGAGTGTGAATTTGAGTGATTTTATCCTATTTCACCCTTATGGTATCATAGCCTAGCTAGGGGGTGATTTTTTCTACAAATTACCCATGGTTGGGTGGAAATCGTTGGCTTAGCTAGTTGTTCTACAATTTTTCAATAGATAAGTTAAAACTTGGTTCTAGTTTATAAATTTTGTTTTATGAAATTTTTTTCCTGGTTTCCAAGAATGTTTCTATTTTATAGTTGGTTGAATTAAAATTATAAATAATTGTAATTGTGGAGTGATAAAATATGGACTCTCATTATTATTGTAGGTAGTAATTCATTTCTTTTTATCCCTATAAAATTATGTTTATAACCTGGTTCACAAGAAAATCAAATTTCGGGCTATGGTTTTTTTTTTGTATATAGAATAGATAAAATTTTCCAAATTGTTTTGTTTATCCTAAATAGATAAAATTTTCCAAATTATTCCATTTATCATTTCTACGAAATTTATGTTTGAGAATTGTAGTAATTTCATAGCAAGCATACTTGCTTGTAATATTTTAGCATAACCACATAACAAGTTGTAAAGGGGTCATCCCATGTGGCCATCGGTAGAGAAACATTTTGAGATCTAAGAAGGAAGAAAACTTGGTTAAAATTCATAATGTTTTATTTTAACTTCTTGCCTAGAAATATCGTTCACGAGAAATATGTTTTAAATATGGAACACTATTTGTTTGGGAGTTTATCCTTGTTAGGAACTGCGCTTGAATGTGTATTCAAACATGAAACTGTATGTAAAAAATTAATAAACAATATCAGGGTAAGTTCGAGTATGAATATGTTTCTCTTTAATTAAATTTTAGAGAATCCTAATGATATGAAAAGTAGCATTTGTTGACCTACTCATCTCTAGATAGTCTTATTCGTGTAACTGAATAATTTATAGAATGTGATATATCATTGGTATCTTGTCTCTCTCATTTAAACTCTTAGGTCAACTAGTCGAGTTAGTTTATAATTGTTGATATTATTGTTGATCATAAATATCAATACGTTTGTTTTATTTACTATCTTTGATCAAACCTGCAACTTATTATCCTTTAAATATAATAAGTCCAATGTATTGGAGCAAGTTTATCATGACAAGTTTGGGGAAAATGGCCACCTTGATACTTTGTAATGTTCACCATCTCTTTGTAATGGCCACCTTGATATGGTGAAGAATTTAGAGATGGCTTGACTGAATTGAAAACTTGTCTTTGATCTCTCATCATTCTCTTTATGGAATGTCAAAGTTAAATATAAATGATCGTATTTGATTTTGATGCACGATGTTTTATTAAATTGAGCCTTTATCTAATCACACATAATTAGAATTTTGATTGTTGATTGTGAATAAAATATTCATGACTTATGAAAATTCTTATTTTATGTACTTTAATGTTTGTTCAAGGAATGGACCTTTAAATCAGAACTAGCCAAGTAAGGCCACCCTTTCAATTATTTGAAGGGTTGACCTTCTAATAAGGATCAAATTTTGTTATCAATCAGAATTATGTGTAACTTAAGGTGGGGATTCAATCATTTCCTTTGGAAAATCAATTAAATTGTGAATGTTTGTTTATTCTCTTTTAAGAGAAATAGGTTAATGATACCTTATCATTCTTAAATAGAAAATTCTGATTTTTTCTCTATTCAATTAATATGAGCGTATAATTGAAGGTGGGATAAAGAAGATGCAAGAGAAAGAGACTGAGTATTATCAACTGTACATACATTGTATACACATTTTGTATTACACAAGAATATTTGAGTTCATATTTATAGCACAAAGTGGTTCCATAATTAGACATTGGGAATAAATCTGATGCTTCAAATAAAAAGACTCTTGAAGACAAGATTTTTATTTAAATCTAATCTTCAATAAGTATTCTAAGCTATGTTAAATAATTGAATCAAGTATTCCTTAAAATCTTTTGGTTCCTTTTTTCAAGAACTTGAAGTACATCTTCCTAATGCACTTAAAAGTTTTTCAATTTCTATCCAATTCTCCAAGAGTTTGATGACTAGCAAGCTTTTTTTCTCCACATTCCCCATTATTTCATTCATTTCTTCTTTATGTTGAGGTGCATTCTACAACCCAAGGAGGTGGAAATAGGAGTGTGTTTATTTATTTTTCTTTATTAAGTGTAAAAATGATAAGAAGACTCAGATGTGCAAACCACCTTGCATTGCATTTCCACATTTTACTATTTTGTTTAATAAATACAGAGTTAAGATAGATCTATGGGAGTGTTATGCAATATTTTTTATATTCTTAACATAAAATACATCTTGATATGTGTTGCTAAGGAGCTATGAATATCTTTAAAGTTTTATTGGCAAGAGAAAATTGAATAGTTATTGAAAGTGGCCTAAAACAATTTACTCACATATTCAATTACTTACATCAAATTGTAAGAGAAGATAAATATTGCAACAATATTTTTTATTTTAATTTATGGGGTTGTTGCGGATGGTATCAAATCCAAGGTTACAACTATTGTGGTGAAAATCTCATGAGTGGATGGTAATATCTCCCTAGGATCTTCCTATTGATCCTAGATAGAAATAGGGATAGACTTCAATGGATTTCCTTTAGATTCAAGCAATTGGATTCATAATTAAACTAAGAAGTGGTAGGAGTAAAATACATTTTCATGAAGGTTGTCTTTCATATATCATGGTTGTTTTGGTCCTAAATTTCCATATATGTAAATGATTCTTTCTCCTCATGCTTAATATTTTCCTTTTTTATATATATCCTTGGAAGAGGTTTGGGAGAGGTTCTAGATATTCTAGATACCAGTGGAGACTCGAATGATGTGAGTTCCAAGGCTCATTCT
The DNA here is from genome assembly GCA_009831015.1 of Picea engelmannii. NCBI lineage: Eukaryota > Viridiplantae > Streptophyta > Pinopsida > Pinales > Pinaceae > Picea > Picea engelmannii. The sequence goes on from ML791950.1 coordinate 191,992, forward strand.
ATGAAGAACCAAATCATCCCTCACTTACCTCTTCAAATCCACAAATATAGAAGGTTACACAAGGTGTCACGGGTTGCATTATAGATGATCCATGACATGTCGCTTGTTTTTCATGCATGAAAAGAGACAGCCTACAAAAATGTCCTAAATATTAATCTAGAGTTGTGTTTTGGATTTAATCTTCTACTGTGTTCCTCTCTGACCCTGTAGGGTGGAAATTAAGGATATAATAATTTCTCCTGAATGTGTGATATCAAGAAAGGAATGGATGGCTGAAACATATTACAATAAAATAGTATCCATGTGAGGTAGCGTGAGGAGAGAGAAAAGAGGTTTGATGGTCAAAGAGTACCCACAATCAAACACCAAGGATAAAAGAATATATAGACCATTCCCGAGGTAGGCATACTCATAATTTGAAGAGTATCAAAGCATGTCCACCAAAAAATACATTGCAAGTCCATGACATGAAATGCAAGACCATGGCCATGAAATAATACATAGTGGATGTCATCAATAAGATCGTAGCCACGAGAAAATACAATGTTGATCTATGTCACATCATATATATCAGGAAGAAAATGGGAATTGAGGAGAATTCCCTTGAAGTCTTCAAAGTACCCATAGAAAAGTGATATACTCTATCGCAACTTGGGAGGGGATGTTGTAAATAAAGTTGGTGGCCCCAAATCCAAGGTATTCCTCTCAAACCCTGATGGTATGAATCTACAACAAGTGAATAGATGAATCGATGTCTAGCATGGTAGAAACTGTCTGACTACCTGTCATTGAGGTACACCGTTAACAAACACGAGGGAAAACACCAATGATGAATATTCACCCCAAGGTACCTAGTACAATATAGCAAGTTTGAATATAGGATATGATGTCAAACACTCATATAATCAATCAATCAAGAGTCAATTATGAAAACCCATTTTCGATTGAGAGGAGGATTTCCACTGAGGATTGCAAGCTCCAAGGTACTAGCTAGTTTCTAAATACCTCTCCTAGATAATGTATTGAACTCGGTAGGAATGGATCCATAGAAGGAGAGCCTGACTATATCCCCCATTAATAGACATGAAAAATATACTGAGAGATGTTGTGAAGATATGGAATCACTAAGTATAACTGACACAGGGATGACCGACTTGGAAATTAAACAAAATAGCATATGGTCTACCAGGCTTAAAATTCCCTTGAACATATAACCCAACATAATGGTGACTTGATAACTAGACTCAAGAGTTGGGTGAATATAGTGCAACAACACAAGAGGCATTGAAG
>ML791950.1:195307-216198 GCA_009831015.1 Picea engelmannii
ATTAATGGGTATCACCAACAAAGGGTACATTAGACCCTGCATTGTATCTAAGGTCTGGGGTACAAAATGCAAGTTGATCAATTGTCACTATTTTTCCTTGATGAGGGAAGCATAAGACCCTAAATATTGACAAGACAACTACAGTCATCTAGTAGAACCATGTGCACTCGAGTAACAAATTGTAATCAAGAGGTGCATCGACGACCTCCATAGAAACAAAGACAATCTTACCACCTAACTCAATGGGTAAGGTGGTGATTATCCCATGGGGATGGAACATATGTCCATCGAATTATTTCAAAAATGTTGCAGATGTATCAAGATTTGGAGATCCAAGGGCATTTCAACAGGACATAGACATAATACAAGTAGAGGCTACTTCATCAATCATGGTGTGAAGGATATTTGTCCCCATCATTCTCATTTTGATATGGAAATCGATTTGATGGGAGAGCCTATGATGAACCAGATAAAAATCAAAGGTTATCAAACTCAAGTCTGAGGGATCCACCCCACCTATGGAAGACAACAAGTATTTCTTCTATGTTGGGAAACTTTGGAGGACTTCGAGTGCGGAAATGGCACATGGTGCCTGGGCCAAGTCTTCCACAATATTGTAGTTGTGGGTGGCCTGTGTGTTCGGGTTATGTGTCATTCATAGAAGAACACCCTTCAGGGGATGAAGTGATGTGTCAAAGTATATCTTCTAAATATGAAGAGGGTTACCATGATGGGAAGAAGATGTTGATTCATGAACAATGAGAGTAGGCTCATAATTGTTGTAGTTCTTGGCTTGAGTCTACAAGCTAATTGTTTGGTCACACATGAAAGTTGTGGCATTCGAGGAAGACCCCTCATGGTGAGGGGTACCTTCCATTCCCCCTTGTGGAAGGGAAGGATTTGTTGTAACCATGTGTTGAGGTTGAGGGTGAAAAGGATGAGTTAGGAAAGTGGGATACTGGGGGGGCCTTTGTTGAGACAAATACTAATGGAACTCTTTCTTCCTGGGATTTTGATGATGTAGTGTGGTCCTCCCCAAAAATCATGCAGGGGAACTGACTCTTTTTCTTCTCTTTCATGCCCCCCATTGATAGGTTTGGGTGGGATCGATCCCTTCCTCGGTGTTGGAATTTTTCTTTTTATTCCTCTTCTTTTTTCCTTCAGGTTTTTGAGGTTTCATCAGTTGCATGGATTGCACTAAATTCACCTTGGAGGTTTGAGTGGGGATTATTTTATTTTGAGAATTATAAGTAGAATCTTATGGGTATGATGAAATATACAAGTGAGACATCTGATTAGCTAATTGGCCCACATATGAATGAGAAACTAAACCCACCACATCATCGGCGTGGGGTCCTAGTTTTGTATTTTTCGGATCTATCAATGGCATAGGAACATGCAGGATAATGTCATACAAATTTCCTGACTAAGAGTAAATCAAATCCAAGTGTTGGGAATTCATGATGACTTTCTCCTCGGTAGCCACCCTAACCATTGCTACATCCTTAGAAATGGGTTGTGAGAGGGACTTTGTAAACCAATCCATTAATATTTTTTCTAGAATCTAGGTCTTGATCATCCTATGTCTTCACCTTCACTCATGAATATGATAAAAAAATGTGAGTGGAAGTATCTTTTCACACAGATTTCAAGAGCTATGTTCTAATATCATATTGTATGGGAAATTGGTAATATGTTAGAAACGCCATTTCCAAGTCATTAAAATTTTTAAAGGAAGTGCCTTCTAAATCAATATACCAATTGGTGGCACTTTTGGTCAAGGATCTTTGGAAAAGACACAACCTCACACTATCATCCATCAAATAATTGGATGAGCACCACAACTGATATGTCATGATGTGCATGGAGGGGTATTCTCCCAACTTTCCATTGAATTTTGGCGTGTCTAATGGAAATTTAGCAGGCATGACTAGCCATGAAGGGCTATGGGAAATAAGGTCATTTTTCAAATATGACGAGTCGGGTAATTATAACATTGTGTTGAGGGTTCTGAGATCCATTTAACCAACAACATGAAACAAACCCGCTTAAGAGGCCCAATTAGACTTGTAAGCATTTGATGAGTGGTAAGGTTCTCCAAATTTGTGATCTGACTGGAATTATCGATGGGATTTAATCGTGACTGATAGATATGTATTTTCTGTGAAATTTTTCCTCATGCTATGCAATTCTCTTTTTGGTTATTTTTCTAACATTTGTAACAAAATAAAGATAGAGCTTAAACTAAATGGTAGAGGGAAGTTAATATGTGTTGGAGAAAGTTGGGTTCTTAGGATAACCTTTATACCTTAGCTTGCAAGCAAAGAAGACGTAAACTACTTCAAACTAGAAATAATACCATTGTGATTTGTAGACATTCAACATCGTCTGAGATAACGGTTACATAAAGAAAATATATACGTGACCATAAGTTAGTGCAGGAAAATTAATTTTCAATGCTCTATTACCAATCACCTGTTAACACAATCGATTTATATTCATCAACTAGAATAAAAGAACTGTTGCAGCATTATAAGATAAATTAAATAAAAAATACAACAAATCTTACTCAATAAAACAACAAATATTGAATTCGAAGACAGAGATAATCCCCCTCGGTCCAATCACATTTATGCCTTAGATGAAAGAAATGTCTTTGGTTCTAAACAAAACTTCTTAATTAAAATAACTTGCACAAAAATAATTCTCTTACAATATTCCAAAAAACATCTTTCTCTGCAAAACCATCAACCCGGATCTTAAGGTCGATTCTCTTATTTATAAAATAACTCTAAACTAAAAATAGCTACTAAGTTGTGTTAATTCAAGAAAATGACACGTGGAAGACTTTATCTCTGTTCTCTTTTGCTTCTCTTGAGATCATTTGGTCGTTTTACTGAAGTGGATTTTTCCTCTTGTATTCTTACAATCTGTAGAATGTATCTTCGCATGTATTTTCATATGGGAACCTATGTTGATCCATTGGAGCTGAGAGGACCTCCTTCATCTCAATTTCCCGTTCTTTGTATTTGATTAGTCTGACACTCAAGTGTTGTAAGGTTGTGAGATATTTAATCGAAGGCTCCATGAATTTCTTCATTTGACCTGGGATCATGCTTGAAACCTATGAAATCTTCATTTCGTACACCTGGTATTGCTCTACATGCCGCTTGACTATGTCACATAAATCGAAGAAATCCTTTGGTGAGCCAAACTCCGGAAAATCGATATTCCTCATTTCCTGATTGATTTTCTTCCAGCTTTTCTCACATTCTTCCCGTATTTCCTGCATTTTTTTCCGAGGTTCCTGGACCATTCTTACCCTGTGTTTGGTTGCCTTCCTTATTCAGACAATGCTACTGTCCATCAACACTCATACACCATGCTCTTATGTATCTCGTCCCTTCTACAATTCTCTGATGTAGTCTATCCATTCCAAGGCTTGATGTGCCTTCTCATACCATCATTGCATGTCTTTACATGTTGTCATCCCCATAAGGGTATCTTCTTAGAAGTCAACTATGCGAGCGATGAAGAGGTCTCTTTCCCTTGTGAATTGTGCATACATCTCTCAGAACTCACACTTTAAGAGTACCACCGCCTATGTGGAATTTTGATAATACTCCACTTGATGTCACAAATGGTCCAACTCTTTCTTCATGGCGGCTACCTCCATTTCATCCCTTTTTCCCTCTATAAAGTGGCATCGCTTATGGCCATCCCTTCTCTGATTAGCTCGGTCATCTTATCACTTTCTGTGTCAAATGGTATCTCCTTTTTGGTTATGAACATGGTGCTATCGAGCGTGATATTCCTTTTCTTGAATGTTCTTCTCATCATAGATTTATTTTTCGTGTCATAAGCACTTTCCTATATGTTGGCGAATTCGTCTACTAGTTCAGGAATCTATCGAAATCCCTAAGGCAGAGCATTACCTAGGATTCCAAGTCAGGTTCGCTTAGTTCCTTAGCAGGGTAATTTCCTATATGTTTCGGCGACTTGGCCTTCTGCTAATCCTCGTCGAATGACGAGGTCTTTATCCTAGATGGAGAAGTAGGAGAATGATCGATATTGGCTAAGAGCTCGGCCATTGGGATGTTGATTTCTGGCTGCCCCATTCCTTCTCCTTGTTCACTTGTTTCCAAGTCATTCTTAGAGGTTTCATTCCCAAGATTTGTTCCCAGTCGATTAAGAAACACACTGTCAAGAGTGTTTCTAGCCTCATGGTCGCCTTCCTGGGGAGTTGGGACCAAAACATCGAAAGTTGGATCAGATGTTTCCCCTGGTTCCTCCTCATATGTGATTGGTACAAGGGTTATGCACGAAGCTTTTGAACCTTCCTCATCATCATATATGGTGATTAAATCGATGAGGAAAGTAGGAATACCCATACCACTTGATGCTCATGGTGACCTTCACTGAGTTGTAGTAGTCACTGATGATCCTGCCTGTGGTGACATAGGGATGGTGTTTTCTTGGTCGACACTCTCTTTCGGTTGGATTGTATTTGATTTATTTAGTTCTACCTCCTCGTTTGTATCGGTCGAGGTAATTCTCAAAGGCCCTATCAAAGGAATAAGTGGGGTATCTTCCCCTAACATTTGTGTAGCTCTCTCGACTTCTTCTAATAACAATATCCCCCTTCTCTATGCCTAGGCCACTTCTACTACTCGGTTTTCTTCTCTTACCATAATGGATTCTTTAGCAGTGTTCTCTATAGTCTCAACTTGTTCATCCATGGTCATTTCTTTGAATTTGGTCATATTTGGGTTATCCCTTTTATAGATCACTTCCTCCCATTCTTGGGTGCCCTCGGTAAAGATCTCATCTTCGAAGCTATCATGAGAATATGGCCAACATGAGGACACCTGCAATGCATGCTAGAGTACCAGGCCTTTTGGATCATGCTTGCGAAAATAGCTTGTGGGGAACCGATATTCAAGCTAACTCAATCCCTCTTGTTTATCCTGTGTAGTGTCTTTTACCATGTAAAACCCAATATGAAAACCATAGGGTATGAAATACCTCTTCTTATCCTTTACCAAAGAGGCATTATAGCGTTGAAGAATGGTCTGGTAACAAATTTCTCCCAATATGAGACAGTCTGCGACATGAATGAGGAGTAGGTGTGGTGCACCAGTAGCCCTGAACGCTCTGATATAAGTGCTTGTTTCTTCAAAATACCAGTGGCCTACTTTGGAAATCGTATTTTTGGCTGTCGTCAAAAGCCTTGGGAATTATTTTCTAAATATAATGAAGTGTACTTGGGATATGAACTCATCACATGTCAAGGCTTAAAATGTTTTGTACCTATTTTCCCACAAAATGTTGAAATAAACATGCACAGGTAACTCAACAACATGCCAGCTTAAATTCATACCTGTGAAAATGTTTCTCGCATAGACTACGTGCAACAGGTAAGATGCCATGTAGAAAATTGATGTTTCTCCATCTTTTAGTGTATGGGACTGTAGGATGTTGATACTTAGCGGCTTGGAAATGACGGCTCCCCAATTAAAACTGCTCCCGGAGATTGCCACAGTATATGCTAAGGGTATCCACACCTCTGAAAAATTTGAGCAATCTTTTTCCCCATACAAGGGCAATATTAAAGCCATTAAATGCATATAAGGATCTCTGAGGTTCACTGTGATGTACCAACCATTGCTCTTGTTTCTGAACTTCTTATATTCTTTCCACCATGATGCCAATAATTTGTTGGTGTCATGAAACTCATAAAACCTAACCACAAATTATGTGTTCAGTCTCTCCTTTGGGTCTCTGAGTTTGTAGTATTTTTGTACCACTACTGGACGAAAGACACCAACACATTCACCATCCCCATTATTTACTGTGCATTTCATCACGTCTGTGTGGTCAATTATCCATCCTAGGGTTTCAATGCAGGGAAGAACTGCGGTTTGACATGCCACCATATGAAAGTATGATCTCCTAAGGTTCGGGAAAACCTGGTCATCCAATATCCTGACGTCCGAGTCGCTATGAGTTGTAAACTTCGGGTAATCTTCCTGATTTATTTTGTTGAAAAGATCCCCCAATCTGGGAGAAATACTTTAGATCCATTGCTCGTCTCTGTGTCCTCGAAATATGGAGGTTCGGTAAATTATTTCTTACTGGAAGTTCAGATAACTGAATCCTTCTTTGAAATGAAATCAAGTTCCCTTGCGGTCACTAGTGCCGACCTTTCGTTGATCTCCAATTATTTGATTTTGGGCGTCCTTGGTGAGCACCTGGTTGTCGGATTTTGCGGAGGAAATTTCCTGCACAGAATGAAATATTAAGATGGAAGGAAACTGAGACAAGTGTTATCTGAAGCAATAAAAAAATGTAAACAATAGAGATCATGCTTTCCTCTTCCTCATAGAAAATAACTTGGGCTTACTCCTAATTGAAGTGGCACAATGACCTGTTACCTCTTCTATGCACTCTCTTGCGCCTTCGTCTACTTGGGAGATCATTGTTTTGTGAATGAAATACTATGCTTGGGCACCAACTTCACATATTTAAAACATACCTACCGTGTCACATCAAGTCTTAAATTCAGGATTACAGATATGATTTATATAATCTATAATAGAATCCACATCATGCAGATGATTAAATGTAATGCAGGTTGGTTGCGTAGGAGCGTGTTACTTTTAGAGTTCATCAAGATTTATTTTTTTAAAGTTGATCGGAGCGTGACGTCGTGTTATCGGTTACGTGAAGTTCTTAATTGTATAAAAAATCAAAAACCTTGTCCTTCACTTAGCTAGAGGTGTCTCCTCAAATCACCCGAGCGTTCTTCGCACTTCAACATAACTAGTATGATCGGTATCAGACATAAGTAGGATCGTTAAATGGAAATCGCAAATCAACTAGGATTTTTGACATTGGTGGATGAAGATTCAATCTAAAACCAAAATTTGGTGTTCTAGCAATCAACCAGTAGTCAATGAGTGCATCGACGTCAACGAATTATCTTTGGCATTGTTTCTTTGGTGCCTCTAGGTAAAAGCTCTGATGTCGACCAGAAATTTTGTATAGTGTTGACGTGGAAGTATAGATATGACATGGGGGACATCAAAAGATGTGTGGATAATAACCGAGCAATACAGACTATTTACGCGGAAAAACACGTGGTGGTTGATTTGACCCCTTGGGCATGAGAACCGTTTCTTTTCGGTGTCAATGATTTTATTTTTGACATATGTTTCTGTGCCCTTTATCCCTCTCCGTCGATGTCGACGATATATCGACGATTGACGATTTTTTTTTCCTATGTTGATGGTTTATCGATGATTTGTAAGAAATGTTTTTGCAAGCTAGGATTGTCGATTGACGCGTGGCCCTTTATAAAAAAAAAATTAAGTTGTGTACAACTTAATCTAATGCCATGTTTACTTAGATAAAAAAATTCAAATTGTTCAACAAACTTCAGACCAAAATGAATGTGATCGATGATAAAAAAAAACAAATAGAAAAAACATTGATCCCTACACAACTGACTCCATTCAGAAAATGACAAAGTGGTACCTAAAAAGAAAAGAAAAATTCTCGAAGACTTTTAGGGTGAGTTGAGTTCTCAACAAATGGTGATTCTCTGGGAGAAAACATAATATTTTCTCCTTCCCTCATGCTTAGCCTGTGAAAATTGATTGAGAAACCATCTGGATTTATTCTATTTCTTTCCAACGGAACCCTTTCTGTGAATGTGTACATATGTTCTTAGGTTTGTGAATCCGGATCCGCCTGTGGGGTTTAGATTTTTCACCCCCTTCCTATTAACCGTAATCCATGTCCTTCATAGACAAGAGTCGGGTATGGCGTCCATTGGCGTGAGGCCATTTATCTATCATCCATTTATTATGGTGTTGTTCCACTACTAGTGAGTGTCCATATCCCCGATGGAGTCACCCCGACATCACAGACCTTACTCCACTGCGAGCGAGCGTCTATAGCCCCAACGAAGTTATCTGCATACCCTCCTAGACTTTACACTCTTTTTATGGATTATATTTTTCTAGCATAAATACCAAGAGTGAGTCAGAGAGGAGGATATATTTTTTTGACAAGGTGAAACTGTTAAGGTGGATCTTTCCCTGACTCTGTTCATTGGTACATGTGATTCTTTACAAATAGCCATCTTTCCATTTAGCTTTACCAAGAAACTAGGCATATATTTCATCACTTCCCCAGGTAGTATGTTTACAAAGATAAATATGATTTATTTTTTTTGAAAAATTGTGTCTGGCCAACGTCTCTCATTTTTCATGTAAGTGCAGGTCAGGAGCATAGTCTGCTTCACCGTATTCATTAAATTCAACCATTGATTTACTAAACACAACTTAATTAAAATAAAATAACAAGCAAAAGAAAGAGTGAAAAAGGAGTTCGAAAATGATCTTCCCAAAACCAACACACTCATCCTAATAAAAAAATGTATGCTGAAAAGAAACAAAAACTTCAAACAAAGCATCAAAATATTTTATTAATTTTTTTAGGAGAAGTATTGTTTTAAGGTCTGGTCATTCATCGGGAGGGTGTCGGATTCCCCCTCAGATTTTGCTACCGATATGTTCCTGCCCCGATCTTCTCAACTATCTGAAAAGGTTTGAGCGAGAGATTTTAGAACTTTGAGTGTTTTCCTTTGGGCTCGTTTCTTTATCCCACTTCAAGACTAGGTCTCCTACTTCGAAATTTTTTTATTTGGCCTTATGTTTGTCTAACCATATTTTAATTACTTGTTGATGAGCGGTGAACTTAACTTTATCCTTTTCCTTTTCTTCATCTAGCATGAGAAGGATATCAATCCTTTGTTGAATATTGGATGAGTGCTGACCTCTCGATGCCTGGGAAAGCTGTAAAGATGGAAGATACAATCCATTTGGGAGAATGGATTCTTGTCCATATACTAGAAAGTACAAAGAGTTTCATATGGTTTCTTTAGGCGTTACTATATCGTCCCATAGGGGCACATTATGAAGCAAATTATGTCAATTCCTCTGATTTTCCACAACTGTTTTTTTTTTCAATTCTCACCAGGTTTATATTAGATGACTCAGTTACCCCATTCCTTGTGGATAATAGTTTGCAAAATATCTTATTACGATCCCCTTATCAAGGGTGAATTCTTTCAAGAGCGTGAAAGAAAAGTAGGTAGCATTTTAAAAAACGAGAACGAAGGGAAATCCAAACCTTGTTATCAACTGTTGTTCTAAAAATTGGATTACTACCTTTTCATTAACGTGCGTGAGAGGGATAACCTCTGACCATCTCGTAAAATAAGCTGTGGTAGTCAAGATATATTTGTGTTTTTTCAAAGAATTGGGAGTAATTTATCCTATGACGTCTATTCCCCATTGTTCGAATGGTCTTAATATGGTCACTGTCTGGAGTGGAACGACTCCCTTCTTTTCTATACCAAGACTCAACTGGAAAGATTTACATTTCCTGGCATTTACATTTCCATCCCTTAATATTTTGTGAGTTGTGGTTTCTCCTGCAAAATGTCCACCTGATGGACCGTCATGGAGGTCTCTCAATACTTTTTTTGCATCATATTGTTCGAGACATCTAAGGAGCACTCCATCATAATTTACGTGAAAAAACATTGAATGTATGAGGTGATATTGAGCATATTTTAACCTAAGATCTCTCCTTTCTCTAGGGTTTAGTTTCTCTGGAAAAGTTCCATGATGTAGGAGATAAGACAAGTTTCCATACTAGGATTCCTTCCCAGGAGGTGCGTATAAGGCTTCAATGTACCATAATGGCAACTCATTTTCCCAACCGGAGTCTTCTGCATTAATCAGACCATGGGCCTCAGCGGCCAGTTTACACAACCCTTGACCCTTGAATATTTTGGCAGATTTTATGTCTAGATCAAATTCTTAGACGTTTTCCATCCAATTTCTTCGTCTTTCTCCCATCTCTTGTTGAGTGAACAAATATCGGACCGCTACATGAGGTACTATGAATTTAGTGTGATTCTTCAGGATATAGGATTTGAAATGTTTAATCACTTTATATAGTGCGTAAACCTATTTTTCTATAGAAGGATAGTTCAGTTCGACTCTTTGGAGGTTGGTGCTCATAAAGGATACTGGTGCTTCATTGTTTTCATCATCCTTCTGGGTAAGTACTGCAACCAAGGATTGGTCAGAAGCAAAGATATAAAGGAAAAAAAATTTGCTAAAATCAGGGCTTCGTAACAATGGTGCTTAGGAGATGGAAATTTTGATGTTATTGAAAGCACCTTTCTTCTCTTCACCCCATTTAAACTCTGCATATTTTTGAATCATTCTTTGTAAAGGTTTTGCAGTTTCAACGAAGTCAGGAGTAAATTTTATCACAAAATTGATTTTCCCAAAGAAAGATTGCATGGCCTTTTTATTGTGAGGCAAGGGGATTCGAGCTATCACTTTTATTCACTCGGTGTCGATTCTAATTCATTCTTGAGATATAATATGACCTAGTAGCTTCCCTTCCTCTACGTCAAAGATGGTTTTCTTAGGATTCAAATATATTCCATATTTCCTACACCTTTCGAAGATCTGAGTCAAATGTTGAATGTGGTCTTCCTTATTTTTTGAGTATACCGTTATGTCATCTAAATAGAATACCATACACTTGTTAATCAATCCCCAAAAACATACATCCAGGGCCCTCTAGAAGGTCTCACCTGCATTAATCAGCTTGAAGGGCATGCATTTATAAGAAAAGGTTCCCCACTTGGTTCAGAAGGTAGTTTTTAATCGATCATCTTCTGAAACTAGGACTCGGTTATATCCGGAGAAAACGTCTACGAGAGAAACAATTTCAGAGTCGGATATTGTATGTAAGAGTTGTTCCATGGGTGGGAATGGGTAGTTATCTTTTTCTGATGCTCTATTAAGGTTTTTGAAATCCACACACAAACATATCTTCCTAGACTTCTTTCTGACATGCACCAGATTGGATACCCATGTAGAGTGTCTTACCTGAAAGATAATATTAGAATCTAACAATTTATTCATCTCTTGATACATTAAAGGTTCCAGATATGGGTGGTACTTCCTAAGATTTTGTTGGAATGGTTTTATTCCATATTTCAACGGGATCATGTGTTGGATAATGCAAGTATCGTATGTTTTCACATCTCGGTAAGACCAAGCAAAGACATCTTGATATTCTTTAAAAAGTTTAAGATAAGATTTCATGTCTCTTTTGGACAAGGTCTTGCCTAAATTGACATTCTTGGGGTTCTCATAGGTGCCTAGGTTTATAGTTTCATATATAGGACATGAGATCCCTATTTTTTCATTCTTTGGCCATTTGAATCTTTCCCTTAAGTCAAAAAGGTTCTCCAGATTGATGATCTAGGTGGATATTGGTGGCCACCTACCTATTCCAACTGGATCCTCTTGTTCGTTTTCTTTTCAGCACATTCTTATTTACTTCTTAGTAATCATGGGTTCTACACTTTTGTGTCTGTTTGAAGCCCTACTCATCCTCCATGTGGATATTGGTGGCCTCTCTCCTAATCCAACTGGATTATTTTTTATGTTTTCATGTCAACACATATTATTGTTCTTCCAGGGCCCAAAAAATTGTTTTTTTGTCTCGCCACAACCAAAATGTAGACGAAGTCAGAGTTTAATGGCATAATGTGTGGTCATTGAACCAATTGATGTATAGAAGACAACCTTCAAATCTAAAGAAGGTCTCTTCGAATGTTTTTTCATGCCCTTCGGCCTAACAAATGCACCAACCACTTTCATGAGGTTGATGGATGATGTATTGTGACCCTTCACCAACTCCTTTGTGCTGGTATATTTGGATGACATCCTCATCTTCAACATAACTTGGGAGGAGCACATGTGGCATATTCAACAAATTTTGAGCACTCTACGGCAACACAAGCTATATGCCAACTTGGAAAAATGCTCTTTTGGAATGAACATGGTCCAATACTTGGGCTACATTGTTGATGAGCATGGGGTAAATTTTGATCCAACTAAGATCCAAGTCATTCGTGACTATCCAGCCCTGACCACACTAACTGAGCTTCAGAGCTTCTTGGGACTGGCCAACTTCTACCGATGGTTCATGTTGGGATTCTCTCATATTGCATAGGCTCTCAACCAAGTGAACAAGGGTGGTGGCAGGGAAAATTTCATGTGGGGGAAGGAACAACAACGAGCATTTGATGGTCTAAAGTATCGCTTTTTCTCAGCTCCAATACTCTCATTTCCCGATCTGTAGAAATCGTTTTATATTGAGACTGATGCATATGACTATGTTGTAGGCACATTTCTCACTCAACATGACCATCTGGTGTCATACCATAGCGAGGCACTCTCATATACGGTCTGGAAATACCCCACCTATGACAAGGAAATGTATTCCAATGTACAAGCCTATCATCAATGGAAATATTACATTCTGGGAAAGGAGATGATCATCCACACTGATCACAAGCCTCTGTAGTTCATACAGACACAGGGGAAATTGCAGAACGACCGCCATTAGAAGTGGTCCACCTACATGCAACAGTTTCATATCAACATCAAGTATAAGAAAAAGATCTCAAATCGTGTCTTTGACTACCTCAGTCGACCTCCTGTGGCTGCACTCACCACTGTGCTCCATTCCTATGGACATGAGGTATCTGAGTGGCCCCAACTTTATCGGCAAGATCCAAACTTCGCCACCACCTATCATCTCTTGGGTACAGGCACGACTGTCACTAATTTTCACATTCATGACATATTATTATTCCATCTGGGCCATCTCTGTGTTCCTACAAGCGAGCTTGCAAAGCTGATCTGGGAATCCCACTATAGTTGGAAGGTAGGACATTTTTGCGTGGAGAAAGGTGTGCCCATTCTTCAGAAACATTTTTGTTGGCCAAAAATTCAACAGGACGTCCGCAAGTATATCATATCTTGAACTTCCCGTGCCATTTCCAAGCCAACCATCAAGAAGCAAGGCTTATACACACCTCTTCCTACTCTCGAGAAGCCTTGGGAACCTGTCTCAATGGTTTACATGTCTGGTCTTCCGTCCACCCAGCAAGGAAATGATTATGACCATCATCTCCGACCACATACCATCATCTTCAACCGAGACAACAGGTTCCTCAGCACATTTTGGTCGAGTCTCTGGTCACTGTTGGACACCAAGCTCACTAAATCCACTTCTTTCCACCCGCAAATAGACGGCCAAACAAAGGTTTTCAATCAGATGATTGTGCACATATTACACATGTACAAATATAAGAATCCGCGTACATGGGATGAGAGTCTCCCCTATGTTCAACATAGTTACAACAGGGCTCTCCATAGCTCCACCAGCCATAGCCCCTTTCAGGTGGGGCTGGGATTCCAACCGTTGGGTCCCATGGATGTTGTACTACCTCTTGTTACCACACAAACAAACTCTTCCCATGTTTAGTATGAGATTGAAAAATCCACCAGATTCTTTGAGAGGATTCAACACATCCGCCAACAGGTCCAGGAGATTTTGCAGAATCCAATGCTAAGTACAAGCAACGTCATGATCAACACAGGGTACCGCACTAGTTTTAGGTTGGCGACAAAGTCTAGTTACATTTGTTGAAGGAGTGTCTCATAGGGCCCCATCGGAAGCTTCACCCACTTCTCTATGGGCCTTATACTATCACCAATGTTGTGGGTAGAAATTCTTTTGAGCTCAACACTCCACCCTTCCTTTCCCTGGACCCAATGTTTAATGTGGACTTCCTTCAACCATATTTTCCACCATTATTGGATACCTCAGAGATCGCAGAACAACTGACACCAACATAACTCAACCCTAACTACATGGAACAAGAATCCACTGATAATATAGTGGACACATAGGTCAAGGGAACTCGTCAGTAGACGATCCAACTTTATCGGGTTGTCAAGGAAGGGCAACTCCTACACCAAGGCAAGTGGCTCACCCGGGGCCAAATCCAACAGAATTTTCCTCACCTGATGGGGTAACTCAATGCAATGGATACCATTACTTCCTAAGGGAGGAGTATTGATCCAGGTGGATATTGGTGGCCACCCACCTTTTCCAACTGGCTCCTTTTGTCCAATTTTTTTTTCAACACATTCTTTTGTACTTCTTTGTAATCGTGGTTTCTACACTTCTGGGAATATCTGAAGCCCTGCACATCCTCCAGGTGGATACTGGTGGCCTCTTTCCTAATATAACTGGCTTATTTTGTATGTTTTCATGTCAACACATCTTGTTGTACTTCCAGGGACGTTTTAAGGCCCTAAACATTGTTTTTTTGGCTTTCCACAATCAAAATGTAGACGGAGTTAGAGTTTGAAAACGAAATGTGTAGTTCTCTGAAATACCTTTCCAACGGGCTATCACGCGCCTAAAACAGAGGTCGTATAAAATATTTACGACCCTGGGAAGTTGAGGCACCAACTTACCCATAAGGGCCCATATGACTTTTGGCGTTTCACCTTCTAAGGTTAGGTTTTTGGATGTCTAGGGTTTTGGAATTCATGAGTAATATCAAAAAGGCCTCTTGAGCCTCATTGTAATCATTTTGCTCAGATGGATGCGCGTAGTAGCCACATATCTTCTTAGAGATAACCACCACCATTTGAGCAAGTGTTTCAGTTTTGCAATTTTACAGTTTCAGCCTATTTCATTTATTTAATAAAAGATATTGTTCGTTGGATGTATGTGTTATTCTTCATATCTCTGTGTTTATTGTATTCAGTCTACAATCAGTTAGTTTCTCTCCTAAATCCGGTTCAGTGGTATCAGAGTGGCCTGCTCTTCATTTATTTTTATTTGTGCATGTCCCCGACAAGATCTAGGTACAAGAAGTTGGAACTCGAACCAATAGAGTCGTTGCAAGATCGATCATGTCGAGCCCGACAACAACCCATGGGGGATGAAAATAAAGATGATGGAGCAGGAGATCCTATTAAAATGTTTCTTGAGGAATCCCTTGCGCGACAAAGTAACTAAACGATGGACAACTTTGCGCAGATCCTTCGACAACTTCCCACAGGAGAAGCATCTTCATCAAGCGGCCATGCAATCCCCTTCAAGGTATAGGTAAATTTTGATATTCCATTATTTGAAGATAAATGGTTGAATCTACCCGAAGGGTATTTTTCGGTCCACAAATTTTCCGATAGGGAAAATATTACTTTTGCACTCCTCAAGGTTTTCCCCAATGTAAAGGACTGGTGGGATACTTACTATGAGAAAAAGGTCGTAGAGGAATCTGCAATATTTGTGGTGGCCCCTACATGGGATTCCTTCTGGGACACCATTAAAGAAAAATACTACCATGTTGGAAGCTACGAGGACTAATATACCAGATGGACCACCCTCCGTCAAGAAAGGGACCAGACAGTACCATATTTCACCAATAATTTCCATACCCTGCGCACCAAATTGGGTATCAAATACTCTGAGCATCATCTGGTTCTCAAATACCATGGTTGTTTTCATAGATACATTCAAACAGAAATGGAGTTTATGGACATTGCCTCATTGGTCACGTCTTATAGATACACTGTCAAGATCGAGCAGAAATTTAAGCAAAAGAGGAGAGAGTTTGGATCTGCAAACTCCTCACAGTCGAAGCAGGGAAAAGGCGGCCCCAACTCACACAACAAGGGACCAAGCCGAAATGGTCACTCTCAGGACAACCAGTCCAATCCGCAACATAAGAAGGGAAATGAGAAGATGAAGAAGGACACGGGAAAATGGCATGAGTACCATAAACTCCCTTGGCACAACACTGAAGAATGTCGCTCCAAGCAGTCACTCGTGGTCAAGCTAAAGGCTTCCGAGTTAGAGGTCAATTATGATTTTGAATCAAATATCAAAGGAGGGAAGCGAATTATCTATGTTGAACCCAGTGCCACTGTCTCTACCACTGAAATCCATCCAAGTGAACCAGAAGAACCAGAGGAAGGGGAACGCTTCTTTCACTCATAGATGTGGCTAAAGGTGCCTCACTTCATTTCATTATCGACAGTGACAATCAGAAGAAATTGATTTCAGTAGAGGTTGTCAAGTGGCTGGACATTCCAATGGCACTGCACCTGCAGCCCTACACCATCAGTTGGCTTCACCAAGGAAGAGATCTCTATGTGAGCAAACAATGTTGTCTACCCTACGACATCAAGCCTTTCAAATATGAGGTATTGTGTGATATTGCTCCCCTTGAAGTTTGTGATGTTATTTTAGGACAACCATATTTGTGGAAGCGTCATGTTGTGTATGAGTCTAGACCCCGCAATGTTACTATTACTTTGGGTAGACAATTGTACAGGATACCAGAGGTAGTACCACCTACCACTATTTCTTTAATCTCTGCTAAGAAATGCAGTAAGGTCATTTCAAAGACTGAGAAGTTAGTATTCTTTGTGATTTGTGATCAAAGTAAGTAGAATGTCTCTGCCACATCTGTGGCCTCTACATAGAACCTCTCTTTGCAACAGAAGCAAGTGGATGGTATCGTGGAAGAATACAGAGACATCTTCTCCTCACCCATCTGGGTACTGACGCACTGCCAAGTCAACCATCCAATTGATCTGACTGTCAGTGCACCTATACCTAATGGACCAGTCTATCATCACTCGCTGATGGAAAATGAATAAATCATGTGTCAGATCCAAGAGCTTCTTCAAAAGGGGAACATCGTACCCAACTCCTCCCCTTGCAGAAGCCCAATTGTATTGGTGCAGAAGAAGGACGAGACTTGGTGACTCTACATTGATTATAGAACCTTAAACAAAATCACAGTCATGAACCGGTACCCAATTCCTGGGATTGATGACCTTCTTGACCAACTCAAGGGGGAAAATTTCTTCATCAAGATTGACCTAAAGTATTTCTACCACCAGATTTCCATTGAACCAACTGATGTATGGAAGATAACCTTCAAATCTAAAGAAGGTCTCTTTGAATGGCTAGTCATGCCCTTCGACCTAACAAATGCATCAACCACTTTCATGAGGTTGATGGATGATGTATTGCGACCCTTCACCAACTACTTTGTGGTGGTATATTTGGATGACATCCTCATCTTTAGCAGAAATTGGGAGGAGCACATGTGACATATTCAACATGTTTTGAGCACTCCGTGACAGCACAAGCTATATGCCAACTTGGAAAAATGCTCTTTTGGCATGAACAAGCTCAAATACTTATGATACATTGTTGATGAGCATGGGGTACATGTTGATCCAGCTAAGATCTAAGTCATTTGTGATTGGCTAGCCTCGACCACACTAACTGATCTTCAGAGCTTCTTGGGACTAGCCAACTTCTATCGACGGTTCATGTTGGGATTCTCCCATATTGCATGGGCCCTCAACCAGGTGACCAAGGGTGGTGGCAGGGAAAATTTCATGTGGGGGAAGGAACAATAACAAGCATTCGATGATCTGAAGCATCGTTTTTTCTCGGCTCCAATACTCTCCTTGCTCGATTTGGAACAATTGTTCGAGAATGAGACTGATGCATCAGACTATGCTGTAGGTGCAATTCTCACTCAACGTGGCCATCCGGTGGCATACCATAGTGAGAAAATCTCATATACTATTCGGAAATAACCCACCTATGACAAGGAAATGTATTCCATTGTACAAGTATGTCGTCAATGGAAACATTACATTCTAGGAAAGGAGACGATCATCCACACAGATCACAAGCCTTTGCAGTTCATACATACACAGGGGAAATTGCAGAATGACTGTCATTAGAAGTGGTCCACCTACCTACAATAGTTCCATATCAACATCAAGTATAAGACATGGATCTCAAATCATGTCACTGACTTCCTTAGTCGACCTCCTGTGGCTGCACTCACCAATGTGCTCCATTCTTGTGGACATGAGGTATCTGAGTGGCCCCAACTTTATCGACAAGATCCAAACTTCACCACCACCTATCAGCTCTTTGGTACATACATGACTGTCACTAATTTTCACATTCAGGATGGACTATTATTCCATCTGGGCCATCTCTGTGTTGCTACAAGTGAGTGTGAAAAACTGATCTTGGAGGCCCACTACAATCGGATGGAAAGACATTTTGGCATGGAGAAAACTATGGTCGTTCTTCAGAAACATTTTTATTGGCCAAAACTTTGACATGACGTCGACAAGTATATCATATCTTTCACTTCCTGTGCCATTTCCAAGACAACCATCAAGAAGGAAGGCTTATACACCCCTCTTCCTACTCCTGAGAAGCCTTGGGAATCCGTCTCAATGGATTACATGTATGGCCTTCCATCCACCAAGAAAGGAAATGAATGTGTATTTGTTGTTGATCGGTTTTCGAAGATGGCCATCCTCACAGCCTGCAAGAAGAATATCAAAGCGATAGATATTGCCAAGATCTTATTCGAACAAGTGTGGGTCCATTTTGGGATACCAGAGACCATCATCTCCGACCGAGACAATAGGTTCCTCAACACATTTTGGTCAAGTCTCTGGTCACTGTTGGACACCAAGCTCACTAAATCCACTTCTTTCCACCCCAAAATAGACAACCAAACAAAGGTTTTCAATCAGATGATTGTGCACATCCTGTGCATGTACAACTCTAAGCATCCACGTACATGGGATGAGAGTCTCCCCTATGTTCAACATAGTTACAACATGGCTCTCCATAGCTCCAACGGCCATAGCCCATTTCAGGTGGGGATGGGATTCCAAACCTTGGGTCCCATGGATGTTGTAATACCTATTTCCACCACACAGAAAAACTCTTCACATGTTCAGTCTGAGATCAACAAAGCCACCAGATTCATTGAGTGGATTCAGAAAATATGCCAATAGGTCCAGAATATTTTTTAGAAATCCAATGCTAAGTACAAGCAGCGTCATGATCAACACAGGGTACTGCACTAGTTTTAGGTTGGTGACAAAGTCTGTTTACATTTGCAGAAGGAGAATCTCATGGGCCCCCATTGGAAGCTTCACCCACTTCGTTTTGGGCCTTACACTATCACCAAGGATGTGGGTAGCAATGCTTTTGAGCTCAACACTCCACCCTTCCTTGTCATGCACCCAGTGTTCAATGTGTACCTCCTTCGGCCCTATTTTCCACCATTATTAGACACCTCAGAGATCACGGAATAAGTGACACCAACATAACTCAAACCTGACTGCATGGAAAAATCATCCACTGATAAGATAGTGGACACACAGGTCAAGGGCACTCGCCGGCAAAGGATCCAAATTTATCAAGTTGTTAAGGCAGGGCAACTCCTACACCAAGGCAAGTGGCTCACCCAGGTCCAAATCTAGTATAATTTTCCTCACCTGATGGGAGAACTCAATGCAATGGAGATCAATGCTTCCTAAGGGGTAAGGATTGATCCAGGTGGATATTGGTGGCCACTCACCTATTCCAACTGGCTCCTCTTGTCCATTTTTTGTTCAACACGTTCTTCTGTAGTTATTTGTAATCATGGGTTCTACACTTTTGGGGATTTTTGAAGCCCTACACATCCTCTATGTTTTCATGTCAACACATCTTGTTGTAGTTTCAAGGTCGTTTTGGGGCCCTAAAATTTGTTTTTTTGTCTCGCCATAGTCAAACTGTAGACAGATTCAGATTTTGATGGAATAATGTGTAGTTCTCTTTATTACATTTCCAACGGGCTATTACGCACCTAAAACGGAAGTCGTATGCAAAAGTTACGACCCCGGGAAGTTGATGTACCAACTTACCCATAGGTGCCCACATGACTTTTGGCATTTCACCTTCTAGGGATAGTTTTTTGGATGTCTAGGGTTTTGGAATTCATGATTAATATCAAAAAGGCCTCTGGAGCCTCATTGTAATCATTATTCTCATATAGATTCACGTAGAAGCCACATCTCTTCTCAGAGATAGCTACCACCATTCGAGCATGTGTTTTAGTTCTGCAGTTTTACAGTTTCAACCTATTTCATTTATTTAATAGAAGATATTGTTCACTGGATATATGTGTTATTCTTCATATCTCCGTGTTTATTGTATTCGGTTTGTAATTAGATCATTCCTCTCCTTAATCCACCTCAATTGGCCACCCCTTTAGGTATCGTGTGAAACTTGGGTTTGTCATCAGAATGATCTATTACCTTTGGTTGTTCGTGGAGATCTGATTCTATGCGTAGTTCTTGGAATACTTCATCATCAATGGCCAAATCCCTAAAATTCTCTTGATTGGTCAGGAAATCTACAATTTTTTTATCCCCTTCAAAAACTTTCCAGTTAGACACGTTGTTAGGAACCGAGGGTTTGTAGAGTAGTTCCACTGCGAACCTGGAGGCTTCACAATCTTCTAAATGAGATAATATTAATGCTGCGGTGGCTAGAGCATCGGCAAGGGTGTTTTTTATCCTGGGAACAACGTTAATGTTGAAGGCCTCAAAATTGTCGATTAGTCTGTGTACCTCTTGCTGGTAATTTCTTAAGTGAGGTGAATTACAATGGATAGTATTCTTTACTTTCCTAACGATAATTTCAGAGTCTATAAAAACCTTCAATTCCTTGATGTTTAAGTCAATGGCTTTCTTTAGTCCCTAGACTCTAGCTTCATATTCAACAGTGTTATTAGTGCATTCGAATTCTAATCTAAAGGATAAGAAGTTTTGTTTCCCCTTTGGGTCAAAGAGGATGCATCCCACTCCCAACCCTTCTTGTGATTTAGAACTGTCAAATTACAACGTCCAAATTTGAGGAGAGGAATTTCTAACTTCTTCATGTCTAGCTATTTTTTCAACTTCAACCTCCTTGTCTGCTACTCCTGTCAGAGAATCCTGACAGAGGATGCTTTCTTCTGCGACCGCTAGTAAGTCTATTTTAAATATCATTTCTAATTTTTGTGTGTAAGTTATGTCATACATGTGGGG